>JAQMCX010000033.1:2037058-2142045 GCA_029814765.1 Acanthurus leucopareius
CCATTTATTAAAACAAACTAAAAAACCAAGTATTAAAAAAATATTTGTTTTTACTATTTTTGCAAAAAAAAGCTTATATTTTATATAAAAAAAAAAAAAAAAAAAAAAAAAAAGAAGCCAGTTCTATGTTAGAACAGACACAAAAGATGTACAAGTTTTGAGTGGTAAGTGCTTTCTTTCCAGTCACAAAAGAAAAGTCCAATTGGACTAGAGACATATTTTTGGAGCTACCATTTTCCTTTTGCTATTATTTTTCTTCTTTGTGTTCGAACACAGAAATCTATACCAAGTATGCCTGTAGGTTATGGGACCAGGAACTTCATCTGGACATTCTCTTTCTACTATACAACCTCCAAATTGTCCCATTTTAGGTTAAGAGCAACTCATCTGTTGGGCTATCGTACAGTTTTAGCACATGATAGCAGCACCAGGAGGAGCTGTGGTGTCAGTGAAAAGTCTGCAGGCTCTGCATCAGGCAGCTTGTAGCAAATGTAGTTGTGGGAGTAAGTGCTTTATGTGTGTCAAGACAGTGCTTGTGTATTCGTAGCGCGTGTGCAAGCGCTGCTAGTTCTGGTGTCTCTTCATGTGCAGGGCGAGGTGGTCGGATCTGGAAAAGGAGCGCGAGCAGACGGCGCACTGGAAGGGTTTGGCGCCCGTGTGCTTCCGGTAATGACGCGTCAGCTCATCCGAACGAGCGAAACGCCAGTCGCAGCAGTCCCACGTGCACCTGTAGGGCTTCTCACCTGCAAGATGGGAGAAAAGAAAGAGTCTGAATTGAGAGAACAGCTTGGAAAAACTGAGCCAACAACCAGCATTGGGAGGAATTTCTTGCTCAATCGCTCATTGTCAGCACTATGACAGAGCAGAGAAGTGTCACTTTATGATCATAAGTATTAACTGTACTGATTATGATGATTATCATAAAACAGACTTTTAATTCTGTAAGTTACATGATTCATTCATTTGGGTGGAGGAACTGGGAAAACAGGCTTTACCGAAAAGTCCAGTTGTCTAACAACTATTACAACCACAGGCATTCATCAAGCACTCCAACACCAACGTTTCCCACGGTCGACTCATCTGCATTGTCTGCCTCTGTCTGTGCCTTTTAGTTTGATGGTTGCAGTTTGTTTCTCTATCACTCAATCATTCCAATAATCTCTTTTAGCTGCAGCCTCAGGCGCTTTGCGAAAAACTAGTGTGACCTGTCTCCTTAAGCTTCAGCTCCCTCTTAGCCATGCAAACTCACTGCTCGGCCAGCCACCAATCCGTCAACCGTGCTGTCTTCTAATCCCTGTTTTTAACATCTATTTACATATTTAGAATTATCAGAAATATGTTAACTATTTGTAATTCTCCCAAAAATCTCAAACACTAATTCAGCGAGAGTGTGATTCTCAGGACACAATGTCCCCATAAGACTGAACGGCCCCCAAACTTCACTGTAAACAGTTTCCAGTCAAACTTCTTCAATGGAAAAAACAGTGGAAGTTGTCAACAGCCTGTTCTTTAGCTTGTTCAGGCTAATACAACAATTGTTCTGGAAAAAACAGTCAAATGGTATAAAAGTCATTTTTCATGGCTCAGTGCACCATAAACATAATTACATTCACGTCTATTAAATTAGGGAGGAGGCAGAAATATGGACAAAATAAAAAATGCATCTGCATGATGGATACGACTTGAGGTAAGAAAAAATGTTATTTATTTAACATTTAAATATGTTCTGTTCTTTGTGTGAAACGACTCTCTGAAAAAGCGACGCAAGCTCTGGTTGCTAAACCAACAAACACAGTAAACCTGTTAACCACAGCGTCGCACAACTAACAAAACAAACACCTGAGCTGAAAACAATGAGGAGAGACAGTGACAAGACAGCAAGGAACAAAAAAAAAAAAGTGAACTGGGAGGAGTGTTTTCACAGTACACTCACAAACACATGCACCCATGCAGACACACATACACACACACAGACACACACACAGAAACAATCAGGGTAATGGATGTTGATGGAGATTAGAGTGGGAACTCCCACGGGGACCCAAACGCATTAGGAATCATCTCATACAGATTACTGACAGGTGTGTGTGGACGTTTGTGCGTGTGTGTGAGTGTGTGTGAGTGTGTGAGTGTGTAAGTGTGCATTCAAGCAGCTGAATAAGAGAAGAAGAATGAGTAACGGACAAAGACAGAAATAATGGGGGAGGGTTGAAGATGGGTGGATGGCAAAAAGTGGAGAAGAGGGTGAATAAATGAGTGAAAGGGATAGAAAACAAGGGCGAAAATAACTAAGTGTGACCAACAAAAGCAGGGAGGTTATGGAAGCTGCTGCTGCTGCAACATCCCTCTCAACGTGTCGTGCTCTTATTGTGTGGTTTGTAATAACTGCAATAACCACAATCAGCCTGCAGCATGAATGACGCCAGATGTAATTGTCGTGTCATGTTGCCAATTCTGAAATGCAGGGCACGCACACCCACAACGATGTTCTGAACAAGTAGTTCAGATTCATTAGTGGAACAGATTCTGGTTTTGCAAAGTGCTAAGAGTGAGTTCTGTTTGTGTCCCGTGTGTGTGCGTGTATCCAGATGAGTGAGGAATGTGTAGATATCAACAGAAGCTTTGTTTTGTTAGCTGGAGTGAGGTGCGGCCCAACACCTTAGTGCTTGTTTGTTGACTTTGCTCGTGCAAAACTAATAGTTCCAATCGAGATGTGAAAAGAAACAGATTAAAGGAAGAGAGAGAAAGATGGGATCAGGAAAGGGAAATGGAAAATGGACCGTGACGTGCACACAGATGATCTTAGATAGTTTTATGTCTGCACAAAGAGATCTTGTGTATATTTATAGTGGCATAAAGGCCCAACTAGTCCCAAGCAAGTGTATCAAAGCATTAAAACATCAATGTCTGAACAGGAACTGAGATCCCGGGAGAGATGGCACCATACGTCTAGCGCTGACCACATAGTCTGAGAGTCATCCCCTGGCAGAAGTGTGTCACTTCCACCTGTTTTGATGGAATAGTATATTGGGCAGAGGATGGGAATGGGGTAGGATACATTTACACACACATGCCAGGAACACAACACTCTGCCTAGCAACATGGTGCCAGTGCAGATACCGAAATACGAGTCACGCGGGCAGCGTCACTTTTTTGACGGGTCCCGTTTAAAAAAGCTGCATTAATTAGGGGAATGTCTTACCCGTGTGAGTCCTGAGGTGGGCTTTCAGATGGGACGACTTGGTGTAGACCTTCTTGCACCCTTAAAAAAAAAAGCACGGGGGAGATAAAGACAAACAGAAGCCTTAATCCAAATCCAAATAATTCACATGCCAAATATGCACCTAATAAACAGAGCAGCGGTATGCCAGAAATGTAAACTAATAAAGAACAAAAGTTTGGATTGAGACGTAAAATATGATTGTTTTTGTTAGTCTGATTTTCTAAAAAGTACATGATCATGTTAAATAGTGGCTCACACAGTTTTTTCTCATATCAAAACCATGAAATTTTGGTGTATTTACAAAGAAATGCATTCAAATGCATGTGACTAATTGCATAGAAAACTGCGTTGTTGAAAACATCTGTTCACTGCACCTGTCGGTTTGATATCAAAGTCGAGATATTTTAAGTTGAGGATTAAAGAACCTTTCGCATACTGTCGCACACAGTACAATGTCAAAAGGTCATTAGGATTTTTAAGTATTTGCAAAGATATTCCACAGGTTCATTGTGACTTTAAATGAGGTGACAGAATTTTATGTATTGCGTGGAATAAAAAGAGCGAGCAGCTGCGGCGGTGTGACTAATATACACTCGGGTAAAGTGTAGATCTGTCCTTGTGTGGATTTGATGGATCTGATTCATCTCAGTTTAAAGAAGTTAGACAAGTGTTAACATGCTGCAGGAGGCTCCGCTTTAGCCTATTTTACACACTGCCATAGGCTCATTGACATTACATGTCCCACAAGTAGCTGCACATCGTACAGCTACTCTGCATGCGTGTGTGTGTGTGTGTGTGTGTGTGTGTGTGAGAAAGAGAGAGCCAAAAACAAAATCTAATCTGCAAAAGCAATCTAAAGTGAAACTATATGCAAATTCATGAGGGGAAAAAAAGATCAAATGACATAAAGACTTAACATCTTTCTAATTAAAACACATGCCCATGCACGCACGCATACACACACATTAAAACGCGCACAACACATGAACACACACTGGTACATTCCAGCGACAACAACGTGTGAGAGCTCACGAATGAGAGCGCCTGAGCCATTTGAGGTGTGATAATAAATGCAAAGTGAATTTTGAAGCAGACAGTTAATTGAAGGTACTGACTGATGACCTCCATTGCAAAAATATTTTAATTCCAGTGCAGAATGTGCTCTGGTGAGGCTGTAGTGCATATGGTGAGTCATAGGGCTGGCAAAGTCATTCAAAACACAACATGTAATTTGTAAAATATGCAGGGGAGTCTGAAAATAAAACTGTTTTTCTTTAAGTTGACCTTTGTAGCTGATCAGATATTCACCTGACCACGGTGCAGTGTAAAAATAGACACACACACGCACACATAACAGTTACAGTAATCAGCGTGCGTACACACCCATGCACCTGTGAAATATACAAACCTGGGTAATCACAGTGGTGGATCCGTCGTTTCTCCAAATCCGGGTTGTTCCTCCGGTTGTAGCGGACAGGCACGGTGGTCTGAGCTGGGGTTTGGGCTTGGGTTGTTGCAGGGGCTTGGGGAAGGCCTGTGGCTTGGCCTGGGACCGGTGTGGGACCTGTGGTGAGGGGAAGGGTCAAGCTGCCTGGTCCCGGGCCGGGGCCGAGTCCAGGGGTGCTACCTGCCAACTTGGAGGCGATGGTAGCTGCGTATGAGGGAGGAGGGGACATGGTGTGGAGCAGCTCCTTCTGCCTGTCGGGGCTGCCGGGCTCCGAGCTCGGCGGAGAGGGCGGCAGGTATTGCACCTGCTGCTGGAGGAAATGGGAGTGTGCCTGAGCATGAGGGTGTGTGTAAGTCCCGGCACCCAGGCTGCAGTATGAGGGCTTGGCCGTTTGCTCTTGCTGAGACGCAGAAGAAGCTACCGGCAAATCATGGAAAGGTGTGTGGATTGTGGAAGCATGTTGTATTTGCTGTTGCTGTTGCTGCTGCTGCTGCTGATGATGATGATGATGATGATGCTGATGCTGAGCCTCCATACCATTGCTATGGTGATGGTCCAAGCCGGAGTTTAGTAGCTGAAACAGTGAGCCGCCGTTGTCGTGGTGGCTGAGACCGTGCTGCTCGAACTGTGATGGCATTTCCTGTTTTACAAACACTTCTGGCACTGATTCACCGCGGCTGCCTCCCGTTTGGTTGAAAACACTGGTGAAGTCTGGTAACCCTGTTAGCGACATGTTTATGGCTGAGGTTTCCTCCATGGCAACACTGCCGGGTCCATGGCCAGATGTGGTGCAGCTACCAGTGGGCGTAGTGTTTGGGCAGTGCAGCGGCAGGTTCGAAGAGAAACACTGGGAGGCAGATTCTGTTTTGATTTGAGTGACACCTGTGTGGTTCTGATGCTGAGGGGGCAACACCTGCTGACACAAGCCCATCCTCAGGTAGGTGGCGTCTGGGAGGTAAAGATTCATGTTGAGGGTGTAAGGGGCCCCAGTGTGATCATCAGTGAAGAAGTGATCCACCACAGATGTACTGTCTCTCTGTGATTTCTGCTGGCTGTCTGCAGGCGGCGGAAGGGGAAGAGACTGAGGAGAGAGATATCTGTCCATCTCACACTTTGCCTGTTGTAAAAAAAAAAAAAAAAAAGGACAAAACACACAAAAACATCTGGCTTAGAAACATCTCATTTTATGATCAGAAAATAAACTTTGGTTTAAAGGAAAGATACCCAGCTCTGACTTCAGCAAGTGCTTCCCATGAGCCACCGCAAAACTATTCTGAGGTGCTATTTTGAGAAGACAAAGGTTTTGATAGGACAGTCACCGCGAAAACATTTATCAAGTAGTCATCAATAGGCGGTTGCCACATTCCCTCTCTGCCTGCAAGGCTGAACTCAAAAACCCACCAGCCGCAAGGCCAACACTTGTGGATCAGGTCATGTTCTGGTGCAAATAAACAGTCATATCTAATACCTGTCACATAAATAATAAAAAACTCAGTTATTTGAACCGACCAAAGTAGCACCCTATGGCTTATCAAACTGACATTAGAGGTGAACAACTTAATGTCAAACCAATAGTCTTGTTTGTTTTCTGTTTTTTTTTTTTTTAGTCTAATTCCTGCAAATCTAAAGGATGTAACTGGTATAAAAGTTAAGAGAAGCCCTGCAGCAGAGGATGAAACAGCAACATGAAAGGGAATGGGGAAACACCCATGCCTCCCTGTCCGCTGCTGCAGTAGCAGCAGCAGCAGCAGCAGCAGTAGTCTGGGGATGGGCTGCTATTTCTAGGCTCCTGATCCCACCAGCTGTTAAAATGCAACTCTCTCCTCTGCTGCACAAGTTTCCTGCTTACTGGGGGCCAGAGTTGTCGGGACGTTTCTGTCCGAAGCTCGAGTCAGTTGTTGTCGGCTTGGAATGATGGTGAGAAGAGACCAACAACTGGTGACCAACTGGCTGGCACAGAAAACATGCGGTGAATGCGTTTGCAGGCGGAGCAGCTCGGCTTCACGTCCAGCTGGTCGCAGCCTGCTCGCTTTATTGCCGCAAATAGTGCAGAACAAAGTGCTGATTAACATAACGCAGCAAGGCCGAATGAAATCCGGAGGCCAGCAAAATAACAAACCTGGATCTACAACCATTCTGCCACGCCCATTCAATGAAAACCCATCACTACTGTGGTAAAGTCAGATTGATTTCTGACCGGTTTACCTGAGTGTAGTCGTTTTGACCATCCTTGTCTGCGATCTTGCAATCCAAGCCGAACAACGTCGAGTCGTCCAGGGAGAATCCGGCGGGCAGAGTCGCCTTCTGCAGCGGATAGAAGGGATCCTCCTGCCCGCCGCCGCCGCTCATCGTGAGTGTCGCGGCCATGAAGCTCCGACGCAACACCGCAAACGATCGCTCGTCCTGTTATGCAAAAAAAAAAAGGAGGATGCTACAGCTCACTGGGAAAGAATGAGTGGATGGAGACGACGGGGTGTAGTGCGTGTGATGGGGTTATTAATGTGCGCCTGTCTGCTACATCTCCTTCCACTTGTTTCATTCTCCACCGGCCCACAGTCAGTTTTCTATCTAAGGGCGGAACGGCCCAGTGTAAACAGAGCATGCACCGCCCACAAAACCTTTTAAAATCTTTTGATCATTCATTCACTGGCCACCGCCCTACGCTCCATCTAAATACATAAGAAGTCTGTCGTAAAGTGCGGAGACATTCAGGGATGTAGCGAAGGTTAGGCCTTAATAACCACTTTTCTTTTTTTTTCTTTTTTTTTTTTGGTGATTCCTTTTCCTCCTTTCCCTTTTACTGCTTTTTATCAGAAATATAACTCAGGATTTCCCTGAAGATTATAAGGGAGGTATTCATATTATAAAATTCGGGAAATTGCATTATGATTTTTTTCCTCAATGAGTTACATTGACACAATGTCACAATACTACAATCATTACAATCCATTCATTTTTGCTGCTACAGCAGTGTCTTCTTTTAAAAGCAGAATAAAAACATATCTCATAACAGGTACAACTTTTATTTAAGAATCTCTTTTATTATTTGTTACGTTTAATATTAAAAATAGCAATAATAATTTCATTATTCTTATTTCATTTTTAGTGTAGTATCTTATCTTTTCAACATGTTTTTATTATATATACATGTTATGTAATACTTATGTTTATATCATATCTGTCAGGATCTTCGTCCAGTTTTTTTGTTTTGAATTTTGAAGCACATTAAGTAAATGCCTGTTTAATGAAATGTGCTATATTATTAAATTTGCCTTGACTACAGATACATTGTAACCCCTTTAAGATGTAATCCAGAGATTTATGTTACTTTCATTAAGTTTTCATTCTTAATAGAGATTCATTGAATGAATAATTGCCAAAACCAAAGCTGCAGTAGAAGCAGGGATATCATTTCTTTTAAGTCCAAGTGTGGGTTAAAAATCAAAAGCACAAGGTCTTATATATCCCACAATACAAATATCTCATTATACTCCTCAAATACACACACTCCAGTTTGTAATACCCCCTTTCTGTCAATACCAAGCTGAGTTTATTTATTATTTAACACACATTCTGTTGTATTTTAAGATCTAGCTATTTCATACAACAGGAAAAGAAGCCACTGGATTGAGAAAAAAGCATTTGAGGTAAAAACAAACTGATGAAAAAGGGACAAACCAGCTCTAAAGCTGTCCTCCGGCTGAGTTTAATATGACACCGATAAGGACATGGTCTGAAATGATAAAGGTATGCCTACTATGTCTATATTTAAAGTCAAAGGAGTCTCAGCTTGTGCAAATCACAGGCTAAGGTTCCCGCAGTGGTGTTTTAGCCACCAGTATCTGCAAACTTGGAAAAAGATGAGAAAATAATGATAGACAGACCTAATAAAATAGACCTCTGCCAAGAAAGAGGAATTTTTGGGCAGTCAGTTAGCTAGGAATGTGTACCCTGTGGAAGGTAATACCTCTTGTTTTGGACCAGTACGCTGGGAATTTATCCGCTCTGGACAATAAATAACCAAAGACGGGAACAACAAAACACTCGGACAACAGTGACCTTTCCTGCCTTTGTATTTCAAAAGTTGTCATAATTTAAAAAAAGATGTATTTTACAAGTTTGACATACAAAAGCAGTGATAAAACATTTGCTTGTTAAAGTCCTCAGGGACACTTTGTAGCACCAGTCGCAACACAAAATTGTTCATTTGGGTTTCTGCTTCAGCTTTTGGTACCAATCAGGATCTTTTTTATTCGTCTGCAAAGGAAAAAGAGACATTGATGAAAAACTATGGTTAGAAAAGTGTGAAGTGTTTGACAACAAGAGCTCTTGTTTGGATTCTATTTGATTTTCTCATGAAAAAAAGGAAATATGGAGCAAATCTTTGCTCAGCATACTGCAGTGAAAAGCTCAAACGAAACCAAATGACAAAAAAAATCTATTAATCATTTCCCTAAAGTCTCTCGTGTTTCTTTGTCTGATCTTCTGTCCTGGCAGGTTAAGGCGGTGTGACTCACACAAGGGTGTTGTCAAGTCAGACACTTACAAACACAGTGGGTTTGGGTTTGCTTGGCGACTCTTCTTCTGTGGTCCCGTTGATTCGTTTGCTCTGGTGTTTTCTTGCACCAGAGGTTCTGATACCAGCTTTATCTGTTTCCAGCAGGTTTGAAACATCTCCCTGTCCGGACCGCATGCTGATCAGGACCTGCTTCATCACCGCCAACTCCTAGAGCATCACATGGGTTATAAAAATAGGGATGTGAAAATGAGGGTAAAACAATAAACAATCTTTATGAGGAAAAATAGGGAGTGTAATGCCTAGAAGGCCAGAAATCTCATCTAAATCACCAGGTATTATTGAAATGCCTCAATGTAAAAATACTCCTATGTTTTAAGATAACGCTTATTAAACATTACGTGAATAATTTGCTATTAATTATATGCTTCAAGAATTTTTATTGCTGTTTTCTGATGACATGTTTGTCCTGAACCACAGGCCGACACAGCTGAACTCTCTTAGTCCAGCTATGGGCCGACTTGCAGTAAGTTCAACGAGCTCAAGGGTCTGCGGGGGTGGCAGCAGGGCAGAGGGGAGGACTCTGGGCCATTTCACGGCTCTATTTATCACCCCTGAGGACATGAGCCCTGGCATGTCACACACACGCACGAGGACACATGCACGTAAACACACAAACACGCACCCCGGTGGCATCCCAAACAGCCAGGCCGAGGAACAGCTGTCTATGACAGGGCACATACTTCATACAGCAAACGGCTGGCTTGGGGTGACACACACACACACACTCTCGCAGACACACATTCTCACACACACACACACTCAAATACACAATCTTGAAGGAAGCATTGCAATACATCGTGCAATAACTTGTCTGGTGTGACTATCAAAAGCCTTCTCAGTATAAAATGTGGAGCTGCAGCGATTTGTTAATTTATTGTTTGGATTGGTTTAAAAAAAAATTCCTCAGCACTTATTTAAAGAACAATTCCTGGTTTGTCGTTGTTCAAGTTTTATATTAGAGAATTAGAAAAATTAGAAAAACAAATATTAGAATTAGTTCCCTTTCTTTATTTCTTTATTTATTTTTATTATTGTGAGATATTTTAAGATTTTGGATTGTAAGTCAGATTTGAAAGAAGGGCTTATGATGCCACTGTGGGCTCTAGAATTTTTCAATTCCTTTTTTTTAGTTTACAAATGTTTTACAGACCAAGAAGTCAATTAAAAGATAATAAAAAGAATCTTTTGTTGCAACCATACTAAAAAAAAGTTTGAATACAGCCACAGTTTGAAAAGTGGAGGGGTGAAACACAGGTGAACACTCAGGTTTGCTGTTACAGCATCACTGGCAGCACTTTGATCTTGTCAAATGAAGACAGCACCTGCTAAAACATCATCCTTTTCCTTTAAAAGAAGAAGGTTTTTCTTCAGTTTCTTACTTACCTGTCACGGCACAATAAACTAGAATAGAATAGGAAAACAGTAAACATCATCATCGTGTACCTCTCGATGGTTGAGGAGTCTCTCCAGATCAGCGGCCATGTTGTTTTTCACCTGCTGCAGAGCAGCTCGTTCTTTCCTCAGAGAACTGGGATTGAACACAAAAAAAAGGTTAGATCTTAAACTAATAAATAACATTACTATATCTGCTAAAAGTTACAAATTCAATATTGCTTTTACTCAGGGTCATGTGAACTTTTTGAACAAGTCCTGTGAGTAACTGATTAATAGTCTATGTGAATCTTTAAGGCAGCACAGTGCTGGACTATGGAAATGGCACAGTTTACTGTATATAATAGGATCCACCTCTGTCTTGTTTTGCTTTGCAGTGGGGTTAAGTCAAAGTCAACGCAAGATCAGGAGTACGGTGTGTTATCCATATGTAAGTTGAATGTTGCTTCATTTGTGTAAATTTGTTATGTTGTTGTCTATTATAATTAGAAAAAAAAAGCTGGACAAGAAATCAAACACACACAGCTAAATCACTGGTATAAAACCAACTGCCAAAAAAATGCAAATCCTGAATTTTAAAAAGAAGTTTTTCTTATACTTGTGTCTTGTTGGATAAAGATAAAACTCAAACTCTCTTCAGTACAGTTCAGTTCTTTTTCTGTGGCGTTGTAAAACATACAAGCAGGAGCTTGTAACGGGGGCACTTTACAGGAAAATCGTCTTGAAACCTTCACCACTGAGAACTCTAAACTTGTGGATCCTGCAGTCTTTGAGCTGGGTGAGCGCACTGCAGTTTTTATTCAAGACAGAGAGACCGGATGCACATAAAGTGAGAATCTGCTTTAAGTTGTGTCTCTGCTGTTAACCAGACGGCACTACATAGCCACAGGAAAACATATATCTGTCAAATGATGGGGGGTCTATGGACCTTTAGAGCATTTTAAAGGATTTTTTTCACTCTCTTGCTTGCCCCAGGTGAGTGCTCAGTGGTAGTGAAACGCAAGAGAAAACCTGCTATCTGTCAGTTTGCATATTTCTCGGTTAAAATACAGTAGGGAGACTGGTTCAGCCAGTAACAGGTTGCACTGATGTGGGGAAACAAAAAAAATAAATAAATCAGCTTGATGGGAATAGACAAATTCATGCACACATGCAGGTTTGCATGAGGACAGAACGAGCCAGGCGTGAGAGGGCCAGAAAATGACAAAGGCAAATAAGGACAACACAGATAGGGCGTGGCGCCAGGGCGTGCTGCCATGAGGAGTAAATTATAAGATACAAAATGTAACTAATTCAACTGACACAGTTAGAGTTTGGCAAGCAACACATATATATTTAATAGCCTTCAATTACAAATGTTGTTGATGTTCTTTTTTCGTTAACGTCCCTCTGGGCTTGGACCATATCAAGGTGTTAAACTACTGAGATAATTAGAAATGCTTTATTTGGGAGGATTTGGGGTTTAGTCCCCATGGTTAAGGTAAGTCAACAAACATGGACAAAGCTGTGTGCATCGTTTGACTCAAGAAAGTTGTGGCTAAAGGGCAACACTGCAACGCTCACCCTAGCAACAGGTGTCATCAGGTGGTGCAAGAATGGATTGAGGAAGGACACTATTTTCCTTCCCATTCATTATTTTATAGGCCATAATTACTAAAAGCACAGCAAGACTTGTCTAAGTAGGTTAATTGCATATTAGGCGCACATCATTGTAGGCCAGACAGTGTCAAGCATGCAACAAGGACTTTTATCATCAACAGCACACTGTCTTTACATAACATATTAAAAAAAAAAGCTAACGCCCAAGCCTAGTTCCCTCTTGCACATAGAGATGCATTTCCTCTCCTTTAATGCATGTTTTGCACACGTACCTGACATCGTCCTCAAGTGACTCAATGCGCTTCTTCATCGTGCTGATCTGTGCGTCCCTTTGTCTCACCGTCTCAATCAGGTAGCTATAGGGCTGCTGTGTGTGCTGTAGTAACTGGTTGGCTGCCAACAGCTGAGACACAAGACAAATATGTGCATAACTGAGCAGTTACAGAAACAATTATTTCATCTACACAATGTTATGGTTTACAAATGTTAACCTGAGACTCAGGTCAGCATAGTTCCATGTGCTGTTTCCTCTTCCACGAACTGTGGATGATTAAAACATCTGTCACCATGATGTGCACTTTACAGAAGGTGATTGTGATGACATGCTGATGCTAGCAGTTCCACCTTAAATCTGATTTTACATGTGGCTGATTTTGTAAAAAAAAGTGCAGCTCTGTCAATATTTATGAAGGAGTCCACAACAGCGACAGTCAAGATTTTATCTTGTCTCTGATAACATTAGGGTGGCTTTGGAGAGCCCATATGTGTAAGATTTTATCTCGGTGTTTCTAGTTGTATCCTATTTATTAATAGCATAGGTACACTTTCATTTAAGATGAAGCCATAAAGTTGGACTGCAATAAAAAAATCACAGTCTTAACAACCTCTTTCTACTGTCTGACAAGCACCTTTTTAGTGTTTTGATGATCCCTCCTGTGAGAATCATGTGCTGTACCTAATACAATATTGCGCAGTATCACTCTTAATCTGTCAAACAATAGATAAAGTTAGGGTGTTACTCATTAAACCACTTTTACAGTCAGCCAGTAGTGAGTAGAACTGGGTGGGAGCATGAGGACAATAGTTAGTTAGTCAGGGCATCTGCGTGGGTGGTTAAGTGGTTAACACCCTTGCTTTTTCTTGTGAAGTACAATATTTCACCCTTTCCCTTTATACTCCATGAATTATGAGGTATTCCAGACGAACACCAGTCAATCAAAGCTGACAGTTGAATGGCCGGCTTATTTAGTGTAAAATCTGCCCAGCCCAACTTACTCAATCTCTCCCCTCACTGAGCTTGAAATATGGAGAAGTAAAAAGAAAGCGAGCATACTGGCTTTCCGAGTTGTCTTTCTTGTAGTTTTGAACCTTACTGGATGAATTTTAGCATCAGAGTACAAGAAGTAGATGTCTAAGTCATGCACAGACAACATACACACACCCAAAATTTAAGTCTCAGCACATGTACTTGGTGTGCCAAGCACAACAAAAGCCTTGATGATTGGTGTGGTGAGCTGTTGGGAGAGTGAAGAGCGTAGCCGTCATGCTTTTGGACACCGTTTCCCACTGTCAACAAGTGTGACAGCTACTAAGACTCAAACATCTCGCTCTTCTCATATAAGGTCTGCTGCTCTTGTGTCATTTTCTTTTGGTTCAAAGGTAGACTCAGAAGGTAGACATGAGTTTCAAGAAGAAAACATGCAAGGGAGACTCTCATGAATGAATCCTGAAGTGTGTGTGTGTGTGTGATAGTATATGTGGTGCCTCACAAGCTGCTCGGTGTTGGTCATTTTATTTCTCTATCAGTGAGAAAATTAACACCAAATGTGGTTTTAACATCACAGCTGCAAGAGTTTGTCTCCGACATGCACTCGCCATTGACTCTCACCACAGAGTGCTGTGCGATAGAGTGAGAGGTAAATGTGAGTGATGAGAAAGGAGCCACTCAGCTCTGTATTAATGACTCTGTAATATCACCAGAGAGAGGCAAGAGCCCGTTGAAATAAATCATTATGGTTTCGATGGAGTAACGATAATATGAGACGCTGTGGGAGATTTGTTATGACAGAAAAACAAGTGTGCTTGCAGGTTCTGACTTGCAGCGCTTTGGAAAAAACAAAAACAAAAACATTGAATTAATCCTTATCCTATTAGTGATGATCCGCAGACAGGCACACACCTGATTGCTCTGTGTGTGTGTGTTTACCTCCTCAGATATCTGTCCTGTCTGTGACTTGTGTCTCTCCAGCTCTCTTCTCAGTGATGTGTTCTGCCTCTCGAGCTGCAGCACCCTGCGGGCCAGGTGAACGCTGCACAAATAAACACAAACGTAGATTTTGTAATTCCAAAACATGACAACAGCTGCAAGTTTACACTAGTGTGTACAACCACACTGTTTAGCCTACATTTTATCTAACAACAAATTTAAGGTTTTGGGTGTAAGTGTGGAGAACTACAATTGAATTGTTGTTGCCAATTCAGAGGCGAATCCAGACTAAACATGCACTTTAAAGCTCCTGTGTAAAGGATTTCGAAAACTTTTTCACAAGGAAGAAGAGGTGGTTTACAGGGTTTGATTTTTAAGGTGTCCGTCACAGTAACCTGCGGAGTTCAGTGCATAAAAAAAAAATACATGTCACAACATTGAACACAGTGTTATCCAGCTGTTGAGGGCGGTAGTGCATGTCTGCGCCTGATGAGGGTAACAAACTGTCAAAAGAAGAAATTCACTAATAAAAGAGAAGAAGCAGAAGAATACAACCTGATACTTAAACCGTAATCCTTGAGCTTTTAGTTAATTTGGCTACCTTGGTTTGATGCCACAGCAAACATTAGCTAAGCAGCTACTCTTTCAGAAAACAAAATAGAGGAGCAACTGGTGCATTTGCTCTGAGTTGTTTTTATGAATTCTGTCAGTCATAATTGCAACCATGATCTGATTTCATGCTTCACACATTGTGCGAAGTTTTCATGTTGTAATCCTTCATTTAACAGCTTATTACGGCTGCTTCTTGTTTAAATAATGACTCCTTTGTAAAAATATGAAATGATCCTGGTGCTAAATATACCAAAAATTACATTTGACAGGTTTGTGGATGCATTTTCGCTGATTTACCGCAGCCCACACCAACCTTGGTGATAATACAATGTATTTCTGTGTTGTTTCAAAGTAGAGGTCATCCTGTCATTCACCAGTTAAAAGCTTTTAAACGTGAAGCAGCTTCCATATGGTGCAAAGTAGGCAAACAATAAACAGGGAGGCTGTTGTGATGGTACATGCTGAGCTGTTTGCCTGTGAATTCTTCATGTGTAGGAAGGCAATCTAAATCCACCACCAATGGAAACTACTTTAAAGAAAAAAGATAAATATTATGTGAATGAATACAGTGAATAGTTATTTGAGAAACAATACTGGCTAAGAAAAGCATGAAAACTGGAGTTTGATTTTATGAAAATCTTTTTTTTTCTGCAATTAAAAATGTGTTTTTCTTACATTTATTTCCTCTAAAATATCATATATTGACTATACTGACTTGTATTTGTGCAAAGTTTGTTACTAGAGACATTTTTTAAAATCTCTCTGCTAAAGGAGAAAATGTCTGTGCACTTTTCCAAAATCTTAAATTCATAAGCAAATTTCACACATCACAAATTCAAATTTCAAAAATGAAGCCTTTGCTTGAATTCTAAAATATTTCCTCCAGCTGCCATCTTGATGTTCACAGCTCTCCCACTGGTCAGCTGAGCTCAAGCAGCGGTGGTGGGCGGAGCATGAAGACAATGATTCATATATTCAGAATTTTTCAATGGAGGAAAAAGAAGATGTGATTCCAGGTACTTTTTAGAGCTTTTTTTTTTCCTTTTTATGATAAAAAACATTGTTAAACAAAATACTAATTGATAAGAAAATTAATTGACTATGAATTTAACCATTAAAAAGAAAATGTTTTATAAGGAGAACATGCAACAAAATGTTGTATAATGTTCTCATAATGTTATGCCTTATGCAAACAGAATGCACTTTGGTGACAAGTGCAAAAAATATGCATTTAATGCATTTAGGTGTAAGAGTGAGGAGTGAAGTAGTATCTGAGATTCCACTGAAATTTAAGTACAATATCTGCCTGCAAAAGAATTCTACTATTTTAGCAAACTGGTTTCTTAAATTTAGGAAAATATAAATCTCACCATGTGCCCTCTCCTTGACATGTGAAGGGTATCATTTACTTTACCTCTGTTTTAGTCTTCTCTTGGCAGTTGTGGGGACATTGGCTCCGTATCCGTATGAAAACAAAACTCTCTCAGCCTCCTCTTCATTCTCAACTGGCAACAGATAAATGAATAAATAAAACACAAATAACTGTATAAACTTCTGCAGAACCACAAAGAAAACAATGTGACAATATGTGGTTGTTTTTATTTGTCCTACCCTCAGTTAAATATTACTTTTTTTAAACAAGGCTGACCCTTACAGTCCCACAATAACAAAAACAGATTTTTCATTTATTGCCTCTGATGCCAGAGCTGGGCATTTGAAGGAATCAGTGCTTGTTTGTTTGTGCTTTTCTCCATCTGACTTCATAGTAATGTCAGTAATGCAAAATGTACTACAGGGCCAGTGCTATGTTCTCACTTTCGGCAGCCTGCATGGTGACTTGGTCCAACTCTTGCTCTAGCTTCTCATACGTCTCCAGCCTGGAAGCCTGCTCGGCATTCTGAGCTTGCAGCTCCGCCGACCGCTTCTCCGATGACGTCTGTAGCCTGTAAAACTCCTGGGTCAGGAGCTGAGGCAGAGAGAGGGAGAGAAATAAAAAAGAGAGAGAGGCACAATATGATTATGGGGAAAGAGGAAATGACTGAACTTTAACCATGCTCTCTGTGGTGGAGAGTTGAAAAAAAAATCATCTCCCTGAGCAATAATGTAATAGTGTTATTGTGAATGTCAGTTTATTAAAAACTGAATGATGAATTCATATCTACAGACTAGTGGTGCATATTTTCTTGATTATTTAAATATTGTTCAATTAGCAATTTATTTTTGCTGGATCAGGGCTGTAACTTTTTAACACAATCTAGAATATTTTTTTTTCATTTTTATTTTTCTATTAATATATATTAAAGTATTTTTGCAAAGTTTTGAATTGTGTTTTGTTTTTATTTACCTTACTTCAGTTTAGGCCTCACTTTTGTTTCAACAAAAAAAGAAAAATTGTTGTGACAACATTTTTGTACCCAACTTGCGGGAATAGGCCTACAGTAAAACAAGGAGTATCAAAGGAGAAACCGCAGTGTACTTATGGGTATTCTGCCAGCTGAGAAGCCTTTTCCAGAGGTCTTTGCCACAAAACTAATGCTGAGGCCAGACATTGTTCCATACATTTATCCTAAGCAGACAAGTTGGCTCATATTTCGCTAAGTTTATCTTTGCTTAGTTTGTTTTTCTTGTGTTTTATCTGTTTATTGTGTCCAAACAAACCTGCAGTGCGCTAGATAAAGTGAGCTAACATTAGGCTGCCGAGTTACATGCTGATTCATGTCGAATGCTAACAGGATATTTTTTATTGCTCAGGGGTGTTGACGAAGAAAGTAATAGCAAACATTACTCAAAACAGTCCGATAAAACAACTGCTGATAAGGATTGAGTGTTTGATGGGCAGAGTTGAAGCTGTAGGCTATTAGTGGCAGATGGGTGGGTGTAGATGGGGGAAACTACACAAATGCATGTATACTACAAGGCAAAGTGAAACATTACGACTTAGCCAATATAAGTCACGAAGGGATTTATTAATGCTAACACTTCTAATAATTACTTCTAAATAAGTAATTTTGATGGGTTTTAAGGGGTTAAATCAATGCCTGCGGAGGAACTTAAAGCAGCTGCATGAACTGGCTGCATTAATTCAAAAGATGATCACAGCCAACTTTGACTTTTACAATGTTATTTATGGGAAGTGAAGAACATTGAGACTTTCATATAAGAAACACTGCTGATTAAAGTCTATAAATCTGAGCGTATGAGTCACACCACTATTTACATTATTGTGTCACTATGTCAAAAAAAGGCAACACAATGAACAAAGATGTACATTAAAAGCATATGTTAAAAGTGATTTTCTCATTTTCTTGTTTTACTTGTATTGCTTATAAATGTTACATTTCTGAATATGTCAACAGCAAATGCATATAAACTTTTTTAACATTCTGCTTATTATATTTTATTTTATTTTATAATATTTTACAACTTTGTAATCATCTCTCTGTCTAGCCTGCAGGCCATCTGAACTTTAGACCTTTGAGTAACAGCAACTGGCTGCAACCAAATCATAACGGACTTGTTGTAATGCAACGGCTAGAACATTTTCTACTCTTTGTCTTTGTGCTTTAGTACCTCCAGCTTCTTCTGCTGCTTCTCACACTCCACCTGGCACTGCGCCAGGGCCTTAGCCGTCTCCTCCTTGACCATCTGAGCGCGCTCGGCTTCGAAGGCGTGCAGCTTGGCCTGGTTGGACAGCTCTGCTACCCGGCTGTCAGTTCCCAGCTGGAGCTGACGAAACCTGCATAGATGGATGCACACACACCTCACTGAATATGAATGCGAGTAGATGTATCAAAAAAGTGAGATAATATACGTCTGTGCAGACAGATTAAGTGGACACGTCTGGGTAATAAACTAGCGGCACCTCATATGCAGGGAAAAGTCAGCTCTGGGCTTCTAGCGGAGCTCAGGCATGCCTGGTGGTTTCAAACAAATGTTGCAATGTCTCTCTTCATGTAGATATGATTACATTCACTGATAACATGTTTGCTTGGAAATTGGCAAGGAAGTGATTGTTTGATGTGCCTTGCGCAATGAGCAGTTTTAATGTTAAGTTTTTATGTTCAAAGTGTTCTGTGGCACGTAAAAGCCTGGCAAAGACAGGCTTACAAAGAGTAACAGAACGGGAAAGCCAAAATCTGACGTCACTTGGTTAGTAAAGAGTCTTCTGAGCAGCGCTCGAAGCAACGTTTGGTCTCCTTTAATCTTTTTTGATTCTCTCTCTGACAGCCAGGGAGAGGTGTTCATATTTAAATGCTAAGTAATAAGAAAAGGAGACGGAACAGTATTCACTGCTTCTGTTATCAGATCCCACAGTCCTGTACTAAGTCAAAGCTGTGTTATATAAGTGCTGTGTAAGGGCAAGCTCGCACATATCATGGAGGCAGAAGCACCTTGTCTTCAAAAAGGAGAGATAAAACCTCCTAATGAGTACAAATCAACAAAGAGAGCACAAGATGAACAAACGCAGATGATGATTCTGATAACAGTAATGAATAATGTGCTCATATGTAAGTAGAATATGTACCCCTTTTCCAAATATGAGACTTTTACACTTTTTCTAAAACTGAGTATTATCAGTACAAAAAAGCAATTGAAGACATTTTTTGGGAAATTTCAAAGGCATTTTTTAATTATCCTTTCCTATTTTATAGATTAAAACAACTGATTAATCAACTGCAAAAATAATTAACAGGTCAACAAAAAAAAAAAGAACATCTGCTGCAGCTCCATGAGTAAAACAAGAATCGACAAATTTTTTTTCGCGTCCAGTTCCTCCTCAGGCAGTTTTCATGTACACACACACACACACACAGACTATTAAACCATGGAGGATGGTTGGATAATATTAATAACTCTCGATTACAGCTGACCTGATAGAATTTCATCATCCATCGAGTGCAGGCTTGAGCTGTGTGCTCACAGTGACAGTCATGTGCACTTGGTCGACATTTGAGTGGCTTCTTTTATGATTGTCAGCTGAAATTTAGAAACAAAGACGCAAAATGTTCCTAAAAAATGTGACTTGGTTTGTCGGAGAAGTTTACTCAGTCATGGTCTATCTTTGTCCTTATAAATAGTAAATTTTACAGCGATACAGTAGGAAGTAAAAGCACCTGACTCGGGGTATCCCAAAGGAAATTTCTGTACAAGTTTATGTCCGTTAGAGTGGTTAAAAACCTGGGAAACTTTTTTTAATACTTGATCTGTGCATTGGACAAGTTGATCACCATAACGGGCCTGTTAGCCAGCACTCTGATAGAGATCATCGAGATCATCGAGCTGGCTATCTATGCTTCAATCATCCGACGCCATTTCAAGCTTGTCCGCCTCATTCTTTGCCCCAAAAATAGGGGCATGCATGGGGTTAGGGGTTAAGGGCTTGTGGCTAGCATCTGTCGTTGCTGGCTTGCGATGCGACACAGAGAGGGAATGTGATCGCAGCAGCAGAGAGAGTGCAAGGGAGAGTCAAGTGTGTTTGTGTGTGTGTATGTGTGTGTGTGTGAGCGAGTGTGTATGGAAAGGCCAACAGCTGGTGGTTTGGATCTGGAGAAATGACTGGCATGTAGTAGTAACCCAGGACAGGGACACTGCTGCTGCTGCTGCTGATGGTATGTGTCTGCATTTCTGTCAGTCTGTAGAAGATACAATGTTCTAGAGTTTAAATGAAAAAATGCTATCAATTATTTAAACAATTTAAATCGAAACATGTTGTTAAAGCACATTTCTGTACATAATTACCTTCAAAAATGTGTCTGACTGGAGAAATTACACCCAAATACACATCATTTATGATTATAAGTAAAGAATGATTGTATGCAGCATGGATATGGCACAAAATATAACAAGTTGTTAGGGAAGCTGAGTGAAAAACGTTCTTTTTGGTTTAAAGTATGTGTGTGCATGTGTATGTGTGTGTGAAGCAGGGTCAATAATACAGTATATCTGTTGCAATTTCTTAGTAATATTTGAAACTTCCAACAAAGCCATGACGCAGAGGAACCTTTGGAGGCTGGACTGAGAATTGCAGTAAGTAAGAATCTGTTTTAAACCAGTTTTAAAGAGATTTTCTAACCATATAAACTTCGCAGAATCCAGTCTTTTACTTTCCATCAAACCTGCTTTGGAAATATTTCACTCCCGAGAGGCAGGTGACCAGGCCAGAGACACCAGCTGGTTTCTTAACTGGCCTTCAGTGAACTCTGACCTCCCATGTCACCTTCTGACCCCTCAGTTACAGCAAAGCGCTCATGTGATCTTTAGTAAGAAGCAGACCGCAGCCACTGAGGTCCAGCCGCACCCACAACATGAGCTAACAACAGGCTGCTGCTGGCTCACACATGAGCATCAGAGCAACAAAAAGCTCACATCTTTTCGGGGAAAATACCGAGGACTTGAAGCTGAATATAAGCCCCCTATACACACACACAAACACACAACACTCTTACACACTGCTGACTGGAGCACAAAGACAAGAAATGAATTGGAATTATGATGTGGTTAACCATGATGAGCAAAAACTGTACCAACTGGCCTTGACAGGTGAACAATTGCCCTCAGGTGACACTTCATAACTTTCCCTGATGCACAGCTCATTAACAGAGCATCCAGGAAGCCACATTTAAGATAAGCAGCTGCAGCTGAAAGCAGGAGATTTTTACTTCTGTGAGTCTACTGGAGCTGTTGAACACAGCAATGCCTGCTCAAGTTTCTCATCATATCACACACCACTGATGATGAAATTCTTCGGAAGAAATGTGACTACTGAGAGGAAGAAAAAATAGCGGAAACACTTTGTGAACTGAGAGGATTTTTCTATAAAAATGCGATTTTATAGTTGTCAACAAATGCAGCTTTAACTGTGTATTGTTGTGTACTGTATTACTGAATTGTTTACTAAAACTAAATTACGGAAAAAAAAACATTCTCTCTCATCCTTTAGTGGTGTCCAGCTATGTAGATGGGCTTGGTTTCTTTTGTCCAGGTTTTCAGGTATTCACCTTTTGCTTTCTGCCTTTTTGCCAAAATAGAGGAGATGAATAAATGGTTTTTATTGCTTTTAATAAAAACTCAAACTGGAGGATTTTTTGTGATGTGCTCATACCAGTAGTCAACTCTGTATTATTACACAGGGCTGCCCAGGAAACTTTTTTTTTTTTTTTTGGCATCCAAGTTTGTTTTTTTTAAATATATTTTTTGGGGCTTTTCACCTTTAATGATAGAGAAAGCTGAAGAAGTGACAGGAAACGGGGAGAGAGAGAGGGGGGAGTGACCTGCAGCAAATGGTCGGAGTCGGAGTCGAACTCGCGACCGCGGCGTGGAGGACTGAGCGCTCCGTACATGGGCCGCCTGTGCTCCCGACTGAGCTAAACAGCGGCCCGGCATCCAAGTTTTTGATAGTAACAGCTAATATTTGAAGCTTTAGTTAAAAATTGAATATCTGAATCTCAAAACTGATACTAATTACCGGTCCGGCCGTAAGAGGTACTAAGTACTTGTTCTGTTGCTCTGACAACACTGATGTTTAAACTCTGCCTTCATTTTGATCTAAACAACATGTGTGAGGTTTCAAGACTGCATCTTCCATAGTTGTGACTCTGTCATATTAAGAAAAAAATCTGCTCACAGAAAGACATATAAACACCTTGTAAAGTACTAAAAACTGCTTCTGTGGTTGTCCCTGCCACAATAGGTGGCTCCAGGACCACATTTGCTATGATAACACACACAGACACACAAACACACACACACGCACGCACACACACACAGACTCATAAAGTGAAAACAATACCAGCCACGCTGCTGCTGGTAATTATCTGCAGCACAGCTGGATACCACTTGAAGTAAGAGAGTGTGTGTTGTGGGCATAGAAGAAAAAACGGATTAAGTAAACATACTGTTTACTAATATAAACTAATATAACACTAATATAAACTGTATAGACATCTGTATCAAAACCATATATGTGTGACAGGTAATAAAACTCACTGTTCCAGCAGTTGGTCATATCTGGATTGAGTGTCTCTCTCTGCAGCCACTGCTCTGTCCTTCTCCAGCACCGCATTGTCTCTGGCCTCACGTAAATTCCTGGTCAAACACACACACACACACACACACACACACACAGAGTTGAAAGATGCTCTCAACACCTGTACAAACAAATCAGCATGTCCTATTTTTTTGTCCATAGCAGAACATTACGCTGGCATTTCCTTTTATTTTAATGCTACTGTAAAGTGTCTGTGATGATAGCTCTTCCTCTTTTCTCTTTCTGATTGGTTAAATAAGTATTAACTAATATGTGATGTTAACAAAAATCTGCAATTTCCTCTGATTTGAAAAGCGCCCTGATATTTATTTGTAGCTTCTGCCTGACACAGGTTTTAAAGTGTTATAAAAAAACAGACTGATACCTGTTCTCCCTCTCATACATTTCCCTGGAGGTCCTCTGCAGGTTGTCTATCTCCTGACTGGTTTTCAGCCTGATGTTCTCCAGCTCCTCTCTCAGCTTGGTCTCATACTCTGATTTATAGCGGTCTCTGCAGTGGAAAGAAGTTGAAAGAAAAACAGAAACAGAGATTTGGCAGATGAAACCATCACTCATGGAAATTTGGTGATTTCTATTGGCATTTTTTTTTTTTAATGTGAGGCTGATGTTCTTTGGCACAGCAAAAACACTTGAACATTGGCTGGTGGTGTAAAACAAAAAAGCCAAACCTGGATGCTACATATTTTTCATAGGCATCCTCTCTTGCCTTCTTCGTGTCATCTAATTGTACCTGAACAGCAGAGACAAGACGTGAAAGCAGGTTAGATGATTTCTTCCACCTGTTGAATGCTTTTCATGTTACAAGGGCCTCTTAGTAAAGTGTACGGACCTGCAGCCTCTCCAGGCGGTCTTCTTCATGTGCGCAGCGGACACTGAGCTCCATGTTCTGCCTGTGTAAGTACTCTTTGTCCTTCTGCAGGAGAGTCACTGACTGCTGCAATGTCGCCACCTGCAGGGCAAGAAGAAAAAAAAGAAAAACTATTACAGAACGCAGTACTCCCAAGGAGACTCTAATGAATACTTTGAAGGCAAAACATAGTGTGAATCTGTGTGTGTTCAGGTATGTATGAATCACCTCTTTGCTGAGTGCATTTCTCTCTCTGGTCAGTGCAGTGTGAGTCAAGTCTAGAGTCTCAAATCTTCTCGTTAATTCCTTCAGGTCTGCTTCAAAGTTGTCACGCTCCCTAGAAATCACAGCGAAAAGGGTTAACATGCAATTAAACTCACATATGCAGAATTACATAATGTAGAAAACTGAAATTCAATAATTTTGTAGTCTTCGTACTCCACAGAGAAACCTGTGATGTGTGTATGTTTTTTTCTTTTTACTATCCTGGAGTAGCTAGCTGGGTTCCTTCCCAACTGTTCTTTAAGGGACACAGCCTTTAAAACTGTACTGGAGCCTTCCACAGAGTCCACAAATGAGAGAATCTACAGAGAAGTTACATAAAAACTCTCACCTTTTTATGTTTGGGTAATTGTCTCGGCGAAAGTCTCCCTCTTGAATCTGCTGTCTGGTGTCGGCCAGTTCGAGGGTCAGTCTCTGGCTCCTCAGCTCCAGCTCAGTACGTAGCCGCCGCTCCTCCTCATAGCTCTGTGGATATACAGAACACAAAACATCTAGATTACAGGGAGTATTCCACTACTATATACATAATGCATACAAAAATGCAGGATTTTATGTCCTGATTGCTTCCTTTTTTTCCCCCTCATTATCTTGCTCCATGTTGTTTTAACAGTGTCATGCATGCAGCTTCTCTAATAGCAAATTCATGCAGTAAACATCACATCATTTTACTGGAAACATCTCGAGTTGATGAGTTATTTGCCTGCTGGATGTTAAGAATATGTGACAACAAAGGCAAGCACCCAGTCAGTAATAATGTCTTGCTACTCTGATGGAATTGAAATTATGTTCACTGAGTCTCAAAGAGGAAATATTCTCTTTGTCATAACATCACAAGCAGCTTCTGCTGGGTTTCATGCAATTCTTTGCTAAAGTCTGTCTCTGCTTTCTGCACGTTGCAAGGTTACTTAATCAATTTATGGTTTATGCCTACAGGGCCACTGCTCACTGTCAATCACTATCATTCTGAACACTGCAGGCAAAGAAACAAATCATCTCAAGAATGCAGGTGGCTTTAACAGAACATGCTTTAGATCACATGTCCTCCACATTTTAACACTTAGTTAAAAGGTAACTGAACCACTTGACCCTTTCTGCATTCATCATGTCTATGCTTACTTCATATGTGACACATAGCATAGAGGAGTAAGTGTTTGTTAAAAGTGAGCCTGTTTTTAAGAGTTCAAAGATGAAAAAAAATACAAATGCACAAAACATGTGTGAGCTCATAAACATTTGATGGTTACAAATGATAGTGTCTGGTTAATATGCTGAACAAACAAGTTCAACAGTTGTGTTTATCTGAACTTTGCACTGTGCACAGTCCATAATTTGAATAGAGGTTAAATAGAAATAAAACAAAAAAAGTGACGAAAACAAGAGAGAAACAATAACACTAAAGTAATATAAAATGCTAAAGGAATGGCCAAGAACTTTTAAACTTTAAACACAGAAAGATGAAGGAATGCCACATGGAGCTTAAGTGTGTGTGTGGTACCTCCATCATAGCCTTCATCTGGGCTCTTAGTGTATCCAGATCTTCAGTTAAACTGCCCCTCTTCCCACTGAGCTCAGCCACCTGAGCCCGAAGTGGTGCCACCACCTCAAAGAAGCGCACCTAAACACACAGCACAGAGACTTGGTTACCATGTCAGAAAATTCCCTGATAGCATCATCATCAACATGCCTTGTTCCTCTGTTCACCACCATTAGGGTTCAACAAAGTGGTGTACAGGTAAGGAAGAGCTCCAAATACTTACAGCTACATATTCCTGTATGGAGATTTTGTCTTCAGGGACGTCACGGAGCTCTTGGTACCTTTCCTGGGAGATATCCAGATCCCGGAGAGACCTCCGCAGCTCTCCAGCCTTCTCACACAACTGTCGATTGGTCTCCTCTAGTTGCTGCTGCCTGAGCAGGATGGCATCCATCTCTTGTTTACGCAGAGCTTGCTGCTTCCTAGTGATGACAAGTTTTTTAGCAGAGTTTCAAAATTTCAGTTTCATATCTTTAATACATACCCCTACTCAAGATGTTAGAGTTTCAAACTTTGCCTCTCTCCGCTCATATGTTCTTAATTGGTATTTACTTAGTATTTAGTAAGATGTGTATTAATTGTAGCTGGCAAAATAACTTTCAATAAATACCAAGTTACTGTATAACTAAAGAAAGCTATCAAGTATCCATTGCTCAAACAGCTTGGAGAGATACTACACTTACAATGGCATAACAGATTTTCAACAGTACATTTCACGGTCTATTGTTCTTCACCTGTTATCCTCTTGAGCTAGTTTTAGCTGGGTATCAAGTCTCAGGGCAAAAACCTGCTTCTGATGTAGAGCATCATTCAGCCTCTCCTCCAGCTCCTCAATCTGATATATAAAAACACATGCATAGAAAAAAAACAGTGAACTATCACTGCAACAAAGATGACTGTCACTTTATGAGATGAACAGTTTGTCTGTGTTATTATGTTAGTAACATTAGCCATCTTTCCTCTACCTTGGACATATGGTCGGCTTTCATGTTGTCAATGATCAGGTTTTTCTGAGAAAGCTCGATTTTTAGCAGCTGGACGCTTTGCAGCAGCTCCTTCCTCTCGATCAGCTGGCGGGTCACCTTCTGGGAGCCGTCACGCTGCTCGTCAGACGAGGAGACGTCCTCGGTGGTGGGCACGGTGGTCTCCAGGCTGATGTCCTCCGACTCCAGGTCCAAGGAGCTGGAAATGTTCGGTGTTGCCGGCTTCAGCTGTTGCTTCTTTGGAGGCATTTTGTAATGTTTTGTCCCTGACTTTGTGTCCTCTTCTTGCCTGCTAACGTTTCTTAGCACGGTGAGTGACCTGGTCACCTGAGCCGAGATTACGTGAGATTAGAGAATAGGATTGTTAACGTTAATTAAGAGTTAACGGACATCGCGATGTGTGACAAATTGACGTTAGTTTGCAGAAAGATGAACTGACGACAAAGCCCCTAAGGTCTGAGGTCAAGCTACATCATATAAAGCATACAGTCGATGAATTCATACTCAATAAAATCCATAAAACAGCGAAATGACACATTTCAGAGCTGGCAAGAGCACACGTTCAGCTGTTTTTATTTTCAAGGGTCCCGCTCCTAGCTGCCAGCTAACCGCCAACGGATCGGTTACGGTTGTGTTGGGTATCCTTGACGACAGCGCCCCATATGGTAATGAACCCACATTGCAGTCAAATTCCTGAGGTCTACAGTTCATTACACTGCGAATATTATGCAGTACCTCCTCCTGAACACAGGCGCCGCTGTAAATATAGCTACTCTTTATGAACCCGGCCAAACAGTTCCTTTTCTGCTTGTTGGCTTTGTTTTCATTGAACGAGCAGTAGATGGCCAACAAAAAATAACACGGATTTTAAATTATTGTACATAAAAAAACATAAAATTTAGTCGTGTCCGTATATGTAACTCGTCTTATATCTTTACGATATGGTATCTAAATAGAGACTAACAGGAAGGAAAATACAAGACTGAAATCAAATTCGTAAATTACAACTCCACGAGTTTATCATACCTCTTGGACAGTTTTGTCGGCCCACAGAGGTAGCTTACACATGGGTAGCTGTTTGCTTGATATCAGATGGTAGGATAAGAATTTCGGGATTAAACTTATCAAGGCTTTTGTTTAAACCATGTTAAAATCCAAAACCTTTGTTAAAAAGACCCGGTCGGGTGGTGTGATGAAGATAGTGCGCGAGCATTATCTGAGAGATGATATTTGGTGCGGAAGGGAAGGTTGCACTGAATGCAAACAGGAATCAACAGTGCTGCAGAGAGACGCGTGTATTGAGAGCAACCTGTGCTCTTATCCACACTATCTGATTCCTGACACGAACGTGGTGCTGCACCAGGTGAGAAAAGATTTCCCACCTCTCCTGTATATAAAAACTCTGTACATGTATTTAAATATTAAGGGGTTTTAGATTATCAATGAGTTTATTATGATGATAAGAGTAAACAGTTGTCGTTACTTGTAATTTTCTATATAGACTTGTGGTCCCAGTTTGTACCCCTCATATATTGTCATAAAACAGCACAAGACATCGTCTAGTATCTCACTTAAAGCTGGAAGCGACTTTTTATGTTCCTTTGAGTGAATAGCACGTCCTCTGACTGTCAGTGTAATGTTAATATTTTCCTTTTTTTACTGCTATATATTATGCTATGTGTGTCTTTTCACGATAATAATTTTAGTCTGTCCACCAGCTGCAGTAATCTAACATAGATCTAACCTAAGGCAATTCCTTCAGTCACTCATATAACCTTAGCTTCTCTTTGTGAACTATTGTACTTGTCTTTGACCTCATTTGTTTACTGTGTCCTGCAGATCGACGTGTTGGAAGATCCTGTGATTCGTAATGTGATTATCCTTCAGACTGTGCTGCAGGAGGTGCGCCACCGCAGTGCACCGGTCTATAAGCGCCTGAAGGACATCATACATGACAAAGAGAAACATCTCTACACCTTCACGAACGAACACCACAGGTACAAAGACATCACTGCAATTATGCTGTAGCACAGCATCTTAATTGCATGCATTGGATGGTAATAACGTAAAAAGCAAAAGCATTTGAAAGTAATCAGTATTTAAAGACATTAGCCAGTTACACATGAACTTACTACTCACATTCTCCCTCACACAAAAAAAATTCTCTTTCCTTAAGTCCTCATGAACACATTTACTTGTGAAAACCATAGAAGACTTTTTTGCATTCATGCTTGTTACTTATTGACCTTTATCATTTCTTTTTTTTAAGAGAGACATTTATTGAACGTGAACCAGGAGAAAGTGCCAATGACCGTAATGACCGTGCAATCCGTGTGGCAGCAAAGTGGTACAGCCAGCACCTGAAGACACCTGAGTCTGACACAGATGGGCTCAGGGTGGTTCTTCTCACCAACGATCAAGGGAACAAACAGAAGGCAGAGGAGAGCGGCCTGCTGGTATACAAATGTAAGCAGTGTTATTTTGAAGAAAGAGAATATCAGGCACACTAGAAGTTTGTTTGAGATCAGTCTGAAATGGTCTGCATAACAAGAACACAGCTCCTTATTCATCCATATTTCAGCAAGCAGACACTTCTGAAAGACTCATCACTACATTTTTTTAAATAGAAGCATCATTTAAAAGGCATCAACTGTATTTACTGCTTTGTCACAAGCTTCTGTTCATTTACATTCCAGTTGAAGAGTACATCAAGAGTCTGATAGCGAACCCTGAGCTTGTGGATCGTCTGGCTTTGTCTAATGATGAAAAGGTAGACACTTGCACAATTTTCTACTACAGAGATAAAAGCTATTCCAAGTTTTGGTTAAAGCAAGAATGCATGTGGAATTTTTATTTGTATGTCCTGTTACACCTCTGCCTCATCTTTTTGTCCAAGTTTTCTGGAACTATCTTCTCTTACACTTTTCTCCCTCCATTGAGTTCTTTCTCTTTCCTCCCTCAGAATGAGATCACCAGTGGTAAGGTGTTATTCCCAGAGCACTACCCTCTGTCCAGGATCCAAGCAGGACTGAAGAGTGGCTCCTTCCTCCAAGGCACCTTTAGGGCCAGTAGGGACAACTATCTGGAGGCTACTGTCTTTGTTCAGGGAGAGGGAGAAGACAGTACAGAGGTGTGTGTGTACATTTGTCTGTGAAGGTACAATGTTATAGTTTGAACAATTACCTGGACCTTATCTGGGTTTAGGTCAGAGTTTGCCATGTTGTGTTGACATGTTGTGTAAGTGTCACTTGTGTTCCTGCATACAATGAAAACTCTCTACTGTCTTCTCGGCTCGCTGCCAGGTTCTTATCCAGGGTCTTCAGAACCTCAACAGAGCAGTGTACCAGGATGTGGTTGCTGTGCAGCTGTTGCCACGGGATCAGTGGGTGGCGCCCTCCTCAGTGGTTCTGCAGGATGAAGGTGCAGCAAAGGATGATAATGCTGAGGAAGAGGATGAGGAAAAAGCGGTGAATATTTGTTTTGGTTTTGTTTAGCTTGGCTTTGCCTCTGCTTACAGTTTGTAGGAGTTGTCGGTGTTTGATGTTTCTACTCTTTGAAATGGAGTTCAGCAGGCTGTTCATTGATGTGGATGGATGGTATCTAGGTGCTAGGCTACACAAAAGAGAGATATTATTCTTTGGCCTTGTGATCCTTTGTAATTACAGTATGACCTTTGTGTTCCTGTGTGTCTGACAGTTGGGGATGTTGGCAGCTGAAGCAGCCAGGAAGCCCACAGGCAAAGTAGTTGGAATCATCAAAAGGAGCTGGAGGCCATTCTGTGGCATGCTCAATGTCTCCCAGATTAAAGAGGTGAGTCTAGACCGCTCTGTAATAGCCATATAACCATTTGCGTGGTTTGAAATTTTAAAGCTGTTGGTTTGTCCTTTGCCTCAAATGAATAACCTCTCTATTTATACTGTAAAAGCAATCTAGTGCTTCTTGTCTCTAATACACTCAGTACTTAATATCCATTTCCCTTCCTTTTTTTATTCAGTCAACCAGGCATCTTTTCACCCCAGCAGACCGTCGTATCCCTCGCGTTCGCATTGAAACCCGTCAGGCATCCACACTGGCAGGCCAAAGGATCTTGGTGGCCATTGACGGCTGGCCCAGACACTCCAGATATCCAAATGTGAGTTGGATCCTCCTCAGACTGTCAAATCTCTCATCCTCCCATGAGTGGGTGCATCGTCACTTGCCAAATGACTGGAAATTGAATTTTTTATATTTTCTACGTTAATACAAAGTCACACATTACCAGCATGAATAGCAGCAATATACACAAAAACACCATCTGTCCATAAAGAGAAATCCCCTCTTTCCCTTTGGTCAGGGTCACTTTGTGCGAAGTCTGGGAGGTGCAGGTGAGAAGGACACGGAGGAGGAGGTGCTGCTGCTGGAGCATGACGTCCCCCACCAGGCCTTCTCTCAGGCTGTGCTCAGTTTCCTTCCCAAGATGCCATGGGCCATCACACCAGAGGTAATAGCAGCTTTTTCAGAGGACACACTGAGCAGTATTTTCATCACAGCGGTGTTGATCATTTATCAGTGTGTCTATCACCCTATAATTTGAAAGAACGTACGTAAAGGTTGGCGTATGCATATTAATGTGGATGTGTGTGGTAAAGGACATGGTGAAGAGAGAAGACCTGAGGCATCTGACTGTGTGCAGTGTGGATCCTCCAGGATGTACAGATATTGATGATGCCTTGCACTGCAGAGAGCTGGATAATGGAAACCTTGAGGTACACAAACACTAAAAAGAAACAGTAGTAAGTTTTTGTGTGTGTGTGTTTATATGTCACATTATGTAAATTTGTTTGCTGTAGGTGGGCGTCCACATCGCTGATGTCAGCCACTTCATCAGACCTGGCAACGCTTTGGACAAAGAAGCTGCGAACCGTGGCACCACTGTCTACTTGTGTGGCAAAGTAAGGAAAAACACACACTCACTATTTTTTTGATGTGTAGCTTTTTAGCTTAGTGCTTCTCCCACCTACTAACATGGAGCTGATGGGGTTTGTGACATTTATTGCAGATAGATCTCAGGGGGGCAATCAAAATGTTTTGGCTTCAGTTTCGGAGAGCTGTCATGTTAACGGTCCATCAAGAGTTTCTATAAAGAGAGTCCTGATTTTTGTGCTTTGGAGTATTTAATGGTTATAAAATCTACTTGAGAATTCAGGCCATTTTTCCAAGGGATATGTTTGGGTTTTACTAAAATTTTGTGACAACTTATGTGCCTGTCTTGATGACTAAATATTTAAGTTTAGCATTTGGTTGATTCTTAAAAATGTATTTTGATTCCAAAGTCCAAAATAAAGCCATTTTAATGTTGTGTTTTTGATTTTGTTTGCATCAGAGGATAGACATGGTTCCTGAGCTCCTCAGCTCCAATCTCTGTTCACTACGCTCCAATGTGGAGAGGTGAGGACAAGAGATACTTCCACACTCGCACTTACACAATAATTAATTTAATCAATGCTCATGTTTTTTTTTTCTTTTTCTTACTGATTTGATCTGATTGCGGATAAAATGTTTTTCTTTGATTTACTATTTTACCAGGATGGCTTTCTCATGTATCTGGGAAATGAACCAGGAGGCTGAAGTTCTAAAAACCAGATTCACAAAAAGTGTCATTAACTCCAAGGTATTATACCATTCCACAATGTACATGTGATGTAAAAAGGCTATAATACTTTCATCACCTGTTTTAATGTTTGTACAATACAAAATTACCGGATCGAGATATTGAATTATGAGTTTTGTTGTTCTGATCTGGTTCAGGCATCTTTGACCTACGCTGAGGCCCAGATGAGGATTGATGACACAACCAAGACTGATGATATCACCAAGAGCTTACGAGGCCTCAACAAACTAGCCAAAATCCTTAAGAGACAAAGGATAGAGAAAGGGTAAGAACTGTGAGAGGAGTACTAGAGGCGGAAGAATACCTTCACAAAATGTAGGCTCATACATTCTAATGCTACGGTTGGAAAATGCTAGTGGCTTTATTAGTTTATAGACAGTTCCTCAAAACCAGAAAACATGTATTCTAGCTGACTGACATCCTATAAGAAAGAATCAGGAGAAAAGTAGTTCTTAAGAGAAAAGAATCAAGAGTATCAATTTAGATGATCTAAATATTTTAACTGCTGTTTTAACTTGAATTTTGTTTTGTGTTGTATTTGACATCCTGAAGGGCCTTGACGCTGTCGTCCTTAGAGGTCCGTTTCCACATTGACAGTGAAACTCACGACCCCATTGATCTCCAGACTAAAGAACTCATGTAGGTACCTTCAAAACGTGTAATATTCTGTGTAATCCCTTTTAGGTCACTTTCCTCTAGCTCATTTCTTACGCTTTTTTAAAGTGTCATGCTGTGTTTTGAACAAGTATATCTAAATCCATCTCTTGGTTAATAGGGAGACAAACTCCATGGTGGAGGAGTTCATGTTACTGGCCAATATTTCAGTTGCCCAGAAGATTTACCAAGAATTTCCAGACTGTGCTATGCTCAGGAAACATCCGGCTCCACCCCCATCCAACTACGACATCCTGCTCAAGGCTGCAAAGTCCAAGGTTAGTTAAGACTGAAGGTCATGCAGAAAAATTGCTTCATTTTTTTTTGTTATGTTTGCAAGTTGCTGGACAATACAAAACATTTGACAGACATACAAGTGAACACCCCACACTCAACACATGGTGTGATTTTTTTAATTTAAAGTGTATTTATACATACAAACTTTTTAAGATACTACTTCACAATCTCTCCATGTATCCCTAAGCTGAAGTCCCCCCTTGAATACAAGTACTGCCAGTGTTTTGAATCTCTACAATACAATGACAAGTACAAAAACTGACCATCTTGATTAAAACAACAAATTCTTCCTATTTAAAAACAATCATGCTACTTTAATTTTTTTTTTCAAAGTATCAACACTTTGTTCCTTTTTCTTACCAGGGTGTGGAGATTCACACAGATTCGGCCAAAGCCCTGGCTGACTCTCTTGACGTGGCCAAAGTGGATGACTTCCCATATTTTAACACGCTACTGCGCATCTTGGCCACTCGCTGCATGATGCAGGCTGTCTATTTTTGTTCTGGCATGGACAGCGATTTCCACCACTATGGCCTCGCTTCACCCATTTATACACACTTCACATCACCTATTAGAAGGTATGAAAGCTGATACTTACACATTTCAACTAAATAACTTATGATTAAGAAATGCGCATAACAGACACATTATCACACCAAAGTGCTTTCTTACCTCCTTGTCTTATCCATATTCATCCTTTTTACCTCCCTCTAAACCTTTACCTCTTCCCTTCCTCCCTCTACCTCTCTACACCCTCTTCATCTGCTCTCTCAGATATGCAGATATAATAGTACACCGTCTGCTGGCAGTGGCCATAGGAGCAGACAGCACCTACGCAGATTTGATGGACAAACACAAGCAGTCAGCCCTCGCCAACAACCTCAACTACAGACACAAAATGTCCCAATATGCACAGAGAGCATCTGTGGCCTTCCACACACAGGTAAATGCCTGTGGTAACACTGGTTTGATTTCTGTGAACTTTAAGTGAGAATCAGCATAATGCCCATTTACATCCACATGAGCCTTTGGTTTGAGTAAATAGAGTCAAACAGACCGCATCATACTCATTAATTCAATGCAAATTCACCTCTTTAACACAAATGATCTCTTTCCAGTTGTTCTTCAAAAGCCGAGGCATACTGAACGAAGAGGGATTTGTTCTGTTTGTGAGGAAGAACGCCATCATTGTACTTATTCCAAAGTTTGGCTTGGAGGGAACGGTTTTCTTCGACACAAGGGACAAGGCGACTCCAAACCTTGTTTTTAATGATGAGGTAAAAACAAACAGCTTATTTTCTTTTATAGATGACTAAATCTAAAACCACCACAGGGCAGTATTTAATATATCTGTTCTGTATTTGTGCTAAGGGTCCCACTCTGAAGGTAGAGCAGCACACATTCAGCATATTTGACAAGGTGAAGGTCACCATCAGCCTTGACGACTCCAATATTCAGCACCAGAAGATCCGCATGGCCCTGACTGACCCTGTGGTAAGAACACAGAACATGGGTTTCACTGTCAAACAGGCCCGTGTTACACACTTATGCCTACCTTTACATCATTGAGAGATTTTTAGGCTCTTGTTTTGTGCTCTAGCTAACAGCTTGTACGGTTTAGGTTTGATGAAGCAAAGTTGTTTTAGTTAGTCCCAGTCAGGGATTTTGTCCAGTTTGTTTGAATTAGCCAACATTTTGTTTAATGCAAGCTGATTGTCTTCACTTTAGATCCCTGGTGTGAGTGTGCCAGTGCCAGATGCCGAACCGCAGGCCAAGAAGCCAAAACTGGACCGCTGATACAGAAAGCAGCAGTTATGCACCGAAATCACAAGCTGATCTTCAAGATCAAGAGATCATACGTCAATAATAAAACCAGTTCCGGGTCTTTGATGCATTGACACAATTAACTTACCTTGAGCAAGTGTATAAATTTTAATAAATTTATCAGTGTATTTATACTGTTCTAACCTGATGTGCACCACACTGCCTTTATGCTCATTTTTATCACATGAAACATGTTGGTAAATGTAGTGTAACCTATCAAATAACAGTGTAGTAAATGACGACACCATTAAAGTGTTGGGGGGTTTTTTTACCCTGTGGTTCTTTGTCCTTTATTAAGCCCAGCATGAATGTTCATCCATGTTCTGAACAGACAGAAACCAGTCATTATTGTGTACAGCCTTGTTTGTCAACATGAATTAGAAAAGATGTGCAAAATTAAAATCACAGCACTCTTATGAAAAGTGACAAAGATTAAAGTGGTCAAAATCCTGCGGTAAGTGATAAATCTTTGATCAAAATTAAATCATTTTGACAAGTTACACATCGAATATTCTTAAATTTTCAATTATCACATTGACATATTTAGACTAAATGTAGTTTGACCAGAAACGTGAATCACTATAATAAGATTTGTCACAATGCAATTACACAGGATTAAAATAAATGTTACTGAATTATTGGGAGCTCGACCCCGAACATTATGTCTTATTTCATCATGTCAAAATGCTCAGTGTTAAATAATAAACATTGTACAAACACCCAACTCAAAAATAACCATCTTCTGAAGCGATACAAAGAATTCAAGTTGATTAAAGGTGACAATCCAGCCCAAGCTTTTATATAAACAAAAAAAAGAAAGGAAAAAAAAGAGAACAAATGGCTCAATCAGCTTTTAATTTGCTAGTGGCATTTTTCAGTGTGTCATATGCAAGAATAAATATTCTACTAATCCAAATAAGATCCACAGGAAACCTGAATTTTAACTGTTATATAAGTAAAAGCTGTCATCATATAAAAACATCACAAATGGTTTTATAAAAATATAAATACAGTACAAATCTGATGTCATCCAAAAGTCAGGATCTACTCTGTTGATCAAATCAGCACCAAATATAACTGCAAATATGCCATCAGCATCAGTGCAGCATTCAAGGAGGTTATTGTTGTGCAAGTTTGACAGAGAATTCGGTATTTTTTTTTATTTTCCACTTATCATACCAGTAAACTGGGTCCAAAAAGTGTTGATATCTTTTCACTGTCTTATAAATGGGACCAAGAAAGGCTAATAGATTAAATTTCTCCCTCCTAACCTATAATAAAACATACCATAGTAGAGCTTCCAGCCACACAACTTAAACTTTTAACCTCAAAGGAACCATTAAAGGAACCGAAAACCACTTGTGAAACCTCTCACTTCTCTTTGCACTTCGTTGAACACTCAAACCCATTCACCCTTACCAAATTCATTTAACATAAATGCTTCAAACTTCGTGTAAACTTTGTTGTATTTGATTGCAGACATAATTATCTTCATCTTTGCTGTCCCTTTAAGTTCATCAGCTGGCTCAGTGGTGAGGATATAATACCTGGAAAAAAAGATATTACCTCAGTAGAATGAAAAATGAAAATGTAACTAAAACAAAAAGGTGTAAAGTCTCGCAGAGTGCACTATATCACATATTTGACTAACAATGACTTTCATTATCAATTATTCTGCTGATAATTTTCATTATGAATTACCAAACCATCTCCTCTTTAAAAGGTCAAAAAATTGTTTTGGAGCTGTTGGTTGGACAAATGATGCAACTTTTAAGACTCTTGATCTACTTGTGCAATCTACTTGTATGAAAAGGGACAAAAGTACCTTCACTTTGGTGTGTCGACTGACTTGAAAGGCTTCCTCTGCCAGGTTCGAAATGAAGGACTCTTTGCTATGACAATCTGAGCTGAGGCCATCTATAAGACTGGCGGTGCCTGCCGAGGTAGTGTTGTACCCGCTGTCCACCTAAACACACATAAAAGCAGCCCATTGCAAATATTTTATTAAACAAGAAAATCATTTTAGAATTCATTTATGTAATAGTGATTAACTATGTGGTGTTATACTGAAAGGCTATAGCAGCTTTTAGTTTTGCGTCACACCAACCTGCATGCTGGAATCATAGCGTATGCTGCTTCCTTCTGCCAGAAGAGATACAAACATCTGAGAGCTTTCTGTTCCTGACACATTGCCCATACGAGAGCTGGTCAGCCGTCCTGAAGGTCCTCCACCTTCCTCCTCTTCATCCCTCTCATTTTCCAACCTCTCCTCTATACCTGTGTCCTTGTCCTCCTCCATTTTAACTGGCTCTGTAGGATCCTGGCTCTGTGTGTCAGTGGGTTGAGTGTTGCAAGCTAAGGATGAAGATGAATCAAGCTCCATAGGAGGGAGAGAAGAAGAGGAGGAGGGGGAAGAAGAGGAGCTGGGGAGTTGTTCCTCAGCTTCCTGGTTGTCTTGGAGCTTAGGGTTTAGAATCGGGGAGATGAGAGGGGGGGAGGCCCAGCAGCGGACTCTGTGACGGGGCTTGGGTCTGGCGTTGTTTCGGGGCTCGTTGTGGCAGTGGAGCTGGCGTGGGGAGCAGCTACGAATGGGAGAGCAACCCTCGACAAACGGGCTCTCATTACAGGAGGTGACATCTATGTCCAGGGGGACATCGTGAGGAGTTAAATTGATTGGCTGCTTCCTCCCTGCTAAAGAAAGAACACAGATTCAGATTCATTTGAAAGAGAACCCTTTTCTCCAAATGTGCAATACTGCTTTATTTTATTCCACAAATAGTATACCTGAGCCTACGGGTGTACGAACTACATGTGCAACAATAGGAGAGACTGTGGGGGAGATCAGGCCAGCAGGGGACGACCTATCAGGAAACAGAGGACTGGTGATGCTGCCGAGGCTGCAGTCTCGGAAGCAGCCATGCTGGATTGGACTGGATGAGAACTGACCCTGTAGTTCAGATAATGCAAATACATTTGTGTTCAATATATTAAAGAAAACTGTAAACTCATTGCATTAAAAAACAAACAAAAAAAGTCTAAAGCATAAATGATATTATTAGTTATTACTATTTTTAATAATTACCAATAAAATAAGACAGAAGATGCATTATAAATATAGATCCAACTCACAGTAGAGGGAGTCGGAGCAGACATGCCACAGGACAATGGGGAAGAAAACACAGACGACACAGCCTGAACCCCTCCTACAACTCCCTCCCCTCGGTTTAGAGAAGGTCTCTCCTGCCTGGCATGATCTCTCTCTGGGCTTGGTGGGCTGGAGCTGTCAGAGCCACTGTAACTGCCCTGACCATCGAGGAAGAGCTTTCGTCTTAAGGAGGAGGAACTGAGACTCTCCTGCACCGCTTCACAAGCTTCTTCGTGACGGTAATAATCCCCTGAAGAAAGGGAAAAAACAGACAAAGGTAATGACTTGATGTCTGAATAATCTTTCATGACAGATTCCCTGATTTAATTGTTGACATTTATTATTAGGGGCTTACCTAGTACTTTCTCCAAATCAAAAGCTAAAGGTAACGTAAGGGTTGTTTGACAAGAAACTGTAAATCAAGAGATCAAAAGCAAGTTGGTAAATTGTAATGATGGTAAAAGATGGGACACTGTTTGTAAAAAGTAATTTAAAACCACTGAAAGGACACAAACCTGATATTTTCTCCGGTTCTTCTACAATCATTGCTGACATACAACCTAAAAGTGCAAAGACACGGTGTAATAAAATGAACTTATCCAGAATAACCAGATTACATTTAAAAAGGTAAATACTAGGAGGAAAATTGTATTATTAAAGACTTTGAGGAGTTAAAAAGACAACAATGTAACCTACTTTTCATGATCTGAGGGCCTTTTCGGGTGTCTGGTGCTGCCCATGGGGAGGGTACAATTGTTCCTTTGGTGAAAAACTTTGGAGATAGCAAAAGAACATAATTACAAAAAGAATCTGAAAAACATCAATGAAATAAATTCTTTATCATTTTAAAGTATGATTAAATTAGATTAAAATCCCATACCTGCTCAATAGCATTCTGACGCTTTTCCTCAATGTCGGAATCCATCCTAAATGTTTAGTGGAAAATATTATGTCACTTAAAATTGCCTGCCATCTTTAATTTGGTCTCAGGATATAATACATCACAGTGGATTGGTTAAGATCAACACTATTACTTGGCCACAATGTCAGCCATATTGCCTGCATAACTACTAAGACACTTGTGAGTACTGCGTTCAGTAAATACCTTGTCTGGCTGAGGTAAAATGACTGTCGCTGGATCTCCTCTGGGTCTATATGTACTGGGAGTAGACTTGCCATTTCATCAATAGACCAGTTAAATTTGGGGGGAGTCTGCAGGAGAAACAGATGAGAAAGTGAATAAGACACCACAAAAACCTATGATGATAGGCAATCGGTGACAGGCGTGTTCAAACTCACAGTTTTACTACAAGGCTTGGACTTGAAGACGGATGGGCTTGGCACCAGGGCTTCACGGAGGTGGTGGTAATCATTTGGACTTTCAAATGGATTTCTAATAGAAGGCCTGCCTGGAGTTTCTGGAGTGATCTGTACCTCAATATGATCCCCCATTTTTGCTGAAATGATCCAGAAAATTGCATCACATATAAATTGCCATGGAACACGTCGCACACGTAACAACCCCTGTTTCGTTGTACATTGAATTAGTGTTAAATTTCACGTTAGTTACACGTCTTTCTGGTTTCTAACTTCAACCTTCGAAGAAACCAACCGGTGTAGAAAGAATTTGGTCACATCGTCAAGTTGCGTTACAGGTTTCCTACTGACGTCTGTCTTAACACCGCTTTATTTAACGTTAAGGCACATTTAAATATAAGCGTTTTGCTATTGGTACTTACAATTGTTAAAGAGCCCGAACTTTGAACATACAGCTAAAAGCAGTCTTCATTGAAGAGCCAGCAAACAATCAGCAGTGACTGAGAGTTCAGACGTTTATTTCAATTTCGGACGCAAGGCCTGCTAGCCAATTAAAATGTTGCAGGAAGTTCCTGAGAACCAATCAATAGAAATAAAAAATCATGTCGTCACTTCCTTGTCCTGTCTCGTTACTGTGGTTAGCAGGCAAGGTAGCTAGCTGCTAATACTGTCCCTTAAATATTCTCTATTTCTGATTTTGTCAAATCTCTTGTAAAATGAGGTCGAAATAATTAAAATCTGACTGAACTCCTGCAATAACTTAATCTTGGAACACGTCAGGGTCCTTTTCAAGTCACATTTGCTATTTACATGCTAGCAAGCATTAGCTAACAGTAACGTTATTCATTCTACACCATGGCAAGCGCAGCAAACGCAAACCTAAATGCTGTCCGGGAGACAATGGATGGTAAATATAAATTTGAAAAAATTCAGTTGCAAATTACACTGTCTTTTTTTTTTTACAACCACTGTTTTGTTTTAACTTGATTGCCAGCAAGTCGCATTGGATGTGCATCAGTTACGTATGTTGTATCTTGTCAGTAATAAATCTGGCTAAGATGAGTTTTCATCTTCGTCCTCTTATAGTGCTGCTGGAGATCTCCAGGTTGCTGAACACTGGTTTGGACATGGAGTCTCTGTCTATATGTGTGAGATTGTGTGAGCAAGGCATCAACCCAGAGGCTCTGTCAGCAGTCATCAAAGAACTGCGTAAAGCTTCGGACTCCCTCAAGGTACAGAAACAGGCTTCTTAACAGATTTACAATGTCTTTCACCATCTAAAGTCTAAAAAAGAAAGGATCCTAAATCTGCAATTGTATTCATTTGATAATGACTTATATATTTTAACTGCCATACATTTAATATTAATCAGCTAATGAGTTTTCCATGAGCATATGCACTCAGAAGCCATACTATCTTTTTGTGCTAAACTAATGCCAAGATAACATTTGTAGTAACGGGCTCACATCTGCTAAGGGTGTAAACCATTAAGAGTACTTTTCAATCACTATTGAGACAAATGTTTGTTAACAATCTGTTAGGAAAGTTTTGTCCTTTGAAAATTTTTAGTCCACCTATGTAGCACCTGTAACTGTGTTCAAAAATTACGGCAGGATTTTTGCATAATCACTCATGATGCTGCCTCACAGCTGTTTATTTATTTTCTCTTTCAGGCTCCTGAAAACTGCACTAACTGAAGTTAAAGTCTAATCACCACAGTTTGGGAACTTCAGGATTATGCCCCACTCCTGGATCTTTTCCTATCATGTGCTCTCAAGTCGATCAGATTTGTCAGTGTTGACTCTCAGTCCCTTGTGTCTCCTTGGTGACTAACTGCTCTTGACTAGTGTCTGAGTTTCTGAATAGAAGTATCAACCTCAGTCTGCTCCTCAGAGAGCATGCTCAGTTATTCTGCCTCAAATCTATGCTTGCTCCAACTTCTCCCTCTGCCATAATGTGCAGCAGGAATGAGTCCCAAAATCCAGAAATGATTTAGTGTTGTTGCAATTCCGGTTCACTTGTCTGGAACTTACTGGGGTTTTTTTTTTTAATAGCTCATTGGTTAGAAACCTGAAGCAAGGTGTGTGGTTAGCTCCAGCTGAAGGAAGTTTGTCATTTTGTTCTATGACATAAATACATCAGTAAAAGTCCAACTGGAGCAGTCCGAAGGTTTACTTGTCTTTCAAAAAAAGCACTTGCTAAGATTTGTTATGAAGTGTGTATAACAAGGATATCCTAACTTTCAGGTTGGCCCAAAAAAAGTGTCATTACTGCAGCACTCTGTATATAAAGTTTAAGTTCATAGTGGTGCCTTAATTTGAGAGCCAACTACTACTTTCTGTTTCAGTTTCTGATGCGCTGTTGAATTTTTTTTTATGATGTTTTGAAATTTATTTAATTTGTTTTGAACCATTTTAATTTTTTTTTGTATGATAAATCTTTCAACTTATTCCTTTTGCCATTTCCATTGTCCTTGTAACCGTCAATGATTGAGCCGTCTGAATTAAAGTTTTACAATTGATGGCCACAAGGTGGTGTTGTGCCATTCTTATTCTTCTCTGTGGCACATTCATTAAGCGAAAGGCTCTAACTGCAACTTTCCTATCGCTTGAGTTTTGCTGATGTTTATGAGGAAATTAGATCATTTTAATTTATCTGATACTTGTTAAAAATCACATTTTCCCTCGTTACTTACTATTATGTTATTGTATTTTTCTGCATTGTCTTGATCCCATTGTGGACTGGCAAAGCATTTCTCCTCAGTGATATTTCTTACACACTTCAGTTTTTGCAAAGGAAATGACATTTCCTGTCACACTAGGTAAAAGATTGTGGTAGAACATTTAACAATAATACAAACGCATACCATGCAGTGGTGATCACATCCACATGTGCAAAAGAGAAGACATTAACATGGGTCATTCTGTACAGCAGGATGTCCTGTCGAACTGAAATCTTACCCCCTTTATGTCTGCTATTCTACCCATAAAAAAGTATTTGAGATATATTGCAAACTTAACAAAAAAACATGTCTTTGATCAGCCAGAAATGAAGCTCCTACATCATGTTCAACCACACACAGCATTGTGTTGTTTCTCCACTGTCTGTAAAATAGCTCTATTCATCTTTGAGACGAGGGAAAATGCTGAGAGCACAAAACATTCCTCCACAGGCCAATATACAGGCTAGAAGCGACCTCTCATCCGTAAGGGCTTGAATCAGTGTCTTTTGAATGGTTGTACTTGCGTGTGTGCGTGCGTGTGTGTGTGTGTGTGTCCCTATGTGTGAATTTGGGTGTTCACACACTGCTGTAGATGTCTACAAATGAGTAGCCCCTGAGCTATCTGACAGTAACGCCTCACCCCTCACAGGCACACCATGGAGATAGACAGCGAGTAAGCAGGAGAGTGTGTGTAAGCACTTCTGTCTTCTCCTGCTTTGTCTCGCCATCTTGACTGACAGGCTGTGAGTCTAAATCTCTGTAGTGCTGCTTTGATCTCTTAACACAGTATCTCCTCTGTTCCCCAATACCAGCATCGTGTAAGCCAAGTATGAGAGGCATACAGATACGGTGCAGTGGCTCTTCTTGATAGCCCATCAACCCAAACAACCCCTGGCCTCCGTGGGGGGTGAGCTGCTTGAGATTTTGATGGAGGGAGACCCACATCGAGAATCCTTTTCTTTTTACAAAGGCAAAGAGTTATGCATGGCTTGATTGGCTACTGTGGGCGTGGGATTCAGGATGCATTGCTCTCTGTTTGATGTGTTTGAAGGGTTTCTCCTGATCTTAGCCAGCTACTTTGATCTCTGTAAAACAAAATATTCACAAATCCCATAGTCCTGGGTGAGAGATTAGCGTCCATATATGCATAAACATCTAAGAGGTGTTCAACTAGGGCACTGGTCAGGTCACATGACTGTATAAACTCAAGAGGCTAGCAGGTCCTCACATCAGAACTTCTGAAGGTGTTTATGTTTGTATGTCTGATAATTATCCTGGCTTGAGGATTATTTTTTCTGATAAATGAGGGCAGTCTCATTTAAAAGTGAAAGATCTATGTGTTGCAATTAAGGTCCAGGTGTTTGCACTGGATATTACAAAAATAATTAGACTGGACTGATTAGTGGTTCCTTATGCATAAGGAAAGATGGTCTGTTGATGTTTTTTTACAAACCTAAATTACAAACATATTGTCTCATAAAAACAACTCGCCTTGTGTGAAGCAGAGTTTAAGCAAAAGTCAAAGATCTCTGTGTACACGGCTATGTTTGTGTTACTAATTACCATTAGCCAAAAATAGGTAGTTTAGGTTTATGTTATTCCTGCAGAGACAAGGCTTTGTTTATCTCCGTTTTATGTTTTACATCTCATTATACAAGGATTTTAGGTGTAGAACTTTAAGTAAAAAACTCCTTTAATTTTGATGAGATCTTCAACTTGTAAAAATATTAACAAATAAAAGAATTTTGTTCTAGAAACTATTTTTTGGATGATTTCATACGTAGAGTTCTGAGTCGGGGACAAATGTTAAGAAGAAGCCAAAGAAGTTGCATTCATGTTTGAGGAATTTATCACCACTGCAACTGTGTTTTTTGTCTCATTTAAATCCATGTGGGTTGGGAACACATTGAAAGTAACTTACTTCACTATATTTCAGAGTGAGAAATTATTTTTTTTAATTAGAACATTTTTCTCTGCTCCACCATATTACCATATTTTTCTGAAAGAAACAGTTATTTTGTTGATTTAGAGTTTAAAATCTACATTATGCAGTATATATAAAATACAAAAATCCATTGGCTGGATTCTGTATACAGAGCTGGTTGAAATAACTCCACGGCAGCCAGCTATAATATTGAAATTCTGCAAACAATAGTGTGATATATTTTAATGCAACACTTTCAAAAAAGCCACGGAAAAAGTGGATATCATCAGTCAACCTGGAAGCTGCAAGTGGGGAGGAAACAGATGGCACAAAGAAAATGTTGCCTACACATCTCTGGTTTGTTTGCATTTTTAGCAAAAAAATTTAGAGTATAGAGGAGCCAAAAAGACAGTAAAGAGCAATATTTTTCTTTTTTTCCTTTTTTAAACATTAGCCAGCATTACATAGTTAGTCTTAAGAGAGGATGCAGCTTAAATTTGTGGAAGGAAGATTGAGTTATTTCTTTTGTTAAATTTTTAGATACAGCCTACCACTCTAAATATAAATTTGAGACTAGAATTTAAACTTATAATGGTCACTTGTGGCATGTCTACCTTGACTTTAGTAATAAATCAGAATATCAGTGGCAATAAATGACAAGAGCAGCATATCCTAATGCACTGAAACCCAGTTATGGACATATTAGAGTAGTGTGTATTTGGAAGAGATCATATTTGTATAAGCCTGTATTCTGGCACTAAAATGACTAGTTCATTAATATTTCTGTAACCGATCCAGCCTGCCTGGCCCTTTTCCTTCAGCAATGTAAAGCTCTACTGACTGTATTTGACCTAAGCAGAGTTCTGTGACCTTGTTAGAGCTAACTGCAGTACACCCCCACTTGATTAAATACAGGCCACACTTTTACACTATAAGACTATACTATTTAGATCCCAATTAAATTCGTAGCAAGGAAATTGGATCATAAACTCTTTAAAGGATCGTTAACAATCATTAGACAGGATAATGGCATGGCAATCAAAATACGTTACAAAAAACTTCCAAAGTCTTTTAGTGACTTTGTTGTTTTTGGACATTTTCCAAGCTGATTAATGTAGAATTGATTGATTTACAGTTGTAATTAGCTGTCTTCTGCATAGATGCATAATAATCGTATATCTCCCTGCTTGTTTTAAAGTATTAATTGGTTTCATTAACAAAAGCAGTTAATTGAATAACAATTAACAAAGTTGGTGATGGCATCAAGGCAGCGCGTGCAAACTCCCTTGTGTTTTCCCTATGATGATAATGAAACCACCTTTTTATCAGATTGGAATTTTGTGTGTTGGACTATGTAATCACTAATATGATATTGGGCTTATTAGTTCATTCGAGTGGCTCACTGAGGCGTTAAGCTGGTACTGAACATGTTGTGTTTAACAGGTAGGCACCATATGCTGCCTTAATCAGACATTGGAATCGCATTTGGTTGTTAAATTGTCTTCTAATAAAAGCAGGTAGTAAAACAACTTGAGGTAATTCAATTTAAAGCGAGTTTGGGTGAAGTGAACAGCTGTTCTTATTTGTTGAATTGTTTTAACATTCTCGTTCTTTGTTTTTTCATTTTCTTTTTTTTTTTTTTTTTTTTAAGGTTTAACTCCAACAGCCTGTTTGTTCTTCAACTTTTCTTGTAGAAAATAGAGATGGAGGGTGGACTAGCTGTCCACTCTCCCTAAAAGAAGACAATACCAGGCATATTGTAGTGACAGCTTGCATTGTGTGTGCGTGTGTGTGTATGTGTGTTTGAGAGTGAGTGTGTGTGTGTGTGTGTGTTTAAGAGGAAGAGAGAGAAAAGACAGGAGAGTGAATGTGCGTGTATGCTAGAAAAACAGAAAAATAAAGAAGGTGTGTGTGTGTGTGTGTGTGTGTGTGTGTGTGTGTGTGTGTGTGTGTGGCTGCTGGGTTTCATGTGTTCTGTCGCTCTGCAGCCTCTGAATCAGGCGACGCAAAAAAACCAGCATGGTTTTTAACATACCTCTGGTCACATGCCCCCCCCCGCCACCCGGCTGCGTCCCGGCTCTGCGTTTCTAATCCTATAAACATTTTCTACGTGCATTCCTTCTTCCCTTCACCCCCCCATCCTCCTCTTTCTTTCCTCACATTCAGAAACTTTCAGTCGCTCTACAATCATCTGTCTTCGGCCTCAAACGAGACGTCCTGCGTTTCTTCGCTCCTTTTCCTTTAAATCGTCTTCACGTTCTGTAATCTCTCTAACAGCGTTCTGCATGCACTTTGTAATCTGTAATCTGTAATCTGTACTCTGTGTTAGTAAATTACTTCTGACTTCTTTGTTAGATCCAAGGTTTGGTGTGAGACTGACGTGATAAACTGTTCAGAGCCGGTCAGCAGCCGCGGGGCGGGTGGGGCGTTATGTTATGGATCCTGTCATTAGCGTTCGCCTGGAGGGGGCGCCGCGACTGAACACATGACCCGACAGATTAAAGGGGCTCCAGGAGCGAGAAGCTCAGACTGCAGCTCTGATGATGAGCTGCTCTGTGAGTTCATGGGTGTAAGTGATCCTCCAGTCCCCCCCCATCCTCCCCCCCCAATCCTCCCCACCATCTCCCACGTTTCAGAAACATCTGGAACTGTTCTGTGTGGCAGCTCTGTGGGGAACATGGAGGCATTCCTGCTCCCACAGACTGCAGAGAGAGGGGGGAGGGGGGGCGCTTTGCCATAAGTGCAGCAGTCCTCCTCTGGAAAGGGAAGAAGAAGAAGAAGAAGAAGAAGAAGAAGAAGAATGGAAAATCCATCCAGAGTCTTTTCATATGGTGCCACCTGGTGAGGGGCATTTAAATGAGAGAAGGTGCAACACAACTGGCTCCTTCATGTCCTGGGGGTTGTGGGTGTGAGGCTGGGGGTGATGTTTTGGGTGGGGGTGGGGGGCTGTACATTGAGGCCCAGTGCATTCCCCCACTTTGTGTTTCTCACATGAGGTAGGACAAGGTTCATTCACTTGTTCGACCCTCTGAAGTTCCACAGGTTCAGTCTTGCTGGAAGAAATAACATCCAAAGAGGAAGAGGGGGGGGGGGCTTCAGCGACATAATGTATAGTGCTCAGAGTGAAGGAGAGGGGGAGGACGGAGGCGGAGAGGGGAAGTCCAGACGGATGAAACCAGGCCTCCCTGTCAGTCACTTCTCCAGCAGCTGCTTCCTCTGCTGCTCCCAAAGCGCCTCCAGGTGATCCGCCCTCTTCAGAGCGGCCTATCAGAGGACAGAGTCATGGTTACACATGCTGTCAATCATCCCGTCCCCACTGTGTGACAGAAAAGCCTCATCGGGCGTCTCACCTCGTGCTGCTTCCGGAGACAGCTGACGGTTTCTTCCTTCTTCAAGATGGCCGACTTCACTCTGGCAAATCACAGAAAAGAGCTCGTTAACAATCAGAGCGTCTGATTAACCACCAAGCGGGGAGCGACGCCGTCACTGCTCCGGTGATGACTGTCGATTGATTGGTTGTGAGAAACCACAGGAGCTGATGATCAGATGAGCTAATTTTAGCTTTGGAGTGTGTGTGTGTGTGTGTGTGTCTGATCTGTTTTCCCTGCAGCTGATTGGTTGATGAGTGAGACACAACAAGAGCAGGAAGGACGAGTGACGTGTTAACAAACCCGAGAAAAGATCAGAACCAGGAGACAACTGTTCCTCATTTAAAAACCAGCCGCACTGTTGCACCATGAACACACACTGCAGATTATTTTGACTCCATCCCACACACACACACACACACACACACACACACACACACACACACATACACCGTCCTGCTGCTGAAAATAGTCCCTGACAACTGAACTCTTGTTTTAAGTTACTTTTGCTAAAGATTTCAGGGTTGGAGAGTCAGAAAGTAAATATAAGTAAAGTTTTAATGTTTTAAAAAGTTATATTTGAGATCAGACGTCCATCTTTGTGTTTGTCCTTTTCTTGTGTCAACATTAAAATGCCAGCTTCATAAAAAAGAGGTTTTCCCAGTCCTTTGTGGAAAAACGTGACTGGTCTGCGCTGAGCCCCGACCTCAACCCGTCCAAGACCTCCCAGATAAACGGGATGCTGCGTCACTAACGGCAGGATCCAAAATGTGGAGGACAGATCTCACAGCCTGGAGCCGTTTCAGTGAAGCGCATTAATGCCAGCGGCTCTGTAAGGAAATGTTAAACATCACATCTGGTGTAATGTTCAGTTCCCAAGTTCTCTCTGGCTCCGCAGTGTTTCTGTAATTTGACCTGCTCCTTTAAAAAAATCTGCTGCCTGGAAGCTGGAAGCTGAGCTCCACGCTGGCGTCTGATCAGGTCGTCTTCAGGATGAGTCCGGCCCTCCTCTCCACTCGTTTTTCTTTTCTTTTCGTAAACTGGCAGACACCCAGCGGAGCGCTCAAGTTTCCACCTTTTATTAATTTTGAACTGCGGCTTAAAATGTGAGCCAACATTCCTTTTTACACCTGGAACAGAAACGGCGGTGAGCAGCCAGCTGGCCGTCAGCAGTTATTAAATGTTTGGAGACTGCGGCTGACCTGGATCTCCACTCAGTCTTTCCTCAGACACTCAGAGGACTTTAGATCGTCTGACGATGTGATTTACAGATAGTTCTGTTGAGTTTGCACTTTGTTAACGTCCCAAAGAGCCAATCAGAGGCCTCAGTTCATCAGACTGCATTTAATGTGGAGGCACGGAGCCAGACTGTCCAAAGGTTTATGTGTCATTTCACTTAAAACATCAGTGAGGGGATAAGAGAGCCCATATATCCAATTACAAGTAAAGTAGCACAGGTGTCCTCACACCTGTAAAAAAAGTTAAGATGGTATCAAAGGTTTACTTGTCACTTTGTAACCCCACAAACTGTGCAGAGCCTCTGTGACAGCACATCACACTCAGAGATCACGAGGTGAAAACTGCTGACGGACTCATGAAACAGAGTAAATATAATCATCAACACCAGAATTTTATCAATAATCAATAATCACTGTCTTTCTTACCGCTGGTGAACTTCTGCTAACTCCTCCTCCTTCTCTCGGGTGACCCTCTCCACCTCCAGCCGGAGCCTCGCGCGAACTTCTGACACCTCCACCTTCAACCTGCGGTTCTCGTCCTCCGTCATCACCAGGCGGTCGGCGAACTCCTGCCGGATGACCTCGGCCAGGCTGCGCCGCTCCTCCGCAAACTTGTCTCTGGTCTGAAAACACAAAATTCAAACGTAAATTCAAACAGGATCAGTTTGTTCTTTATGCTGTTTTTAACTCACTGCTTTGCCTTCGTGGGAAAATGAGAGAAGGTGTGATTTCAGGGTGTCACAGGTTCATGAGGAGCTCCCTCTCACCTGTATGATGTCATCGGTCTCCTGCTCTTTCTGCCTCAGCAGCGTCTGCAGTCTGATCAGCTCTCCCTCCATCTCCATCTGCTGCTTCCTCAGCTCTTGTTGCTTCTCCACGGCTGCCTTCTCGGAGCGCTCCAGCTCCGTCAGCTCGGCCTCGTACTTCTCCCTCACACGTTTCACCCTGAAACCGTTTCCGTTTGTCATTAAAACCTTTGTAATGTTTGGCTGTTTGCATGGAGAGAAACTGCAAATCCAAAAGGACTCTCAGGTTCTTCACACATCTGAGTCAGACTACGATCCAGGAGACCATCACCGTGTTTCTGTCAACCTGTTTTTTCATTTAACTACAGCAGACCACACACACACACACACACTCACGAACACACACCTGTTGTCGGCCGCCCTCTCACACTCCTCCTTGTCCTTGCTGGTCTCCTCCTCCAGCGTCCAGATGGCGAGCTCGATCTCTTTGTCGCGTTCTCGTCGCAGATCTTCTTTGAGCTCGCGCTCGCGGCTCAGCAGCCACACTTCCTGTGGACACACAAAACACACACACTGTCAGTCCTGGCTGCTTTCTGACCACACACACACACACACACACTCACACACACACACACTCACATACCTGTGAAAAGGCACATGACACATGCAGGTTTGAGTTCATTCACCGTTTGATCCTGAACGTTCCTGACGTTAAACTTCTCCACAGTCTGACTCTTCATGTTGTCACAACACTTCTTCACTCATTAACTCTGTTCTTCCTCATTCACACTCTTTTCTGAATATCACTGACTGTTTCAAAACACAGCTCGTCCTTCATGAGGTTCCTGCTCAGTCAGGCTCAACCAGCATTTCACCTGACTGTGAGCAGCCGAAGTCAAACAAAACAGAATATTTGAACTTCACGTTTTTTCATGTGTTCACAACAAACAATCAACAAACCTCTTTTTTCTTGTAGTTTCCCTCCCAGGTCTGCTTCTCGATGTCCAGACGTTCTTGTAGCGCCTTCATCTCCACCTGGTCACACAAACAACCCAGTTAGCATGTTGCAGTCCTGCTGACTGCTGTTTCTGAGGGACGTTTGAAAGAAGTGCAGAAGCTTCAGCTGCAGTCTGGAGTTGTTCTGCACGCTCATCACCTGGTGTCTCCTCTCCTGCTCCTCTCTCGTCTTGTCCAGCTCCTCTCTGAGGGCTCGTCCAGCCAGAGAGCTGTTCTCCTCCAGCTGCCTCCGCAGCTCCTCCAGCTCAGCGCGCTGCCTGTGAAAAACAAACACAAAGACAAAGATGAGCCCTGAGAGGGAGAGTCACAAGACTTCCCACAAACACACACACACATTATCTAGAAAAAAAAAACACTGATTCACCGGGAGGTTTTAGAAAACACCAAACCTGCACTTAGAAACGGATCCTACTGAGCTCAACGAAAACTCTTGGACACATTTAGTCTGTCAGCATCATCAGCGTGGGAGAACGTTTAACTGGAAAAATGATAAAGCTGCTTATACCGGAGTTACACACAGCATGGAGAACAAACTGTGTTCCAGTAAACAGTTTGCATCCGAATGCAAACACATCTTGTTTAACGTCACAGTGTTTAGTCCACTTCCTCTTCCTGTTTGTTACTTTTAAATGTCATTTAAAGGAGCTCATGTCAGTCTCCTGTCTGCTCACTGAGCAGCTGTTTTCTATAAGGGAACATCTGCAGGACAGCAGACAGATTTTTACAGACACTCCTGCAACTGGAAATAATCTCGATCTCTGCAGAAGCTCGATGGTTTCCTCATTCTGTAACAAACATGTTTCTCCTGAAAGTTTTCCAGTTAAACTTAATATGCAAATGTGTTTCCTTATGTTGAACCAGTGTTACCAAACACTGAACTGAACCGAAACACTTCTGTTAATGTTTCACTGCTTCAGCTTCTCATTCGGACTGCAGAGACGGAGTGTTTGTGGAGACGTTCAGGGGATGAGTTTTCACCGCAGACAGACACGGACAGCTGACCTTTGACCTTACCTTGCTGCCAGCTCGGCCAGCCTCTCCTTCTCATCAGCCACCTCCTTGTAGAGACGCCTCCTCTGCTGCTGCAGGGACAGCTCCTCCTCCTGCAGCTGCTTCTCATATCTGACACACACACACAGACAGAAACAAGCACACCTGAGTGAGACTGAAACAAGAACATCTCATCATCATCCTCAGCGGCGTGCAGAGTAACAGACGTGATAAATCACTGCGACTCCTGCTGACGGCCTCGTGAACTGGACCGAGCCGCCTCTCCTGCCAGCAGCATGACATCAGCACTCCAGAGAGAGTCTTAGGAGTCTGTTAAATAAACCGTTCAGACTGAAGGACGTTATTCTTCAGTGGTAATCCAGCTTCATGCAGGCTGCTGGTTTGTAAGAACTTTACTTTGAAGCTGCTTCCTGTGTCTGTTGGTGCGTTTCTTGTGTTTGTTTTGTGCTCACAGTTTTTAAGTAAAACACTTCATTCAGACTCTGTGGCGGTTCATGGTGTGACTCCTGTGCAGAAGCCAGCATGAGTAACGATGCTGCGTCACTCTTACCTCTGTTTGGCCAGCTCCCTCTCTCTCTGACACTGCTCCTCCTTCTCCCTCTCCAGCTGCTGCCGGAGCTCCTCACACTGCCGGACGTAGCGTTGTGCCGCTCGGTCGTCGGCCTGCAGCAGCTCGGCCTCGTGGAGCGTCCGCAGTTTCTTCAGCTCCTGTTTGTGCTTAGAAATCAGCTTCTGGATCTCCGGCTCCAGACCTGAGGGGGGAGGAGGAGGAAAGGTTTGAGTCCTGTGACTCATCAGGGTGGAAAGAGATCTCAGTTCACTGGATCAGTTTACTGGGAAATGAATCAAATGACTCAAGTCTTTTTGTGTAATAGTTCTGGATAATCATGAGTCAAATTACTGGGGGAGTTTTCCTGGTCTGAGTTTCGGTGTAAGCAGAAACAAACACATCTGAGCAGAAACTGAGTGCAGATTAACTAACACGCTGAGTTCAGAAACCTCGTGACTGAACAACACCACAACAGCATCAGCATCAGCATCAGCACCGGCCGACAGCTGACTGTGACTCTTCATGGAATCAGCTCGTCACAGGCAGGAAAATGAAGGAACAACACGTGGAAACAGAACTGTGACTCTTTCTTCATGACATAAACTGTAAAGTCAGACTGCAGGATGGATTCGGTGCAATTTATGAATCTTCAGGACTTTAACTGTTTACTGATTATTACTGTTTCCAGTTCTTACTGATGCAGTTTTTACTAATCCAGTGTTCATGTGAACAAGACTTTCACACATATATGATGCAGCTTACAAACCAGTCTGATGGCATGTTTAGCTAGCAGCAGCTTGAAGAGACAAAGTGCGCTTGATAAGAGCAGACAGGAAACGCTGTTGTTAAGTCGGGTGATTTTAAACAGGATTTCACTGCATGAATGCATTTCTTCTGCTCTGATCCTGACTCAGTTTTGGTGAAGATGTTTTAATCTCAGGTTTCCGCTCTGAGCCGAGACTCTGTTTACTTTACCTTTGACAGTGATCTCTTTAATCTTCTTGGTTTTTTCGTCGATCCACTTCTCCCGGCGGACCTTCTCCGTGGCACTCATGAGCTCTTTTAACTTCTTGATTTCCTGTTGGGGGGGAGGCGGTGGAAGAGGGTAAATAATGGTGGTTTGGTGTCACAGTGATGTGGAACTGAGGTGATGAGGACCACTGGTTCACCAGCAGCAGGTTTGTTTTTCCTCTTTAAAGCAAAGAAGGAACTTTGTTTTTGTGTTTGGCTCCATTTTTACATGGTGACAAACTCCAGAGTCGTGTGTGTTACAAAATCAAACAGTGGATCGAAAAGTTCAGGGCAAGACATTAAGCTTAATGCAACAAAGCCATGCAGGCTTCAGATCTGAATGTGGAGATAAATGAGAAGAGACTGAAGAGACTCACATGCAGACAGACTGTCCGACAGGAGATGAGAGGAGGGACGCACAAACAAAAGGAAAAATGAATGGATGAATGGCTGAATGAGAGAGATGATCGTGCCAAGGATGACTGGGTTACAGGAGAAAAAAAGTTACCTCACACAAGGGACCCAGAATTTGCCACACCTAAAAGCCAGGAAGAAGACGAGTATTTAGACAAAGACAGGAGGACAGTGAAGAAGAAGAAGGGAGGGAAGAACAGAGAAAAGATGTTAAACAAAGCAGCACTGCGAGAGAGCAAGTTACAAACGGTGATCACAGGACGCAGAGCCGAGGCAGACGAGCACGAGTTCATTAGAGTCAAAACTTGAAAGTGCACATGCCAACTCTTCAATCGTCATGGCAACATTCAGCTGTTAACGCGGCACCAGCTGTTTTCAGCTGGCGGGGAAACGTCGGCCATCTCACCATCTCGTGCTGCTCCTGCATCTGTGCGATCTTCTTGGTGTACTTCTGGTCCACCTGCTTCAGTTCTCCCACCACTCCTTCACAGCGCTCACTCAGAGCCTTCTTATCGTTGATCAGCTGAGGAGAGAAAACTCAGTTTAGACAAGAAGAAGAAAATAACAGCTGAGAGAAGTTTGGTGGGATCAGACTGTGCATGTTCACCCACCTGATCGATGAACGTGAGGTGTCTCTGGATGGTGGATTCGTATTGTTCCTTCTGCAGCTGAAAGTTCCTGTTCAGCTCCTTCTCAGTCTCCTTCACATGTCTGACCGTTAGCTCCCTCTGCTGGGCCTGATGAGCATTACAGGAGATTAAGAGGATGAACATCTCTGTTGGTATCTACAGCAGCTGCAGAACCTAAATCTCCACCCTACTTTAAAACACGCTGTGGTTTGTGTGTATTTCCCTCACCAGTGCAGTCTGCAGCATGTTGACGGTGCGTTTCTTCTCCTCAAGCTCCAGCTTGATTCTCATCATGGAGCTGGTGACCTCTGCCGCTGTGGCAGACGCCTGCTCGACACCCACCAGCTCCTCCTCCGAGAACACGGCCTGACGTCACACAGAAACCACCACGTTAGCTTTAAAAAACTACTAAATCAAAACACTTTAAATGCTTGAACGAACTTTAACCCTAAACTGGTCACAATAACAGCCAAATCTTGAGAAACTCCGGATTCTGACCTCTCTGTGTGACCCTGAAGTGACCGAACGTGGTCTCTCCTGCTCAGACTTCTCCATCTCATCCAGGAAGCTCATGATGCTCTGCAGCTTGGCCTCTGAGAGCAGGGCCACCCCGTCCGGCAGTGCCGGGTGCTGACTCAGCTGGCCGTGACGCTCCAGGTTGTCGGTGGTCAGAGAGTTGGAGTCTCCGTCCTTTAACGAGAGACACGGTGGAGATGCAGATTACAGTCATGACCTGAACAGAAAATGCCTTCTTCAGGTGAAATCACACTGAGAAAGTCTCACCTCGTCTATCCAGGCGTATTTCTCTTTGTGGTAGCACTTTGGCTCTGACAGCCTCTCCGGCTCCTCCTCCAGCAGCTTCAGGGTGTCCAGCAGCTCGTTGAGGGTGGTTTTGGACTGAGCCCTGCTGGACAAAGCTCCTCCTCCTCGCTGGTCCTCCACACTCACCGACCTCTGCAGGATCTCCTGGAGCGTGGACAAAACAAACTTGCTCATCATGGGACCAGTTTGGTGGTTGAACTGGCTGATCAGCTGCTGATCAGTGAGTCTGATGTGCAGTTGGAAGTTTTCAGTTTCTCACCTGGGAACACTGAGAGCCTCTGCAGTTGGACAGAGCCGGAGAAACGGCTCTGAAGCTGGAGAGCTCACTGAACTCAGCCACAATGTTCAAGTTGGAGTCTGTGGAAAAAAATTAACATTTAAGATTTTTCTTTGTTCTTTACAAGTTTTCTCAGTTAGTCAGTTTTTAGCAACATGAACTGGGTTACAGATGTTCCTGATGTTCAGTGAAGCTCACATGAACAGTGGAAGCTTAATGCTACAGACACACGCAGACCTGTGTTCTTGGCTTTGACGTCTGTGGGCGACATCGGGCTGTTGTTGCTCGGTGACGATGGACTTCTGTTGGTGGTAGAAACCTTCGGAGGCTTCTTGCGTCCGGTCACACCAGCCGGCCTCATGCTTTCTGCCACAGCTGCATGCTGCGTCTCTGCAGCCCGCTGGGCTCTTTTCTGCTGCAGCTCCTGTATCACACCACCAGAGGGAGACATAAGACAATCAGGTGACTGGACGCTGAGCTTCAAGACAGGGAGTTCAAGAGAGAAAGGGGTGAAGGGAAGTTCAAGAACTGAAGACATATTTAGTTACAAACATGTTTATTGACATTGTGGATACAAATAAAAGTCAATGACAAGAAACAAGATGAACAAAAGAAGTTAAATGCACTTTTTTCTGATTCTTTCAGTTTCCTTTAATCTGACAAAGTGAATTAAAACAATCTGAATTATGAGTAAGGATTTACAAAAAAGTAACATACATCAGATGTGTTCACCTGCGTGGCAGCGAGTCGGGCCAGACGAGCTTTTTCTTTACGAATCAATTTCCTGTCGTTCTCTTGATGTTGCTGCTCCAGGCAAATCTCTACCTCTGCTCTTTCCTCCTGATCCGACGAGGAAAAAAAACCAGAAAGGATTGTTAAACATCAAGATAAAGGAGAGAGAGTGAATGAAGGAAGCGGAGAGAAAGCAGCGAAGGTGCAGAGTTACAGACCTGGGAACACTGAGAGCCTCTGTTGTTGGACAAAGCTGGAGAAATGGCTCTGAAGCTCAGCTCACTAAAGTCTGCCACGATGTTCAAGTTGGAATCTGTGTGAACACATGAAATACAGTAACAATACAAAGATATATAATAATAATACAATTACTCTTATTTCATAAATTCTATACAGCAAAAATATCCCAAGAACTATAAAGACAGTAGACTTCCTGCCACAGTGTGTTTATATGTGCTCTGGAAACTGTTAAAGTGACCCATAATCTGACCCGTCTGATCTCATATCGCTGGTTCTGGATGAGTGATGTGGTATCTGAAGACCTGTGATCAGACCTGTGTTCTTGGCTTTGACGTCTGTCGGCGACATCGGGCTGTTGTTGCTCGGCGACGATGGACTTCTGTTGGTGGGAAAGATCTTGGGAGGCTTCTTGCGTCCGGTCACAGCGGCCTGCCTCAGGCTCTCCAGCTCCACCTCCGCCGCATGCTGCACCTCTGCAGCCCGCTGGGCCCTTTTCTGCTGCAGCTCCTGTATCACACAATAACACTGTAAACCATCATGGAAAGAGTCCACAGAGAAAACTGACTATTTTATTTACTATCCGAATATTTGAATCAGAACCTTTACGATGTGTCAAGAGGTCAACGAGAAAAAGCAAACATACTGGTGTCAAGAGCTTTATCAAACTTTAGTTAACATCTTTTCAAAACTCTAGCATCTAGTCAACACCTTCACTGAGTTACACTGATTTTTCAGCTTCCAAGTCTTTCACCTTTATGGAAGCGCGTTACTAAAACTAACGGAGGTGGGCACCTGGATGGCAGCGAGGCGAGCCAGGCGAGCCTTCTCCTCACGAATCCGTTTTCTGTCTTCATCCTTTTTCTGCAGCTGCTCCAGGCGACGGTCCTCCTCCGTTCTCTCCTCCCACTCCTGCAAGGAAACACACAGATGTTCTTATTGCAGCAGCAACAGAAGATTAAAAAAACACCTGAGATCGTGTAGAATCAAAGGTTAAGAAGTGAAGCAGCAGGAGGACGCGTGGATACCTTTCTCTTACTGGCGAGGATGTGTTTGAGTGCTGACTGGTTGGTGAGTCGTCTCTTTGCGTGGCGTCTGTACCAACGCTGGATGGCGACGGCTGCCTGGTTCACCTGCTGAATGAACCTTCAAACACACAAAGGAACCGCCATGAGTCGCATGAACACCAACATGAACCGCACAGCGAATACACAGCATGGGGGGAGCAGGTCTGACCTCTCTGCCTCTTCCTCCGTCACCTCCCTCCTCCGGGTCGGGACGGGGCTGCTGCGCTGCGCCGACGCTGGAGATCTGTTGTTGGAGGTGGAGGAACCTGAAGAGAAATTCTTCTGGGACTTTGTCAGGGAGCCGCTCTCAAGCGACACCTCATCGTTTGCTGTGGCCTTCAGGAGGTTGCTGAAAGAAAAAAATATAATTGAAAATTCAAAGAGACTTCACATGATTTTCTGTTAATCTGATAATAAAAAGACCTGATTATCTAAAATTGACATTCAGCATAGGTTTGTCTATTTTGCTGACATTACAAAATATCCTATAAAATAAAAATTAAAACTAAAAATTTTGGCTATGATCATAATAATGTAAAACTCTGACATTATCAGATGATTAAACAACCAGCAGCACTGGTCCCATTAACCACAACTCTGACTTTGAACAAAACTACACATTATGGAGTATTGTGAAGGCAGCTGACACCAACAGGCAGATTCTTTATGACCAACACCGGCCTGATATCCGAACCTGAGCTGTAAGTATCAGGACATACTTAAACGGAGGCTTCTGGTTGGAGCTCTTGGGCGTCAGCGGTTTCTCAGAGTAGTTGTTGTGCAGGATGGTGGTGACGGAGTTCCCCACAGCTCCCTTGTTGCTCCTGGGTAAAAACAAAAAGTCACGATGACATTTTCCCAGAGACACTTCATGACAAACTAGGCAAAACTCAAGTGCTGGTATTTGTGTCAAGCATTCAGAGGACCACTGCCACCTTTTTTAACTTCACCCTCCTCCAGGCATCATTACAGAAAGTGACACCACAAACACTTGAAAGAAAATATTCTCAGTGTGTGGGTGGAATTCCTGAAGGCTCTATCAGCTGCCCTGATCAACAGGTATGAATAATGAGAAGCAGATAGGATTTCAGAATGCTGCAGTGCAAGAAGTCACCAGGCAGAGGTTAGGTGTGTCCCTGCTCTATATGGACTGCTGTGTGTGTGTGTGTGTGTGTGTGTGTGCGCTCACCTGTTGTTGGCGGTGAAAGTGGCAGCGAGAGCGAAGCCGGGCTCTCTCTTCTTCAGGCTGGTGGGAGAGTCCACGCTGCCGGTGCTGCGGGAGCTCGAGTGCAGGGGGAAAGCTCTGGGCTGATCGTCCTTAAAGAAAAGAAAAAACACACTTTTAACATCTTTAACACCTTTAACACCTTTAACTACCTGTAACCATTAAAGCTGGTGTCCTTTTAATGTCAGAAAGGAAAAAACATTTTCAGTTAACTTCGTCAAAATAGTAAAAACACACTTTGTTATATTGGCTGTGCCTTTAAGCTACTTAACATTGATAAATATAATGACCAGAAAGTACATTAAATCAAATGTGATAATGTGGCTGATGGGAAATACCAGGATGTTCCATGTGGTTCTCTCAGGTGAGGCCTTGCTGAGGCTGGCCAGTTTCTTGCGTCCATCTGAGCTGCTGTCAAACAGGGACAGGTAGTCTTCACCTTGGTCCTGACTGGGACATGAACAGAAACCAGCCACAGGTTACGTCCATAGTTTATCTAAAACGATGCCCCACTTTTTTGGCCAGATGGTCGCTGGTGACAACAAAGATCTCAGACTGACTGTTATTTCAAACCTGGGAAGGAAAAACTCAAACTATTTGCATGGATGTGGACCAACTGAGTCCAGGAAATATTTAAAAAAAGACATTTTTAGCACTTTGGTTGACCAAACTAGTCACACGACTGATGTGGCAGCTGTGAGAGAAGAACTGCATGTCATATCTGTCCTTATTATTGGAGGAAAAAGCACATTTTGGCCTCAGTTTTTATGGGACAAACACAAAGCAGAGGCCTCCAGTCATGCTTTTAGTGGCAGCTTTTGTGATTAAATGTTTTACTGACAGCTGCAGAAATGGGACTCATCCCCTTCTCCCCTCCTCCAAAGCACTGGAATTCAGTATGCAGCAGCTGACCGTCTGCTCGGGGGAACTCCGTTATGGATTCCATGTGAATGTGAGAATGCATATGTTGATCCCAGTGGCCTGTCATTCATCCCTCAAATAGCTCCACACAGCAGCACCTCCATCATGAGGCACAGATGCAGGGTGACCTCCTGTCTGGCCGGGTCTGCGCTGGTATCTGTGCAGCAGCAGCCGCCTGCGCTGTGCTGTGCTGTGCTGTGCAGGGGGTTTCTGTCTGGGTAAGTATATAAATGAGCGTGTGAATGAACGCGTGTATCTTGGGGGGGTTGAAGCCAGCTGGCCCAATGAAAGGCAATCTGACAACACCATTCAGGCAGCACATTCCACTACTTTTTTTTCGCTTTACAAGAGAGTGATGCATGAAGGGGAGGAAGCAGCGGAGAGGCAGAGGGGTGCTGAGTGACCCACTGAGACTTGGAGGGTGAATTTAAAAAGTCTTAACATTTAAAGCCCCTCTGCTCTGCATCCTCAGAGGCAGTGAGGGGAGGGGGGGGTGGCGGCAGCTGCCAGACAATAGAACCAGAGTGTGCACACACACTTCTCCTTTCACTAGCTCCTGGTGGAGGGGGGGTAACCTGACCTCGAGGTCCTGGCCCTCCCCCTCTAACCTGGGACAAAGCAAGTCCCTGCACCCCGTGACCCCAACAACAGCCACCCAGCTTCCATCCACTCTTTATCATGCAGGAGCCGCCGCGCCACAATTTCCATTGTCCTAATTACAGAAGCTTCAGGGCTGCCAGCTGTTGCTCACTGAAGAGAAGCGCTCTGGTTTTAAGAGCCAGGACTCCACGCGAGCCAGCTGAACGATGGGGCCTGTTTCTGGTTATGCAAGACGCTTGACACACATTATCTGAAATGCACGCATTCTTTTTTGTCATTTACAAAAACACGTCCTTCATATTTCAGTAGTATGTATGTCTCCTTAAAGGTCATTTGATGATTAACAGAATCTTAAGAGCAAGTTTGCCCTGAGGCTTTGTGGAGCACATATCACAGCACATACTGTACTACATGCACTGTGGTGTCAATGTCATTGATAAGGAATGAGAAAAATAGCCTCAGACATGAGAGGGTTCACTGATTCCCACTAAAAAAAACTTATACAAACACAGACAGTTCCAGTGTTTCTACATGAGCAGGTGTGTAAGGGAGCTTTGCTACCCTTACTGCTACACACCAAAAATATTAGTAAGTCAAACATGTTGTGCTTACATCATTAATGTACACACATGCTCAGCATAAAGGGCCACACATTTCAGAAACATTAAAAATATGATCTGGTTATTTAAGTTTGTGTAAAAAAGTTTCCAAAGTTTGTCAGTGTCAGTGTTTTACCTTACAGCTTCAAGCAACCTCAACTTAGTCTGTTTTTAAAGTGTTTTCTTACTTTTAGACCAGCCAACTACTCTAGTTAAAAGTTAATTCATAAAATATTCATTGGGAACATGGTGAGCATGTTCGTGTGTTTGTACCTTGAACAGATGTTGGCTTGCTGATTAACCTGAGTGGTGCTGTTGGACCGCCGAAGGTTCTTGATGGAGCGGGAGCTTCCAAAGCTGGCATCACTCTGTGGATTTCAAACGTTTGTTATTGAATCAGAACACAAGATCCATATGCAAACATTACATTATGATAAAAAGAAACGAGATGGTGCTGATTTTTTCATTCCTGGATCTTGAATAGATTTGTGTGTAACTCGTAAACTATCAGCTTGTACAAAAACACAGGTAAGATAGTACACGATTACTCACCAGAGTGTTGCGTTTTCCTCTGCTGTCACCTGCCACAGAAACCGACACAGACCGAGAGAAGTGTTTCCCAGGTGAAGCACTGCTGGGTCTTTTGGACATGGAGAGCTGGGAGCCTGACAAGCTGAGGTCCAGGGCATCTCCTGAGACACCTGTCGGGATGGATGAAGGGCTGCGTGCTGTATGCATCCTCTGAGAAGGTGGAGCAGAAAAAACAGGCTTGGGTGAACACAATGGGCACCCGATGTAATTTGTCTGAGGATTCAGTGGGAAAAACCACAACAACAGAGGAAATGACAGTTTTTTCCCCTGACTGTTTTGTCTCCTGGGTTACCAACAACAAAAGCACTCACCATATTTACTACAGCTGGAGTAGTTTTGACAAAGCGAACAAGTTCAAATCAAAGCACAAACGAGTCACTAACAGTACTTTCAGTTATTTGGTGTTTAAACTGATAAAACTGTACCATGCTAGCTACAAAACAAGCTAGTTTATTGGTAAATTTATCCATCAAATGCAGTGTTGCTAAGGCAACGAGGCTGCTGAGGCGGAAACCAAACAGAACAATTAACATTTGAGCAACTTTTCTAAAACACATATTTGTTCCTGACAACGTTTAAACATCACTTTAACAGTGTGACAGGTGTATGCTAGCTGTGTTAGCTGACGTTATCACCGTCTTATCATAATAATACGACCGTGGAGCATAAACTGAATGGTGAATACCGTTATATTACGTAAATTATCAAGCAGCACTTGAGCAAAAACACAGCTGTTATCTGCTAACTTGTGCTTTAACACAATAAAAAAGTTGCTATTGTTAGTTATTTACCTACTGGTAACGTCAATCTTACAGTACGCTAACGTTAGTGGTGATTACACCGTAACTAACGGTAACGATATGATATCGTTACCTTGTTGGCTTGGACGGATTATTCCCAAGTGATGCAAATCTGGATGTTTGCAAGTAACGTCAATGAAATACTTTAATATTCATTTAAACAAATTTGGTAAATCACAGCTTCAATTCAGCTACCGTTATCGGTTGTAACGAAATCAAAAAATTAGATGAAGAGAAAATAAAAACGGTTGTTTTTCGGATGAGGACTTGTCAAAGCAAGCATTTCTTGCTAACAGTTAACGGCTTTAACGTGCGCTCAACCTGCAAAAAAACACAATTTAACGTAAACTGCTTACTTTAAAAGCTGGATGACACCATTGCTGAGAAGCTTTAGTTCGCCTTCACGGTTATTATTCCCGACACAATCCGTTCATATCCAGAGAAAGTCCTCCGCTGCTTCAGCGCAGAAATACGGGGAACATAATAACGCGTAACATCACATCTGTGGCAACAACACAGACGCCCGCTGCCTGTCCACGTCTGTGATTGGTGGAGAGAGATCATTGTCCGTTTATTGGTGCATCTGATAGGCTGGGCGGAGTTGTCTGTCTAGTGTGTGTATATCCAAGGGGCGTGGCTTACGCGATGTTTGGTTGACTTTCCAGAGGAAGGTGTGACGGCAAAGTAACATTTTTCCAAGTTATTAGTGTTTGGAAATACTTTCACAGAAGTAAATATTTCACTCCGTTCAGACTCTATTTATTTATTTTGTACTGACACTTTTTTTACAGGTTGATCTTAACAAAATGGTAAAAATAAGACAGATTTAAATGAAATAAGTGTATTTAATTTTCTCTCTTATTTGAACATGTGACATATAAGACATAAACTTTACAAATATAAACAATACAGGAGGAATGATTTACTAAGAATATTTCCTATCGTGTGGAATGATTTAATCACAGACAGTCACCTATAATCCAGATGTTCCATTAATGATATACCAACACATCAATCACATAAAAGAAAAAAGGTCTAAAATTGTTCTTCTGTGATAGAAATAATTTATCTCCTTCTAAACTCTACGGCTGCCCTCCACACGTCGGCCCCTTGTCCAAGGGTGATGTCCTCTGACAGAGACTCGAGCTCCAGCAGAGGTGAAAGGTCTTTCTGCTCCAAATGGACCTCTAAGGTGGACCTGATGCTGGAGACAGCAGGGAGGGAGGGCATGAAGAAGACAACTGTTAGCACTGCATCCATTGTTTTCACCAAAAGCATTTCTATTCAGTCCCCTGCCCAGCTGCTGCTTCAATAGAAATGACCTGTGGCTGAGAGGATACAACTTAAGCTCCTTTCCCCTGACAGATGGCTGCCTGGAGGGGTCACGCTTTGGTCCTGGATGTCAATGGGCTTCAAATCCCAAGGGAGAGTCCGGGGTGAGACCTCCACACTTTACTCTGATTAAAGCTGTCTGGGATCAATGGATTCCTTTAGACTAGGGAGGTAATCTTTGAACTGACAATGGGCACACTTTAAACATTCCTGAGCTTATAATTAATTACAAATCCTTAAAACATCCTTGGTAAATAGGGAAATAAATGTCAATACTGCAAATGTTTTGGAATTGTTTTACCATTTGGTGCATTACCGCCTACAAAAGCTAAACTCACAAATGGCAGATTAGTTCTGTTTTCACTACGAGGGGGAGGGGGAGGGGGGGTGCAAATGGCTTGTGCTTACTCCCAGTGTGGCTGGTAACCCTCGCCAGGCACGGCGCTGCTCGTCTTCAGCAGCAGAACTTCATGCAGCTCCAGACAGAAAGCGTCGACATCGGTGACACTGAGGAAGACCCTCAGCTCCTTCTTCTCCTTCTCGGACAGCTTCTGCTGGAACGCTGAGGGAAGCTTCTGAAATGGATCCTGAAACAAAATCATCAGTTAATAACAACAAAGTGGTTTGAAGCAGAAAGTGCAGTGCAATTCCTCAGTTCCTGCTTTTTTTAAATTGTGCCTGCAGCGTCACATTGTTCATTTTGAACAAGTTGCAGCCCAGATAACTTCACTGTCTGTGGTTTTTGGGGTCAGAAAGAGACTCAAGAACATAAAAACAAATATACAAAGAAAAAACACGTTCACGGCTGGAAATTGTTTCATGGATTTTGGAATTTTCTTGAAAGAGACTTGGGGACTGTGACTTAAAAATTTCAATATTTTATATTTTTTAGGTTATTCTTTCTGCTTATTCGAGTGATTTTCTGATTCTGTTGATACTTACTTGCTTTCTGTTTAGCATCAGCTCAGATTTCCAACAAGTCAGGAGCTGCCAGGTGAATATGCTGTGCTCCAGTTTGCTCTCTCCAAGACACTAAAATGAAAATAAAACAAACAGGTTTAATGTTTCAAAGGATCACATCAGATTTTTTTCACCTCCGTTTTATCCTCTGAAACACAGCTCATGTATACTTCCTGTTTTTGATGCGTATTTGAGAGTTTTCTGTTTATTTTCCTACAACAGTCACTGGTTTTCATCCACTGCTGCAAAGAGAAACCTGCAAAACTTGTTTGACTTGTGTAATTTATCGCAGCGAACATCACAAAGTCTGCATTGTTTGTGTTACAGTGTCGTTGCATATAAATGCAGATTGAATGGGGATGCAACTGAAACATCTGCACAGCAGTAAGTCAACGCGTTCAATAATTCATGCAAGTTTCCAAGTCTGCTGATGAATTCACATCAGATAAATGAAAAACATCTTATGAACATAAACCAGGAATAATTTTCAATTCTTTTGTCTTATTGCAGCATTTCTGAATCCTTAATACGAAACCATGCATTATGTGTCCTTATTTCCACCCATCAATAAAAATAAAAATAAGTCCTTGTTAATCGGTGGGTTGATTAAAAGGAGTGCTGTAAGATGCATTTCTCTAAACTGGGTCGACACAATCACTCTCTTTGCATGTCAGCATTGAGATGACAGTGACTGTGTGTTTGGAGGTTTCTACCTTTGCTACAGAGCTGGAGATCTGTGGGCCCATCTGCAGCGAGTCAGTGAGGTAGGACAAGAGCTGACCCTGAGGGTTCCCGCCCGTCTTGCCGAGAAAGCGAAGGCCAATGTCCACCACAAACACAGCGTCACACACGTCTGTGAAGGACCGCAGCACCGTTCTCATGGTGCCGCTCACAGAACCCTTCAGCGGTTCCTGCAGCACAGACAGAAGAACCAAACAGCAGGCCAGAGAGGAGAGTGAGGGAAGGAATGTGACCTCTGACAAAGTGGCCTCACAAAATCCTGCAGAGGAAACTACTGTGAACACCTCCGTGCTGGCGTTAGTCAGTTCCAGATGGAGACTCTGGTGCCATAAAACAGTTTTTAAGTGAAGTGGTCTCACCTGAGGAATCTTTCCTCTGACCTCGCTCAGAACCACAGAGAAATCCTGAAGGTGTCTGTTCAAATACCTCGAGGTGTCCTGATTTTGAGCCGAGGGAACAACAAGATTTAGGTTAGAAGATTGTGTAGTTTAACTTGAAATCCACATGCAGTCGTGTTATTTGTTCTGTGTTTTTACCGCTCGGATAAGTGGTTTTCCAGCCAGGAAGCGACGGGCCAGCTGGGTCTGGATGCCCTGCAGATCGTAGCTGCTGTCAGTCTCTCCACCTTTCTTCAGGGTGTAGTGGCAGTGAGCTAAAACCAGAGGCAGCAGCTCTCTCTCCGGGTGGCACAGAGTCAGCTGGGTCTCTGATATCCGCTCCAATGGAACGCTGTATTCACTGGGACATTGAAACAGGAGTTTGCCTCTGAGCAACTGTGACATATGTTGGTTCAAAACATGCAGAAACAGCCTGAAATGTGGCTAATTTCAAACATATGTTTGGGTTTTCAATTTTTTTACTCATACTAGCATTTTGTGTGTTGTTTTATGACATTTTAACCAATTATCTGCCATTTTTACCAAGATTTTTCATGCATTTGTGTTTATATCTGCAGCCTTTGCTCTTGACCGCAGGACCCGGCACGCTCACCTGTCCTCTTGGCGGCCGACCCTCCTGGCTTCTCTCACCAGGCTGTTGTGAGTCGTCACCAGCAGGTCGACCAGCGTCCGGAGGCAGGAGCCCGGTCCACGTCGACACGGTGTGAGAAACTCCCCAGAGCTCTCAGTCGTCACCTCCTCCTCACACAAGCTCACATCCACACCCAAGTCTGCTGCTATATATACACACATATACACACACACATATATACACACATATACACACATACACACACATATACACACATATACACACACACACAGACATGAGAGAAAGTCCATGAGGTCACACAGTGAAGGAAGCAGGAACGACTTATCACTGCTGCACAGAGAGCTGCTGTAACACTGATTCAACCCCAAGATTCAGGCAGATTTAGCTAATTATGATTTAATTAATCATTGAAACAGTAAATTAATTTAATTTCATTAAATAAACACACGTTGTTATGTCAGATTCTCCTCATTCTCAGATAAAGTCTCAAACATATTCAGAAATGTTTTAATTAAAATAAGAGACAAAATGTTTCCACTATTTAAAAAATATTATGACACAAAACACTGAAGACTGTTTACATTAAACACACACTCACACACACACACACACACACATTCTTCCAACTCAGATTTAAATACTGAAGAGTCTGAAGTTCAATCTAAGTGATAAAATAACCAGCTTTTGTATTAACTGTGGTTGATAAATGCCGCTCAATTTCGTCAAATCACATTAAAAAACATTATTTTATCCAAAAGTTTACGTTGAATTAAAATAACTCTTAGAGAAATAAATAATAGAAGTTAACCAAGAGTTTGAATCCTTCAGTAATAATAAGTTTCACCTGAGTTCTACTAAATGATTCCAATTGTTCCATATTGATTACAACAGAAATCTGATTTTTTTTTGACAGATCAATGCATTAAATGGATAAAGTTTTCAACTCTTGCAGCGAGCACAAATGCATCGTTTCCAATCTAAACTGGGTGAAATGGAGACGTTCTTACAGTTGTTTGCCACCTCGGCTCTCAGGTAGTTCCACACCTCCATGAACCTCTTCAGTCGGACCAGCAGCATCTTCTTCTGGTACCCTGATGAGGATGATGACTTTGTGTCAGTGTGTGTGTGTGTCATGTCAGCAGAGGGGTTTGCAGCATTGACTGTTTGTCATTGATGTTGTACATTAACTTTCATACGACCTGCTGACGTACCTGCTGGTATCTGCTGCAACATCTGTGCGATGCTCTGCGGCGTCGAGTCCGTCGTCAGGGGAAACGCCCTCAGCAAGTCTGACTGCAGATGGTGGATGGAATCATTCGCTTTTAGAAGAAAATAATGAGAAGAAGAAGAGAACGTTAGCTTACAGGCGGGGCCTCCCTCCTGCAAGACGCCATTAAAAACCCATCAACGATACAACAGAAAAAATCCCCACGTTGTCCCGCCCGCCTCAGATTTATGAGGCCAGAGGTTCTTCAGGTTTTCTGCAGCTGTGTTTTGTCGGTGGGACCTGTTTGTATCCACGTGACTGAGCATCAGCTAGTTAGATGTTGACATGCAAGCCAGCTGAATTTTATGGTAGCATGTGTAGAAGTTATGTTTCACAGTAAAACACATGATAGAAACAATAATTCAAAGATATTTTAAAAGTATTTTTAGCTCATTTTTTACTCCAGTTTTCTGAGACCCCCCCCCCCCCAGAGAGACTCCATTTTAAAAATCATGGCTCTTGGTCACCTGAAGTCGAAGGAGTTCTGCAGGGAAAACCCACTCCCACGCCGGCTTGTCCATCAGGGACGTTATGCAGTGCATGCCTGAGAGTCTGTGCAGGGCTCGAAGCAGGTAAACCCGGAGCCAGTCGTTACCACGGTACTTACACACCGCCTCCACCTGCTGCAGGTACTGAGCCTCCACCTGATGTCCACCTGCAGTTCAAGAAGAAACAATAAAACTCAACATGGTCCTTCCTTTTAGTGTCTGATGGAGCTCAAAGTCCCCGTACTGATGCATCAAAGATTAGTTTAAGCAGTGTGTGTGTGTGTGTGTGTGTGTGTGTGTGTTGTTAAAAATGTCTAAGTTGTGGTTTAACACAGTTAAATGTTTCACACCTTGAACTGCAGCGTCCTCCAGCAGCTGTGCAGCTGTGCTGAGGCAGATCCGCAGCCGGGCCACGTTGAGCAGGAACTCTGCCGGATCTTCTCGTCTGTCCGGAGTCTTTTTCCTGGCGATCCGACTCAGGAATCTGATGTCTGCCTGCCTTTGCTGTTCTCTGCTCTGTTCCACTTCTCTCGCGTCCGAGCACAAGAGAGAGTCCTGAGAAAAGTTAAAAACAAAATTATTGATAAAAAAGTTAGAAGGAATTGATGGTAAAAGTATCTATACAGAGCGTGTGATCTCTGGAAAAGATATGTCAGAACCAGCAGGACGTTCAAGGATCGTGGTTATCACACATGTGGAGAAAATGTTTCTGCAGAGAGCGTGAAGTTTTTACCTGGAAGCAGTTCACAAACAGCAGGTACAGTTCAGTACGATCTTCTCTGCTCAGAAGATTCTCCTCCAGACTCGTCAGGTAGGTCTGAATGTGAGTCTTCACCTGGTCAAAACTGACACAAACACTGAGATTCACAGACCTGCAGTTTCTAGGAAGTGTTACTGAGTGACAGTGAGTTTACTGGAGTTTTTCTAGTTTACTAAACTCTCTTAACTCTCATTACTGCTTTTACTTTGTGATCAAAAGTCTGCCAGATGCCCTGAAACCTGACAGATGTTTGCCAGCACATGAAGGAGGGACACTGATGACAAAAGGCTGGTTGAACATCTGCAAAGTGTCCTTCAAGTCTGTGCTCACCACACATCTCATTTCAGGTTTTTAACCAAAAACCAGCTGACTTAAAGACGAAGAACTTGAAGAACAACATCTTTACTCATTGACAGATTTTAGGACTCGTTCCATTTTTGTTAATGCAGCGTTACTGCTTCATAATGAGCAAACAGTGTGATCACCTCCTCCCCCATGTTCACTGGATTCATGCGCTCACCTGTATTGCAGCAGCAGTTTTGGCAGCACAGATCGAACCACTGGACTTTTATCCACACACTCCAGGAAGGGAGTGAGCTCTCTGGTTCTGTACACGTCGCCTGCATCACACAGAAGAATAAAAGCCATGAAAGTCTTGTTAACACATCACTTATCCAGCTGTTTTATTAAACTTATCTGCTCACTGACCGGCAGACACAAGTAAGGAGAAGAGCAGCTCCACCACTCCGTCTCCGGGCCTGTGCCCCTCTGACAGGCAGAAGCTGGACACCACCTCCAGGAAGAAGGAGTTACAGCAGCCTCTGATGGCTGCCTGCTGCTGAAGTGCTGCCCTGAGCCGCGACAAGGAAAGAGTCAGTGAAACCCTGAAACAATTATCTGACAACGAGACGCTTCTGTTGTACCAGGAAACATCATTTAACAAAACATTTCTCACTTCCAACATCCATCCATCTCTGACTGGTACGTCATTACACTGAACCACCGTCACGAGTGTGTCAAACCAGCAGGTGGCAGTATAATCCTGAGCTCAAAGCCACACAGGCTTAACAGATTCCTGAGAAAAGCTATTACAAGTAACGTTTCTTAAAGTTTCTGAACATCTTCGTCCTGCTTCAGTGACCTTAACTGTGTTTGTGTTTGATAAAAAGGCCGAATGAGGACGAAATGGTTCGGAGTTTCAGTGTTAAAAGAAGAATTCTTCTTATCAACTCTATGAGGGATTTTTTCCAAACTCACTCAACGGTTTCAGAAACAGTCGGGTTGAAGTCTGGAGGCACGTCACTCCTGCATTTGGGACAACGTTTGTCTTGCTGAATGCAGCGTTGGAGACACTGCAGACAGAAAGTGTGCTGGCAGGGCAGGACGGTCGGCTCTGTGAGCTCCTCGAAACAAACCGCACAAGAAATGCCAAACCTTCACAGAACAAGACATCACGAGGGGTCAGAGATCAGAAATACAGAGTTAAAAGTCATATTTCTTCATTCATCACTCATTCATTTTGTTAAATATCATGTTTTAATTGTAAATCATTAATTTGCTTTGAAGATTCACAGTTTCTGCTTGTTTCTTGTGTTATTTAAAATACAGAGTCATGAAGGCAGATTCTGACCTCAAATCTCTGCTGATACACTCCTCATGAAAGGAAATGAGGATTCGGATGAGCTGCTGCAGTGTGTCCAAGCTCCTTATGTCAGGTGACTCCTGCATCAGCTGTCAGAATGTGAGAACAAAAAAAATCTCTAAAAACATGTTTTATTCATTTCCAGCTCATGTGTCCCCTGTCAGACGGCTCACAAATGTCAAAACCCTTCCAGCGTCAGTGTTAAGCTGTTTTCACTCACATTCAGATGGAGGTTGCAGTGTTTCAGAGCCAGTTCTTTCAGTCTTGAGTCGCTCTGTTCAACTTTAAAAACAACCTGCTGGATAAAAGATGCAACGACCTGCATTCCGTTCCACAGGGTCCTGAAAGGGCAAAGAAGCTTATAGACAAACCTTAAAAACCCTGAAAACTTTGTTTCCTCACTGTGCATCCTGTGAAAATCACCTGATGGCGTCTAGATGTTGCACACATGCAGGGCTGCAGAGGGTCCTGTATTTCTGCCCAAACACTCGATCCAGACACGGCTGCAGAAACTCCACTCTGCTCACAAACGACTCGCACTCCTGCAGGGACGTCACAGTCAGGAGTTTGGTCCCTTCAACACAGATACCAAGAGCCAAAATGTCCTCCACCTGCCAAAAACAACAGACATCAAGCTCACAATAAAATGCTGGTGTCTATTCCTGACATTCAACGCTGTCCAGCCACTGCATATTTAAATAAAAGAATGCATCAGTCAGAGACACATAAAGATCTTTTATGATGATGATGATGATGATGATGATGATTAAAAGGCAGCTTAAATGTTATTCTCACCATTTCTTGAGGCTCTTTTTTTGAGCCCTGCTGCAAGACGTCTGCAGGGAGCTCAGACTGCAGCTGAAATATGTGGCAGAGAGCGTCCAGTCTGGGGGCAAAATGCTTGGCAGCAGCCATTATCCAAGCAGGAGAGAGGTCAGTGAATGTACCCATGGAGGTCTGGAGCTCAGAGACGCAGCCCAGCAGGGCCCTGGTGAACACCTGGAAATGATGTGGAAAATACAGCAGAAATGTTGTATTTATAGGCCGAAACGAAAGTTAGCTCTGCCCTGGTTCCCTCAAAAAAGAAACTTTTCATTGGATTTTGGATAATTTGTGAAAAATTATCTCCATCGCGAAGAAAAGATTAGAATAGTAAGATATTTCTTTGAAAGGACAATCTTCACCAGTGAACATGACAATAAGACAGGTGTAAATGAAATCACCAGCATTAAAAAACTCACATCAGGCTGTAAATGAGGTAAATGCTTTCTATTACACTATAACTTGATAGGTCTACGGGTACGAAAGTCTTAGTTGGAATAGTCTGCAAGTGCCGGAGTATACCGTACTTTTCGGACTATAAGCCACACCCACCCAATTTAAAAACTAAAACCACTAAAGTTCTTCTTCAGTGTCGGAATTTAACAGCCTCAGAATTACTCCGTCACACACTTTCTGGTTTATATTCGTCCATAAATTAGCAGCATCATAGTTTAAGCCGCAGGGTTCAAAGCGTTGGAAAAAAGTAGCGGCTTATAGTCCAGAAATTACGGTAAATGAGGCTCTAAAGGTGAACTAGTTCCATCAGTTACTGACATGATGACTTATTTTACGTCACTGAACAAAATATGAAAGTCACTAAGGCTTGTATTAATCACAGCCTTCATTTTAGGTATTTAATCAAAAACTCCTTTTAAAGAAACTTCATTGACTTTGAGGCGAGAAAACCAGAAGTTCAACAATGCAAACTTATTTCCAGGCTTCAGAACTGACTGCTGACCCACTCCGTTTGTTTGCTCCCAAAATGTGTTTTTCTTAAATGTTAATCATCATCATGTCTTTACCCTGAGCTCGTCCTTGGACTTGATCTTCAGAGAAAGCAGCAGAAAGTCCTGCAGGTAGTGGTGGCCATATTCCAGTCTCTCCTCATCTGAGAGTTTCTGTAGGTGACCGCCCAGCCTGCTGGTGTTGAAGGCGCTCACAAACTGGAGAATCCTCTTTGTGCCACCATCTCCTGTTACTGAGGAGCATTTTGAGAACCAGAAAAAAGAGATGTTTGAAACCACACCGGGCCATGTCATGTATACTACATGATCTGCCGAGAAAAAGAGAGGAGACGAAGAAAAACCTGGCATGAATTCTGATTCTTCCCACAGGCCTTCAAGGTGCATTTTGATGAGCCAGCTGAACGCAGCTGCACAGGGTTGTTCTTCACCATCCAGCATGAAGTAATGCTGCACAAGCACCTCCTGGTCTGACTCACTAGAGGGCGTAAAAAAATTACAGTGATGCATTTTGTCGATTTAATTCACGGTGAGATTTACACGGAGGAAGTAATCCACAGTACCTGGGCTTTTGGAGCGGCGTCAGGTCTAAAACCTGTGAATCTGCCAGGATGTCCAACCACAGGTTTACCAGGCCCTGACCGAGCCTGCCATCGCAGAGCAGGTCCAGGTTTGCATACCTGTCCAGAACTTCCAACATGCTCGCCAAGATTGGAGTCACCATAGACTGAAGATAACGCCACAGGGTATGTCTGTCAGACACAAAAGAAAGCTTCATTTAAAAAACAGATGAGACACAAGAAAGAAAGATTCCATTTGAAGTGTGAAATCTTTTTTAAAGTCTCGACACAATCTTGGGATGTTGTTATCACCTCAGTGTTCCTCCCTCCTGCAGAGCCTGACGTTTCTTGGCTTCTCTGCTCACCCACTCATGAGGACTTCCCATCGTTTCTTCTCTCTGAGCCAAAGCGTTGGCCAGTCTGCTCAACAACGTCTTCTGAAAGTGAGCTTTAAGAAAGATGACACCAAACCAGTCAGAGACAAACAAGACTGATAAAATGTCTTCGCTTCCACATCAGATACAGCAGGTGGCTTCTTATAGGCAAAATATCATTATCATAATTCACAAAAAAAGCAATTAATATCATATATGATAAAATTCTCAGATGGCTATACGTACCTCCCATATGCCCTCGACCATTTCCCAGAAGACTCAGAAGTGTGCGTATACGCTGCATACTTCTTGACGTCATTTCGTTCGTGTCCCTCAGCAAACCCACAGCTTTCTGGATACATGATCTCACTAATGACAGGCTGTGGAGGTGAGCTCCATCTGCCTGCAAAGACAAAAGCACATTAAACTTAAGATCACTAAAAACTACATACATTAAAAATACAGGACTCTGATTTGAAATGTATGTACCTGAGAGTCGTTCCTCTCCCTCTCTGCTTCTCCATCTTCATAGCCATCTATTAAAGATAAAGAGAGTTTATTTTACTGGAATGGTTATATAGAGAACAATGAAACCACTTAAAACATTTGCAAAACAACACACAACAAGCCCAGAAAATGTACATTGACTACCTGACAGCTTAGTTTCTACCTGACAGTTCGGGGACGAGTAGCTTGCTAATAAGAGTTCCACAGAAATCCATCAGGTTGAGGCTCATGTCTTCTGTGTCCCTCAGGTCATCAATGTGCACTGAGCGCCAGATTCCTTTGAAGAGAAAAACCCTATATGTCTTTAATTTTGTCACGAATAAAGTGCAATGCAGTCAGCATGTCATTAGATTTCAGTAAAACTCATCTTCAACTCAGCACTCACCTCCTTGGAAACCTATGTACTGAGACTGACTTGGGATCCGAGAAACCTTCACGATGAAAATCACCCAGCTAGCCTGATTCTCCAGCGACATCACGAAGTTCATGGTGCAATATCTTAAAGTAAGTGAAAGCATTAAATTAACTTAGTATGCATTAAATCACATGTTTATTGTTTCAGGATCTTGATGTTGAGCCCTACTTTGCTGATGCTATGAGTTCATCACTGCAGTGAGATTCCTCGAGGTCCATCTGGATTAGCAGGATGTGAAGGGACTGGCCAGCGTCTTGAAGGAAGCCCCTGAAAAAGAGAGAAAGATTAAATGACAAAAATAAAAAATAAAAAATATCTACGCTCCTGACTTCTAAATCATTAGTACCTTATCTTGTTGCAGAAGGAGACCTCAGTGTCGAACTGGTGAAGGGAGAGCAGGAGGATCCTGTCTTTCTGCAGTTCTAAAGCATGAGCCAGAACCTTGACGTCTGATCTAGTCAACAAGCTGGAGAATGTAGTTATCTGTGCAAAACCACAAAGAGGACAGTGATGTCAGCAATTTGCAAAGATTTTAAAGAAATGAGGAAAACAAAGCTGAAGCACTGGTTTATGGCCCCACCTCTAGAAACTTGCTGGATCCCTGGTGGTTGTTGAGGCAATCCTCCAGGAGATGTCGGAGGGAGTGGTGATGCTGCTGTTGGAAGTACATTCTCTGGAGTTTCTCCTTCTCCTGATTTGCTAAATCTGAATACTTGAGCCTCATCACTGCGTCAGGGGTAGCACAGTTCAACATGAGACTTTTAGCTAAATCGAGGACGACTTCCTCCTCGTTTTCCCCAGCAAACCCACCATCGTTCTGCATCTCCATCATCTCCTCGCTCTCAGACATCGCTTTGTTCTCATCATCACGTGCCTCTGTGGATTCATCAGGATTCTTTTCCAGTGACACAATTTCCTGCTCTTCCCCAGCGTTTTCTACATCCATAGCATCACCAAACTGATCATCCTCCTCGTCAGTTACCTCTTTCTGTCTGTTTGGATTTGATTCAAGCGTTTCATTGGGTTCAACATCTTCTGGTGAACCATCTTTTTCAGTTTGTTGAAGTCGTCTCACTGCACTGTCTTCAGCTCTTTGCGCTCTGCTCTCTAGTGCTTGTAAGAGAGCGCTGGCACAGGCATCATTGTGGTAGCCGACAAAAATGTCAGAAAGCTTGAAATCCTCTGAGGTCTCACCACAGAACTCCTCTAGCCATTCCTTCAGCTTGTGGAGAACCCTGTGCTGCCATGGTTCCAGATCAGTGCTCCTGTCCACCTTGTGTTTTTCAAGTCTGTTGATGAGGGGCATGGGGAAGTGCTCATAGACCTTCTTCTGGTCCTCCACCACCACCAGTCTGAAGTTTGTGTGGACACGACATTTGACCCTGTGAGAGCCGAGACCGAGATCAACGTATTGCTGATTACTGAGGTAAACATAGTACTGGTTCAAGGCATCATAGAGGCTTTCATAGAGATTTTGCATGTTGAGGAGGATGACGGTACGCCCGGTCTCCATGCACGTCTTCACCCTGTTGACGTTGCGGCATATTTGGGCATATTCCTGGTCCTTTGGGAATCCCGAGCCAAAGACAATTTCCGGTGGTGGATAGTCTCCTTTTCCAAAGATTTGCTGCTGAAGGATGTGGAGGGCTGCATTGTTGGTGGTCAGCAAAAGGAGGTAACGGCTCTCATGGTCGATGTCATGATCAAGATTCCTTCTAACCATTTGCAAGGTGCTTGGTCTGGGAATTTCCATCAAGTTTTGGAGAACATCTTGAAAAAATACGACAGGGTCAAAGCCCTCTGGCTGTCCGCTGAAGTTACGCAAGACAGCTTCCACCAACTGTCTGCCGTCTGGCTCTTGTTGTGTTGATTTGACTGCGGCAAAAAGCATTTTGACCAGGCTATAATAATCCCTCAGGCCGAAAAACTGATTTTTTGAGGTCTTTTTGCAGATGCTCAAGAAGGCTTTTGCCAAAGATGGGAAAAGATGTTTGATTTTCAGGAGAATTTGGTTGGAGGACGAACAAATTCCCTTGGCAGTTTCCACAAGTTCATCCTCAGTTGGATCCCATCTGGACACAAATATTCCTCTGTTCATCTTTGCTGGGTCAAGAGCCCAATTGGAAATGCCCACAAAGCCAACTTTCATGTGGGGATCTGGCTTGTCATTGTCAATGCAACCATCTTCCAACAGAGGGTGAAGTGTCTTCAAGGGCATCTGAGGAGAATCTTCTGCTAGCCCTATCTCATCAAGCACCACCACTGATACATACTCGTCCATGTTTTTGTCCTTCTGGAAGCGAGCACAGTTCCTGAACGTCCCTATGATGCCCTCAGGACTTGAGTGAGGACTGCACTGAAAGGAGACCATGTGAACTTGTTTGAGCTTCTTGAATAGTTCACAGTGGGAGCTCTGGCCCTGCATAGCATCAGCAACCACTGTTTTAGCAAGAGACTTGGAGCTTCCCGGTTTGCCAACCAGAAAGAGCGGGATCCTGAGCTCAATGCAAACCACCATGAGAAAAACATTCTCTTTGAGTGCAACATTTTTGGCAATGGTCTCCCTTGTCTGTATGTTCTGGAGGAACAAGTCTTGACAGGATGAAATCTCTTCCTGCAAAGCTGCTGGAGAGCAAAGAGGTTCTGGGAAGTGCCTACAAATCACAGAGAGGTACTGCTCTTTGGCCACTAGAGATGGGTAGTAGCAGACTCCAACTGAAAGGATCAAGCACTTCAGTGTTTTATGAGCCTCACTGAGAGCAGAGCAGTGCTCGAAGAGGACCTCGCTATGCTGGTAAAACCAAACCAGAACTTTCATGGACCTCTCCACATCTCTAAGACTCACAAAGCTGCACTCATTCTTCTGACCTCGCATATATTTCTGTGAGGCTCCCAGCACGTTTGAGATGATGTCCTTGCAGTTCACCGGCAAACGATGGTCGTAAACGGTCTTCTGGACAATCTGTTTGATGTAGGAAAGTTCAGTTGAATCACTTAACTGACCAAAATCCCAAACCAAAGAGGCCATGCTTGGAGGCAAAGGATGAACTCTGTACACCAGCTGCCTCAGAGGGACTTTGCCAAGGCGGTCTTGTGTTTCTTCTGCTTTCACCCTGTATCCCAAACCTGCACGTTCCAAACGTTCCACCATCTCAGGTGAGTGCTTCCTGTAAGGATTGCAAGCAGCTATAATCTTCAAGCCACTGCCTGCCTTCAGAGGTTTCCCTTTCATTGATTGGTCACAAAGGACTTCCTTGATGGCAAAAATGGCCTCTGTGGTGTTAGCTTCATCGAAGAACAAAATGGTGTCCAGCTTGTGCATTCTGTGGTTCCTCTCAGCAAGTATCTCTGCCTCCCTCACCTTTCTGTAGATCATCTCTGCTGTGGTTCCACCATGTACCTTGACAAGAACCATGTTCTCCACTGCTTTCTCCTCCCTCTGCAGGGCACAAAGGAAACGGACTAATCTGGTTTTCCCACAACCAGTCTCTCCCATTATGACAACTGGAATTCCACACCTGAATCTCATGTGTATGGCCAACATCTTCATCACATTGTCAGCAGTGAGCTCATACGTTGGGTCCGGATCAAAGTTTCTGTCCGTCATTCCTTTCTGTGCACCGACGACACATGAAATCCTCCTGATTTTGTCTGGCCGGGGCAACTGATTGAAGTCTTCGGTGAGAGAGATCCTTTGGCGTTCCAAACCTTGAAAAAGCTGCTCTGACATCACATCCGCTATCAGGACCTTCAGGCTCTGAGGATCAACTGCACTGAGAATGTTTTGCCTTGGACACATCTTAACGTTAAAGCCAAGGAAAGACATCGAGAATCGGTCTGCGTTAAAGAAAATGTACGGATGAGATTCATTTTCCCAGTGCTTACGCAGTGTCAGACGTGCAAGAACATCATCCTCTGGACCGTTATCGGTGTGCAGCATCGTACTTTCACCAGGTGTGTTCAGAGATGGCGAGGCAAAGTCTCTTGCCATTCGAATCATGAACTTCACAATGAAGCCCTTAAAACCGGGCAAATGGTCAGCCAGAAAATCTGGATCACAGAAAATTGAGTTCTCACAGTCTTTCAGTTGCACGTTCAGGAACCAGGAGAAGTTCTTCAGCTCCGCCCAAGATGGATCTTGCATTCCACAGTCCAACAGAAAATGACTGATGCAGTCACTGGAATTCCCCATCCTGGATCCTTCCTGGTAGTTAAATGTATCAAGATTCTTATTCTGTCTGTACAGCATTAAGTACTGATACGGCCTTTGAATCCCCTCACTGCAGAACTCCTGCTCATCCATGAGAGGATCGACGGGCTGTGCTGTTGCCCCCCCTCTGCTGGCCAACAACTGCTTCACCTCTTTTGGAGGTCTGCAATGGATGGTGGGCAGGATGTCAAGAAGTCCGAGCCTCATCTGTGTAAGCAAATGAAACAGATAGATTTTATGAAGTCAATACTTGACTTTTGATGATTTTTGTAATTTTGAATTATGCTCATCGGGGGCAAGGGATCTCATTTCTTAATAGCTGCAGTTGAAAAAAAAAACAATATTACCTGTTTTGGCTGGTTTCTAGGTGGTGTGTATGTTCTTAAGACCTCAACTGTGACCAAGTGGGCAACATTTCTTCTCCACAACATGCCATGGCTGTCGCTCAAACAGCCGAGGATTAACAGATGGAACAGGAGCTCCTCTAGACCCAAACGAACCTGACAAGTAACAGAAGAGAAGAAGAAGACTCTCAAGCACAACCGAGAACAGAGCAATGTTGTCTGAAGAGATGAATGCTTGCAGACTTACTCCAGCTGTGTCAATGTGCAGGAGAACAGGGTCCTGCTCTCTTAAGGGTGCAAGTTTTTCTGACAGATTCTTAACCAAAGAGTCAATATCAATGCATGGTTCAATCAGTCTGATCCGAATATATTTCACTCCGGGGGATTTCTGCTGGAACTTCTCAAACAGACGATCCACATAAAGGGATTTCCCTGTTGATAGAAAAAGATTTATGTAAAGAAAAAAAATGCATACATTTATTTCATATTTTTGCATGTGATTTAAAGCCTCAAAGTGTATACTTTCTGTATTTGACCAAAGTATAACTCAGTTTTCAGATAAACTCTATTCTTTGGACTCCAATAAGGGTTGTCCTTACCGACTGCAGGACGTACAGACGACACCATCCAGACTGAGAGATCATCCGGGGAAACCGTCAATTCAGGGTTTTGTGGGATCCTGCTTTGTGTGAAGTGGTGACGTAGATATTTCCTTGCAGCCTCTGTTGTTAGACTCACACCAGCCTGCACTTTGTAATTGCTAAAGAAAGAGGGCACATATCTGTGCTGGTGCACAACTGGACTGACTACCACCAAGCAATAATGCGGGTTGGCACTTTTCTCAAGTTCATCAAACAGCTCCCCCAGCGCCACACTGACATCATACCCCAGCAGCCCTGGGTTAACCAGAGAGTATATCTTCTGCCAGTTTTGTCCAGAGCCTTGGCCAAGAGCTCGACGGAGGAAGATCTCAACTTCCTCCTCTGTGGTTTCCTCTCTGCAGATTAGAACTTCATCAGTCGTCGGCAGTGGCTGCTCCGGACTTTCCATGTAAAAAGACAGGATGGTGGTGAAAACTTCTGCATCAGGACAAGGCACGAGATTTGGTTTTCCCTCTTGGAGAACCGGTGGTAGATTCCTGATCATGTGCTGTTGGTTCATTCCAGAGAGGCATGAGAGGAAATGAGCCAGAGATGAGATGTCCAAATACTCGGTGAGGTGGCGAGGCATGTCGTTCTTGAATTCAAGCCACAGTTTTTCAAGACTTTCGTCATCCTGTTTCCTGATGCCATCGGCGTCACACTTCATGACATCATCATCTTCATCCTCTGAGGAAAACTCCATCAGATCTTGAGCCTCTTCCATGTCCTCCTCAGTGTGTCCTGACAAACCTGGTGTTAAGTCCACAGAGGGTTCGTGATCCTCACCGTCAAACTCAGTGTTTTCCATTTGATTATGCTCTGAGGTCACACTCGCTGCGTAAGTGTAAGCGACTCTGACGTCAGTTAGAGTGCACTGAGGCTTTATGGGAAAAAATAAATGCCACAACTGTTGAGGAACTGAGGCCTGACGTTCACACACTCTGGGGATCCAGTGGCACAGGTAGACCATCTGCTCCGAGGTGTAGTGGTTCAGCAAACTGAAGTTTGAACGCATCTCACTGATGAAGGAACGCCATTCTTTTTGGCACGTGTCCATGGACTGAGCCAGCTGTTGCAGCTGCTCAGTCACCTCACCGCAGTAAACCAACTCCTTATCCGTCAGGGACAAGAACGTGACTCTGATGCACGGCTGCTGTTGCGGACAGCACTGGACCTCAGCATGCCACTCCCTGAAGAGCATGTTTCCAGATGTTTGCATCTGAAGGAGGATGGTGCCCAGTCTCTGAACTCCTTCAAAAACCTGCAGTACATGTGGAAAAGAGTGCAGAGGTTCCTCAACAGATAACAGATGAAACACATAAAGGTGTCAGCTGTGCTGTGACACAGAACCATAAATTGTGCCTCAGCTTCAATTAAAAATACTGTCTTCTTAAATGCCACTGACCTCTGTGAACCTGTTGACTTGTTCTCTGCCGTGTTCCCCTTTGGACGACATGAGCATGAGCTTGTTCTGCAGCTCTAGAAGGTCTTCAAGTTTGTAGCTCTTCTCCTCTCTGCCCCTTTTCACTGTGACGTGCACCATGTTTTCTATGCATCTCTGAAAAAACAAGCGAAATCATTAACATCCCAGCGAGGCCCTTCATCTTGGTAGCTTTGACTTTGACTTTGAATGAAGGATTATCTTCCTACCTTCTCTGTTTTTTCATCAGACCATCCTATGTGATACACTCCATGAGCATTAATAGAAGAAGCCAGGGAGAGCGAGGACTGCTCCACGGAGCCGTGGGTCTCCTTCAGAGCTTTCAGCCAGCTCAGCAGTCGAGTGGACTCTCTCTGGAAAACAAACCCTGTGGTGTTACTGTCACTTCGCCACACTAACAGTTCTGTATGTTTCGCCTACAAACAAGAGAGAAGTTATTACCAATTTGTCTGGTAGCTTCTCATCTCTACTCTGGGTGTCCCACACCTGCTGAGCACACCTCATGAACTCCTTGAATCCAGCCTCAGCAGAGAGGGAGTAGAGCAGAGGGGCGTAACCCATCACTGCATCGTGGAAACAGGCCACCTGGTCGATCTCTGTGTCGTTCTCTCCAGCAGATATGGAAGCCAAGTCGACATAAACCTTCACATCGCTCATGTCTGTTTAGGAGACAGAAAAATGACATAATCTTTATTATCTGCTAAACTAACAACAATTTATGTCTGTGCATTGATTTGAAGTTTCAGATTCTGAATGCACCGTACTTTTCAGGTTCTTTCTGACCCAGCTGACCAGCGTTTGACTCGCCAGAAACTCCTCCAGACAGGCGGTGTGCTGCTTGGTGACGGATGAGAGCTGCTTTTTGGCACGAAACAGCTCAGCGCTCAGGGAACCGAGGGCCCTCTGCTTAAACACGTCTCCTTCCTGTTACAATTTGTGCACATGTTTTAAGAATTATGCAAGAAAAACACATTTAAAAGAACAAAGATTTTTGCCTGACAGATTTAAAAAGTTAATCATTATGAACTAAAAACCTTTGCAAACTGTAATTAGATTCAAATTAAAATCAGTGTCAGATTTAAAGGTTATTACCAGTTGGGAGAGAGTTTTGATTTCTGCAAAGTTTCCAGAAAGTTTCATTTTATCTGCAATTTTTAACATCGCACTGGCTGCAGCCGCTGCCTCGTGCAGCTGTCGGTACTCCTGGATCTGACCGAGTCTCCGGTCCACCCAGTCCTCCTCAGGTTTGGACCTTCCTGACCCACATAACGTCTCTGACATCAGACTCAGCTCCTTCTTCATTATTTTCCCGTCTCCAGGGTCGCCGGACTCCACCAAAACCTGATCAAGCTGCTTGAAAGTGATGCCTGCATTGGCGATGCTGACACCGAGCTGAGTGAACTCGGCCAGCAGAGGCTCCCAGATGTTTTCACAGACTTGTGCTAAGGTGACTGACGCAGGAGCTGTGCAGGGTTGCCTTGCTGATGCAAAAGATGCAGCTCTCTTTACCCAGAAGGACAGAATCAGGTTGCTTTGATGCAGTTTGTGCATCTCACTGGCCATTTTCAGGACACTCATGCTGGTTTTGTAGCAGAGGACCTGAGGAGGACCCGTCATCCTTAACTTCCCCTCAGCGTCAAAGGACTGAATGAAAACCAGCTTGTTCAGGCTCACGTTCTTCAGGTCTGCAGTGTGCTGCTCCTCCAGAGTCGACACTTCAGGAACTGGTTAAACAAGACTCACGTTACAGAAGAAAACAACTTAAAACAATTTGATACAGAACAAAATTCTCTACCAGGGTTCAAGTTAGTGATTAATGACCTATTTTTTTTTGGTGTACCTACCGGTGATGCTTTCTGTAACCTTCGCTATCATCTTTATCAGTGTATCCATCTGGTCTTTTCGTAGCAAGAAAGACTTCAAATCCTTTTCTCTCTGAGCCAAAACCACCTCTGCATCGACATGAACAACTTCAGATTTGGTGTTTTTCTTGTCTGTGGAAAAACACAATGCAGCCGTTATAAATTCACACAGTTTCTTCTGCATATTAATCATGAATCATCATTCAAAATGTTTAGGTTCATACACTGCTGGTGAAGTTTCTTAAACTGCTCTCTATATCTCAGGCAGGTCTGTAAGTGTCCCAGCAGCACGTGTCCTTGAAGCAGAGACTCCACCAGAGTCTGCAGTGCAGTCACACAGCCGTGGACAACCTGCCCTGCAGCGTCATCAACGCGGATCGACTTCCAGTCACCTGCACCAAAACACGAACACCGTGACCGTCATGAAACTGAAATACAGCACGGAGTAAAAATCCTCAACTAATACGGAATAAAAACACTAATAGATGAATGAAAGTAATGATGAAATGAGGCACCGTGAGACAGAAGGTGGTTCATGGCGGACTGCGGGTGGAGCAGCTGGACTACAGGTTTGTCTCTGAACCGTGCAGCTGATTCGACCACAACAGCAGACGTGACAACATCTGGAAGATCCTTCAGCTTAGAACTGAGCGTCCTCATCAGGTCTCCCTCCTGCTCTCTCTAAAGACATGAACGCATCAGCATGTTCATAGGACCAGTCTGCAGGACATTACTGACATCTAGTGGTGAGACTGCAGACTGCAACCATGTGAATACTGCACACTGGACCTTTAAGTCTGGGAATTTGCTCTTAATTGGTTAATTGGTCTTAATTGTTTGAGAATGAACTGTTTGTGAACATCTGGCTGAGGGATCTCAGTTAACCAGATGAGCTCTCAAAGTGGCTGGAAGTGATCGGTGATCGTGAAAACAAATGCTTTAAAAAAATGGATCCAGTGAGATGGATGCACTCTGCACGGATCATCAACACGTGCTGTACCTGGCAGATCGACTTGACAGCAGCCTGACACAGCTCGTCGAAACACGTCTGTATGACTTCATGGCTTTTCCTTATAGCTGCTGAGGACGGCTGAAGGCAGCAGACCAGCACTCTGTCCTCCTCACTCACCTGCAATGAAAACAGGAAAACATGGAGAGAATTCACCTGCTGGGACTAAATCCTTCTTAAAATCTATGTTGCTCTTATTTTTGGTCCTGAACTCCTAAAACAAGTCAGATAACATCAGTTTTTCTCTGATCAATAAAAACCACTGACCCTGGAAATCCTCTTCTTCAGGTCTGTTTTCAGGCTCGTCCTCCAACCAGATGAAAGCTCTTCCAGCGAGCACTCCACCCTCAGCAGAGCATCCCACAGCTGTTTCAATAAGAGGCAATAAATCATGACAAACCTGGTTTACGTGCACGAGTTAAAGCTCAACACACTCCTTTTTTATTTTTCACAATAAAACATCTGCGTCACAAACACTCTGAAGTAACCTTTCATTGTTTTTTTATTATTATTTTTACTGCATCAGAGAAACTGTGGAAGAACCAGCAGCTCACATCTGCTCTGAGTAAACTGTAATGAATCCGTGTACCTCCACTTCCTTCGGGTAGGTGAGCGCTTTCGAGTTTGTCATCAGGGGTTTTTGTAGCAAATCATCTCTCCACTTGCTGACTTGCTGCTGCACAGCACGAAGCATGTTTGAGAGTTTCTGCTTTATGGTCTCGACCTCGTCTTCTGAAGACTAAAATGCAAAAAAAAAGAATAAAATGTGAAGTTATTGTTCCATGATGAGGCAGTCAGAGCCCATCAGAGAGAGAAACTCACCTCGTTCCTCAGGTTAACCTCCAAAATCTCTGCCAGTTTCATCACCAGCTGGTAGGACAGAACCACAGCGTGATACCAGGGGACGAGACGCACCAACACACACGTGCTCTTCAACACGCTGATGCTGCTCATGAAGGCCGGCTCCATGTTTGCAGATTTGATCAGTCTACAGACGCAAAGCAGAAGTTACAGGGAAGCACGACACCACAGTTCATCTGAGGGACATGGAGAACGTTTCAGATGATCTCACCTGTCCTTCTCTTCATCCACCTTCTGCAGTATGTGTGTCAGGGCTTTCTGAGTGTTCTGCGTGAAGAAAGAGGACAAAGATGATCACAAAGGAACATTTTAAAGAAAAAAACAACATGTCATTTGTAGGTTTGTGCACCTTCACGATCTCCTCTGCTCGGTTGTTATCCCTCGCATCTCCACACTTTCGCAGTCTGTACAGCAGACTCTGGATCAGGTGCTCTGCAGGTGTTCCTGTCAGGTCTGAAAATTCAGTGAGATCCTCAAACGCCATCAGAGATAACCAGCCCATCAGGAGCAGAGGCGTCTCTTTGGCCTCAGGTGAGCGTGTCTGGATCAAAGACAACATCCTCCTGTGAAGAAAACAAATGTTTCTTCAACTGAACACCATCAACTCTTTCGGAAAAAGGTTGCTTTGAGACAAACCCACCTTCTTTTCTCGGGATGGGACTGAATGTTCTCTCTGAACCTGCTGAACTTGACATTTTCCAGTCCTGACCAGTTCTCCTCCTCGACGGCTGGACCCACTTTAGTTGCATCAGCTCCTGGTTGTCTGAGTCTGAAGAGCAGAGGAACGAGGAGGACGAGCTCCGACACCGTCTGCTGCGCACACTGGTTCATCAGAGCCAGAACGACACTGTGAGGACGAAACACACATCAAAGTCCTGGTTCTCCGTCCAACTTCATGTGACAAAACTGGTTCTTAATCTCGAAGCTTCAGCTGAACTTACTAGAGTGGATGTGGAAATAAACCGAGGAACTCGTCCAGGTTTTTCTGGTCCATCGCAGCCTCGGACACCAGGAGACACAGCTCAGCCCAGCCTTTCACCCCCAGGTTGATGTCACAACGTCGGGTGATGATGAAAGCAGAGAGGCCCAGAACGAGAGGCCCGACGCTCCTCCAGCCGCCTGCAGCCTTCTCCTTCAACTCTCCTTTTAAGATCTGAACCAGAGTCTCAGAAATCATCTCTTGTGTCTGCAAACAGGAACATTTGGTTAATGTTGGAATATTGGAGATGAGACATAATGAATGCTTCGAGATCTCCTCGTGTTTCACCCACCTTGACCATCGGAGGCTGAGAACTGTCCTGGAACGTCATCCTTGGATACGCAGAGCCGAGGCTCATCGTAAAATACCTCAAGTGCTCACACAAGCTCTCAGTGCTCTTTTTGTCCGACGGGGTCCATTTCTGGAAGATCCTGCTCAGCAGAACTCTCGCCGAGGCCTGCCAGGCGTCTGATATCTCCTCCCCTTTGGATCTCCTCGAACCGAAGAAGGTTTGAAGACCAGCTTGCCACAAACTCTTCTCCTCGTAACGGCTGATGAAGCCTTCGTAAAGGTGCAGCTCTGGATGAAACATCATCACTTCATGTTACAGACACACACCCACAGCCATGTGTCGACACATTTAGATGTTCAGTTTGCTAACCGCACCTTTAACGTTGGGATCCAGTGGAATCTGAACATATCTCCAGGCATTTCCCAAAATCTCTTTCTGTCGTTGCTTCACTCCGTACCAATAAGTCAACCGGATGCCTCTTTTCAGGATGCTCTCTTCAACCGAGAGAGTTGCTTCTACCAGATATCCTCCCTCTTTCAGTCCACTAAAACAATGAAACATTGAAAATTTGACAAACTCAGATGCAAAAAAGAGGGTCTGTACTCGTAAATATCACCAATACTTACACAAAATACTTCATCTCAAAGGGTAAATATCTGTCATCATGACACAGCAGGAGTGTGTCCCATGTTTGGTTGAATCTGAACTTTTTGTCCAGCACAGCGTAGATGTGGAAGGTGAACGTGGGAGCACCGGGTGGAGGTTTCACCGGACTTCGATCGCTGAGGAGAGAAAAAGACTCACAGTCAGAGGTTGAACCACAGCAGCAGCTGCTGGCGTCAGTGTTTTTATCTGAAACTCTGCTCTCACCGTGGGCTCTGGGACGGTTTGGTGGTTTTATCTGCTGCGCTGCTGGACTCACCGTCTCCAGACACAACTTTGGCGTAAGATCTCGTTTTTTGGGATGAACCTGCAGCTGTTTCATCCTGGAGGTCTGTGGGATCGACTGAGGTTCCTGCAGACGGAGTCTCCTCTCCGGCCTTTGACTTCTTCCTCGGGTTCTGCTCATTGGTCGACTTGGATGATGCTCTGTCGTCCTGCTGCTTGGGTTCAGGTGCGTGTTTGTGTTCTTCACGCTGTGATTCGTCCCCGTCGTTCGATCCAGGTGGAGTCTTTTCATCCTTTGTGTCGTCGTGTGTCGTCACAGGAAGGTCTGTCTGCGTTTCCTGGTTGCTCTGATGAACGACCGGAGTCTGAGTGGATTTGTCTTCGCATCTTTTTGGAGTCTGAACCTCTGAAAGAGTCTCAGCATCTTCGTCGCATGGTTCTCCACTGTTTCCTGCAGTCTGCAGCTCCTCGTCCTCCTGCAGATCCACATGTTGTGTTTCTTCAGGCACGTTCTCCTGAGTTTGGCTGCTTGTTGTCTCCTCAACGTCCATCTCTGCATCTGCACCTCCTTTCACATTTGAGACCTTTTTTCTTCTTCGGTTCCTTTTCCTCTTCTCTTTCTCTTTCTCTTGCTCTTTGGCCTTCTTGTTGGGGTTCACTGATCCGCGACCCTAAAAAAAAATACACAGGAACTTAGTTTTTAAACTGAAGACACGATCACGTTCTTCAAATGCTGTTTATTCGTCACACAAATCAAATCTCAGAGCTGCTTCACCACCTTATTTCCCTTCCGGGATCTTTTGGTGGCAACATCCTCCGTTTTCTGGCTTTCCACCTGTGATCCAGGTGTGCCGCGGAGGTTCGCTGCTCCCTCCTCCATCTGCTGGGACTCTTTTCTGGGGGCAGTCCCTCGTTCCCTGCACCACAAGGTCAAACCCATGCAGTTATTTTACTCTTACAAGTGAGGACGAGTGTGTTGGATGTAGAGGTTTCTCACAGTGAGGCTGCAGACTCACCTCATCCCTCCCCCCCGTCAGATCATTTGACCCGATCACACTGACACTGATCACATTGATCGCTCAGATTATACAGGTTATGTCTACAGTGTGTGTTTCAGTCATTCTGATGCTCATCAGTTTAAATCAATCCAGAGCTACTTTAACATCTATGTCACATCATTTCTATCTAAGCTGCTTTCAGATTGTTTCATTTGTTCTCAAGAAGCTTAAAGCATCGATTTATTGTTATAGATCAATGAAAATCAAATGAAGACATTTAAATTTAAGTTGTTTTCATACATCATCTGTTAAATAAGGATGCGGATCAGCTGTAGTTTCCTGTAATAAATCTACGTTCATGGTAAAACAGTAAAAAAGTGCATTTAAGAGCAGAAATATTTCAGTTTTGGTGCAGTTTTTCTCACCTCTTCAGCTGAGAAGTTCACACGACCAGTTTGTCAGGATACAAACACAGAAATGTTGATCAGACCTGCGGAGGAAACTTCAGGAACCGTCGAGAAACTCATCAACTGCTTAAAAGATGGAAGTTTTTCTTCCGACCTGAAAACCAAATTATTCATCCAACCAGCTGTGTCTGTCAGAATGAATATTAATTAATATTTTATGGTCATATAAGTCGTATTTTTCATGTTTCAGATCCGTTAAAACGCTTCTTTAAATGTTTCTTCGTCTTAATTCAGGACTTAATTTCTCGACTGTCCCTAAAGCGGAAAAGAAACTATCAGTAGTTTCATTTCTACAAACGAGAAACTAATGCTGTGTTCAGGTGCTCATCGGAAATTTACCCTTTAAACTCAGCAGAATGGAAACCGAAACAGAGAGGTTGTTGCATGTTTATAATGATTCAGGATTCACTGTTTTGTCATTTATGTGTTAAACTTCCGGTTCTTCTTTTAACGAAACTTAAATGTGACCATTCACATTTATTTATTCAGTTAGTGATTAAATGTAACTAAGTAAGAGTCGGTATAATTCAGTCTGGTACTGTTCAAACTGAGTTAGTTGAAGTGGTGGTGAGTTATTCATAACACTGATTACAGTAGAAATATGTCTATTAATACGACACTGTTGGAATATTCCTGGACATGCAGGTGTTAAAGCCTGAAATCTGAAATAAAAAATGAGAAATACTCAAGCGAAGTATAAGTTTCTTTTATTAGTAACTCATTCTTATCAGTTTGTTGCACCGCCTGCTTCCTGTTGCCAAATTTCTTCTGTTGATTGTTTCCAAATAAAACTCAAAAAGGCCTTGAACGGGGACTCATTTCTGCTTTTTCATTAAGTAACTTTATTGTTTCAAAATTTAAGATTTCACAGAAAAACACGTCGATCCTTTAAAAGTTAATGTATTTATGTAAAACGGTCACACTTTTACCAAATGCACCAGTAAAACCGTACATGTAACAGTAAAAACAAAAGCACCTCAGACAGACACAGAGCATGAACATGATGAAGCAACTTCTTTTATTCTTATTACAAAACTGCTGATATGAACAAAAATATAATGATGTTGTGATAATATAATGATGACAGTATGATAACTAGACGGTGACAGCGTGAATGCTGCAGCTGAAAGTCTGATTTTAGACATTAAAAACAGTTTAAAACAACATTGTTTTTCCGTAAAAAGATGAATTTACTGAATATTCATCAGATTACAGCAGGTTAAGTGTAACTGCAGCATCTAAAATAATTAAACTAAAGTTCAACTTCAATATTTGCACGTCCGTGAACTAATCTCTGAAACTCACTTCCGTGTGTCCTCCAAGTTCATGTCTCCTGATGCTGTGGAGCCACCTAGTGGTAAATTAGAGCACTACAGTATATAAACATGGTCGGGTAGTTTTGATAAAACACAAGCAGTTACACAAAAAACATAAAATGTGTCTTTCTGCAGGTAAACGATCAGAAGCAGTGAGAAAAGATGAATGATTAAATATATTTAACAGGTTTTTCAGACGTGTTTCTGACCTCAGAGGTTCGTTTTTATCTCTAAAGACGCAGCAGAGTTCAGGCCAACAACGATGTTTTATTGCTCATGTGAACTGTGAAGTTAAATCCTCTGGTTTCAGCTGCTTTCAGGGGAAAAAGTTTACACTGTTTGGAAAAGACTCTGATTTAAACAGACAACAGACACGACTTCATCTGCAGCAGCACATTTTACAGAACATCTGTTCAGTTTTTGCTTTGCTTCATAATAACAAAGGAAAGTCCTGATGTTGCAGCAAACTTTGTTGTTTAAGAGACATTTTCTGCATCAAACGTAACGTCACTTCCCACCAAACAGGCTCAGGAAGCTTCATCTGGTCCAGTTCGTGCTTCAGTTCTTGGGACCTGCAGGTTTGATGATCCTCCGAACTACGATCCTGCTTCTCCTCCTGTGAGGTCGACCTGCTGCGTCGGTGGCTGCAGCCTCCGTCTCTCCTGACGGCGACCCTGGGGGTCGGGGTTCACCTCGGGGCGCCGTGGGCTTCCTCCCTGATCGCACGCCATCAACAAAGGCCTCCACTCCGTCAAACTTGGCCGTCAGCTCGGCGAGATGCTCTTTCAGGGTGTTGAACTCCCTGTAGAGATCTCCCATGGCGTCGGACAGCGGCTGGATCCTGAAACCAGACACAGACACTTTATTCCTCTCGCTTTCATTATATCTGCTCCCATCTACAGTGATGAAACTATGAAACAAGGTTAAAAGTAAGGAGAAAAAGTGTCCTCGCCTCCCGTAGTCCGGCAGCACGGTGCTGTGGTCGTGCAGCAGCAGGTCTTTGACCTGCGTCATGATGGCGTATTTCCAGTTGTCTAAAACCAGCGTGAGGTTGGCACATCCTCTGGTGTTCAGTCGCTCTGCTGCAGGCGAGAAGAAACACAGAGCAGCTAAAACATGAAACTCAGTTTACAAGAAAACAGACCAGTTTGATGTTTCAGCTACAGAAACGATCACACGAGAAGCAAATCATCCTCAGAGGAGAGAAAAGCTTCTGTTTTAGAGTCTAAAGCACCGACAGCACAAAGAGAACGACTGCAGTTTGAGTTCAAGTTTAAGATTCAGTTCATGACTTTAAAAGTGAAGTAACAGTGAAAAGTACTGAAAGAGAAAGAGAAAGACACAAGGAGACGATAATGAAAGAAAAGGGAAACAACTTAAAGGACGATGAAAAAGGATAAAAGATACAAAATAAAGTTTGATTAAATGTAAATCTTTTAAAAAAAAAGCCAAATTAAATCACTGAAGGAGAAAGAAATGCTAAAACATGTTTCTAAAAATTTCATTAATTGTCCTAAAAAAAACCAAATTAACTTTTAACTGAGCAGCATTAAATGTGTCAGAGCATTAAAGACCTGTTAAACTGATAAAAGCTGATTAAATGATGGTTTTATGTGACATAAACATCCTGTTTTAATGACAAAACCATCAAAACATCAAAAACTACAAACTGACACTGAAAAACAGAACCTTTCCTTTTCAAATGAAGCTGAAAAAAGATGAAAAACACAAGTTTGTTTGTTAAATTCTCTGCTCACCTTCGTTCCTGAAGTCCAGCTCTGCTCTCTGGCTTGTTTTCTGCTTCTGAGCAGCACAAAGAGCCACTGAGAAGAAGAACAGAACTGCAGCAGCCGCCATCCTTTAAGAAAACACACACACACACACACACTTTTCAGAGCATCTGTTAAAATCCATCTGACATGTAAAACAACTCAAGAGTCAAAGCTTCATTTGCGGTGAAGAAGATGTGGAAACTCGCCTGCAGAGACGGCGTGGAGTCGAACACACTGAGGACAGTGAAGCTCTCTCTCATGAGGAGTTTATGACCTGCAGAGGAGGGAGGCTCCTCGCTCTTCCCTCCCATCTGAGCCTCAGACCGAGCGTCATATATCAGGATTTCACTTCAAAGTCCGACGCCGAGCTGCTGAGACGTTTCCCCTCAAAACTGACCTGCACTCACTGTTTCCCATCAGCAGGCCTCTCAGGCCGGAGAGCGCCGTGAAAAATACGGTTTGTAATCATTTCTGTCAACACACAGTTTTTTACCAACACTAAGTGAAGCTGAACCGGTCAGAAGAAGAAGAAATGAACGTGTAGATGAAGAGTAGTAGAGTAGATGTGATCTCACTCCTTCAGGACCTTCAGAGGCCTTCAAGCCTTCACCGTCACGTCCACATTCCTGCTCTTCATCTGCCGTCCATCTGCAGGAGACGGACGGACGGACGGAGTCAGCAGAGGTGAAGCTCCATCTGAGTGGAGATCTTCACAGAGAGGGGGAGTGAAAACTATGCAGAGGCTCATTAACTCCAGGGTTTACGGTAAACACAGAACGTGGCCATAAGTTTACGGACAGAAACCAGAGGACTTGAACATCCCTCCTTTTTGAAAAGAGAAGACGAGTGAGAGGGATAGAGTTTAACTTACATTTTGTTTTAATGTATTAAACTGTTTGTATTATTACTCTTCACTCAAAACGTATTATACCTAATATTCTGCATTATATTGCTGCTATATTGTGATTCTCATCTCATACTTCATTACACTGTATGTTACTATAATCAAGTTTTATTCGACTGTTTCATATTACAATACTCACTACATCTGCTGCCTTTAATCACATATCAAAGCAGGTTTTAGCTCATTTTATTTAGTTTCCATATCATGAATGTTTGTTTATGGTTTGTTATGGTTAAAAAAAATTGATATATCATCAGTTTTTAAATTCAAAAATATGATTATCAACCTTAAAAACTTGAGTTTGGGTTTAGATTTAAGTCATTTAGGGGCAACAAAGTGAAACTCACTGTTTTCTGTAACATCACTGTAAGCTGCAGGGTGAAGATTCACTTCACTGGACCTAAAAACAGCCAGAAACAGCCAGAAACAGCCTTAAAACAGCCTGAAAACAGCCTGAAACAGCAGTGTGTCGTTCTCTGATCTAAATCTGATCTAAAGTTATTATTATTCTTTAGGGTTATTAATAAATCTGCACCAAATAGGAACTCAAATCTCAAAAACGTCACCACACAGCCAACAAATCAAAGACGTCACCATCTGCAGTAGAAACTCTCTGTTGTTTTTGTGTTTTTTTTAATTTATTTTGTTTCAAATCCAGGTCAACAGCAACAACTCTCAGCTCCTCCGTCAGCTCAGTGGACAGTGAGGAGCGGCTGGACTCCAAGAGCATGCTTGCTCAGCAAACGGCCCCCGGATCAATACAAAAGGAAAAGGTCACTGTTGTCCGTTAGCATGACATCAGATAAATCGCTCTGGAGAATTCACACTGGGGGTGGGTGGGGGTGGGGATGGGGGGGGCGAGAATGAAATCAGAAAAAAAAACAACAAAACAAAAACAAAAAAACTTATTTTTTTTCCCAAAGCATTTTTCAAATTCATCTACAACTAAAAAATATATTCTCACTTCATCAATGGAATTACTGTCAAGCTCTTACAAAGAAGCACACGTCTCATAAATAGCAAATCTGCAGCCCACGACTCCCCCCCCTCCCCTCCCGTCTCAATCAAGGAGGCCCGTTTCCCCGGCAACCCCGATGAAACACAGCCGGGCTCAGTGATTCGCTCAGTTTACCTGCCAGGTGGAGCATCTTTCCCAGCAAAAAGAAAAAAAACATTTCATGTAACAGAACACGAAGTCGAGAAGAAAAAACCAAAACATAAGAGGTGACAGAAGGTTTGAGAAGGTTTGAGAAGGTTTGAGAAGGTCGTCAGTCAGCAGCGAACATGTCGGAGACTCTGCTGGTCAAAAAGGCGGAGAGATGTTTTCTTTTAACATCAGATTTTTTTTAAAGAAACTGTCTCTAATTTTCCAATTTTAATGAGCTCAGAAACAGCAGATGCATGTGAGATCATCTCGGCTGTAAACGTTAAACGTCGCGTCTGTTTGCTTCGAAGCTTCACTGGCTGTTTCACATGTTCAGGATGCTGTGAAGCTTTGAGAGGAGATGATGAGTTCAGGGTCTCAGGCAGGAGAAGAGTCACACAGCTTTGATTTCAGCTCGATTCTGAGTGATGATGCAGATATGAAGCTTAGAACTTTAATGATATTTTCATTTCTCATCACTGAGAAAACGGACAACGCCGGCCTTCATGTGATCATCTCAGTTCATCTCAAGGAAACGTGGGAAACACTCGACGAAGGCGCCGCTACTTACAGCAAAGTAAAGAAATGTGACGCTGAGACGACGAAATGAAGGCCGGCGTTTGTTTCAGGTCAACGAGCTGCAGCACAGTTACAGGTAACACGAGCTTCTCTCCTTCTGCTTCAGGCTGAAAACTCCTCCATCACCTCTCGTCTGCAGACACGTTTCCATCTGGACTGCAGGTGAAACCTCCATTCAGGCGCCACACACAACTGTGAATGGACAACTCGATCAATGTGTTCTGGTTTTTGCTGAATGGGTTCGTTCGTGTTAGCAGTGTTAGGAGCGTTTGTGTGGACGGTTCAAAGTAACATTCTGCTGCCAGATGTTAACGTGCTGCAGATGTGCAAACCGGAGCTGAACTTTTCACGACTCGGATGATCTCACAGGTTTTGGTCCCAATATTAGAGAATCAAAGAGGAAAAAACAAAACTGATGGTAATAAAAAGAATCAGGTTGACCAACAGTCCCGAGATGCCCCCTGCTGGCCGCAGCAGGTTAAAGGATTCATTCAAAGAAATGAAACATTTTCACACTTACTACCAGCGTCATCACTACACATGGAGGGAGTGCTTTAGTGTTTGACTTGTCCAGATTGAAAGAAGGATCTTTGACAGCTTATTTCCTTTAAAGTTGATATTTTAATTCTTTTAGCACCACAAATTAAACTCCACTCTCCTCCACTGAACCAGGTTCGTCCCCCCCGACATACAAACTAGAGGTAAGTAAGAAAATGTTGGTGCCATTGAGAGGAGATAAGTGCTTTTCATTTTGTTTTCAGGCTTGAACTCGTTCGTCGCCGCTGACAGCCGTCAATCTACAAAAGAGAAAACATCCGTCTGGACTCGTGTGTTTGCTTCCTGCTGAGAGAAGAAGCTCAGGGCTTTTTGCTCGAAAGTACAGAGAATAAATGTGCGAACCCAAACACAGACGATGCTCGCTTCGAGGTTTTTTCTTTAACACTGATCGACATCCAGCACAGACAGCAGATGAGACAAGCGAAATGTTAGGCATCTTTTACACCCCCTGCTGACCTGTGACCTCTCTGCACTCTGAGCAGCAAAGTCTTTGAAGGCGATAGAAAAACCCGCAGGGGCCCATCGGCGGAGGAACATTAGTTACGGTCTGGCTCCTCTGGACCGGCGCCAGCAGGAAAACAAAAGAAGAACCACAGGTAGGAGGTGACGGAGAGGAAAAGTGAAGAGCACCAGTTGTTTCTAGAAGCACCTCACGGCTAATACAGTGCGAGTCAGTGACGATGGTGAGGACGACGGATGGATGGATGGATGGATGGATGACGGTTTTCCAGGGGCGTTTTTATCAGAAACAAAGCCTACAGTTGATTAAATAAGCTACATATGATGCCTGCTCAAGTTCAAATCCACCAAATCCAAAAGCTACAAGTCCAACAAATGAGCAAGAAGATGTTTAGGAACCGCTAAGAGTTGGTGGGACATCAGTCCAGAAGTTACTTAACACCAACAGCTTGTTACTTCTGCAATCACTGGAGAGTTCTGGGGGTGAAGAGCTTTTCACGTATGCCTTTTTAAATCTGGGACTCATTTTTTAAAGTAATTTAATACTGAAAATATAAACTCTCTTCTCAACTGGAATTACTCTGGAGCTCTTAAAGAGTTTTCAGGTCTGACCTTTGACCAATGATTGTACTTTAAGGGGGCTTGTCAAAGAGAACAAGACCTAGAAACACCTGACTGAGTAGAATCCACGCTGAAGATTCAAAATTTCAAGGTATCGCTACAATCAGATTAAAAAAACAAAACAAAAACAGAAGCTTAATTAAATAACAGTATCATTCCTCAATTGTATTTATACACAGCAAGATTTTCCAGAAGACATTGTGAGAGTGAGAGGGGCACTGATGTGAGAAAACATCCAAACACTCGAGTCTTTGCTGTCGTCCTGAGTCACAGCAGGATTTAATTGAGGTGGGGGATTTCTCAGAGGGGGTGGGGGGCTGTGGGTGGAGGGAAAAGGGCCTCAGCCAAAAGTGCTTTACCTTGATGAACCCGCCGCTCACGGGAGCCGCTGTGAGGAGGGACACAAAAGAGTCTGCTTTTACTTTATTTACTTATTGGATTGGATGTAAACGAGTGCGTCCCTGCGACGCGTCACAGCAGCCGTGAGACGGGAACGACTGAGGCTTCAGAGTGAGGCGGAAAGAAAAAACAGAGAGGGCATCAAATCTCGCAGCTGGTCCTGGTGCGGTGATGTCATTGGCGAGTTAAGAGGAGGGCTGGGCGGGATAAGATGAGGGCGTGGAGGCAGGGCGGAGGGCGGGGCTTTTAACTGCGGGGCAGGCTGCACATTTCACAGTGCTCTGTGCCGGGCTGGTTCATGAAGGTACAGTGGAGGCAGGACCACATGGCCGAGGACGAGGCGGGGACCGAGGGGCCCCCCATGGCCCCGTAACCCAGAGAGCTGGAGGTCTGCCCGCCAACTGTACCTGAGGGACAGCAGAGGGGTGACAGGGTGTTAGGACCGCAACTCATTACCATCACAAATTTATCTATCTGTTATTTTCTATTCATTTTTTAATACGAATAAGTGATCCAATTACAGCTGTAGTTATTAGATTTCTGTTAATTAACTAATCAATTTCAACACTGATTCCATAAAAGATGTAATGCTGTGAAAAAGGTCAATGAAAGCAGAGTGAAATCATTTTACAAAGAGTTCCTGAGTTCATGTAGTAACATTCATCCATTCATGTGTTCACAGAGTGTTGAACCTCTGTCAGTCTTTGCTTGTGACGTTTCCTTTCAGACCAAATCATGAAACTGCCACCTGTTTCATATGAACCTGTTTACCTGTTCTTAACAGGTGTTTTGGGAACTTCCTGGTCTTTTGTTTCTCTTGTCTCGACTTGTTTGGAATGTGCTGCTACATCAAACTCAGAATTTGCATATATTTACAAAAATCAGTGAGGTTGGTGAGGAAAAACATCACATTTATTCTTTATGTACTATTTTAAATTAAGTTTTTGTCCAAAAAGGACACATTCTGTTTTAGTTATGTGTCCCACAGCAGCCCAACTCTTTGGGAATCAGGGTTGTAATGTTTCCACCTGAGAGCTTCAGGTGAGCTGACAGCAGGCAGGTGAGCCGGAGTCCCGGTTAGTGACTTACTGCACAGCTGCTCGATGGTGGCCCACTGCTCCGACTTCTTCCAGGTCTGAGCCAGATCCTCATTAGAAGTCCTCACTGCATCTAATAGCAGCCCGATGCTATCCTGCAGAAACACACACACACTCTGATCAACCAGGTGACAACAGACAGATGAAACTGATCAAGTTGTTTCTTAGATTTTAAATCTAGAAAACACATTTTTGCTTTTGACTGTCCTGATGAGCCACAGACCAGTTTGAAAACCTCTCAGCGTGATTAAAGAGTCTGAATGAAAACATCCTCAAAACTGATCAGAAAAACATGAGCTCTTTGCACATTTCTGCAAAAACAACAGAAAAACATAAAATAAACTGGGAAAAGAAGCTTTGAAGTCTTACTCTCAGGGGCATGACGTCATTGGTGACGAGGAAGAGGAGCAGATGGAAGTCTGACACGATGTCCAGGAATGCCGAGGAGGTGCACTGGGACAAGTACGTCGCTAAACTGTGGAAATTCTGCAGACACACAAATAACAATGAGCAAGATGTTTAACTTCCTCTGACCTCTGAAGGGTCATGAGCTGTGGACGTTCACATCAAGCTCACATACACACAGAGAGGAATTTTATTATGTTTCACAGAAAACTGCATGAATTCAGTTTGTTCAGGTTTAGATAAACAGAAGTGGATCTAAAGTGACTTACTTGTGTCTCTCCAAGAATATCACGGTTCTCGATGGGGAAGCGTTGTGTGGAGCAGAAGGTGAACTGGGGGTCCTTTGGAAAAGTGGTAGTTATCTGTGGAGATCAGATCAGGGATGATGTAAATAAACAAGCAGTGGGATACAGCGATCGATAGAAACAGGATCTGTAAAACAAAACAGACATTTGTGTGCTGATCACACACAGAAAGACTGATCTTACTCACATCTATGATGAGGTACTCCACAGGGAGAGGACGAGCTAGAAATGTGACGTCATTTCCAAACTTGTCTTTGTCCTTTTGGACGAAAAAAAAGAAGAGTCAGAATTTAATAAAAATCTTAACATTTAACAAAAAACTGGATTACTTGAGTTCTAAAAAGCATCTGCATGTCATCGTACTGATCTGATTCATATATTTCTCAGTCACAAACTTATACGACATTATTCATATTTAATTTGAAGGCAGGTTGTTGCTCCGTGAGGTCTCACCTTGTAGAAGACGTCTGGTACGTACTGCTCAGGGCTGGACTCTTTGACGAAGCCCAGCTCAGGAGCGTCTTTGCAGGGCAGCAGGCACTCGTCTCTCACCAAGGCCATGCACTGATTGGACACCTGATATCCTTCAAAGTGCACCTGGTTATCTGGACCACCTGCACACAGAAAACCAGGCTGATGATGTTCAATCCTCGTATTTAATAAATGACTGCAGTGATAAATCATTTATCAAAGAGGTTATTCATCAACTTCTTGTCAATCAACTAATTAGTTAATCTGATTTGATCTTTCACAGATACTTTTATCTTCAGTAATCAGAATCTCTCAGCAGCAGAAATGTAAACAAAGTGTGACAGAGCAGAAAGGACTCACAAAGACCTGCAAGTTCTGCACATGACTTTAAGATCTTATCTTATCATTCAACTATTGTTGCGTCAGTGCGTCTTCAGCTTCACACATGCAGCTCGTTTGCAAACAGACGACGTCTTTACACAAGGAAAAGTAAAACAAACGGACTCTGTGCTGGCTGGCACTGGATGTGCAGCCATGATGTCAGCTTTGGCCCTCAGTGCCTCATTAACAGCACTGATGAGTTCACTGCCTCATATTGTGCTTTTCTTTCACAATTCAATGAGAAATTCTTGCAAGGTTGTGATGGAGAAAAATGTGAGCAGACCAAACAGAGATTCTGTGAGCGCCTGGCTCGCATTACACCACTCCACAGGATCCAACGTTACTCCATAAACCATGTCAGGGAATAAAAACCACTAAAGCAGGCAGCTAACAAGCCTGAGATCCACTCGAAACTTATCTGAAACATAATTAACCTTCTCTGTAGCTCTTGTTTAATATGTGTAAAAAGCAAATGGACCTTGAATGACATATTTTTGCGCTCTAGTGTTGTATTGTTGGAAGAAAACACTGCTACTTCACATGAGCAAATGATATTCTCACAACAAACTAAGAGCTTCGGTACAGAAAATATGACCTTAAAAATATATGAAATACATTTAGTTTACATAAACAAGCTTTTTTTTTTTAATTAATCACTAAACAATTTCAGGTTTTCCTCATTTCAGCCTCAGTGAACAGAACTGTACCTGTTGCCACCACGGTCACAAACTTTGAGCCAAAATGTCCGTCTCGAGAGAGTCTGCAAGGGTTTGAATGATGGTTCTGAAAGTATCCTGCTGTGATGCACTCCTCTGCACTCAGGTAGTACGAGTCCTAGAAGAAGAAAGGACAAAATGAAATGTTAACAGTGGCAGAAAGCAGCATTTTAGTCTGATGGAAAGGTGAGAAAGTGATCCTCACCTTGTTTCTCGAGTAGCGGACAGTGCCTATCCTCGTGTCCTCCGAGAGCAGGTCAGTGAAGATCCAGCCCACCTGAGAACCACAGAGGAGAGAACAGATTGAAAAAGCAGAGCTGAGACAAATCAAAGAGGTACACATCAAAGACACTGAAGCAAGAACAGAGAAAGTTAGTGTGTGATATAAATATCAGGTGTGGTAACATTCAGAAAGTCTTTAAACTTTCTGATAACAGAGGTGAAAACTGTCTCAACCAGTAAAAACTAAAATAAAAACAGTCAGAGAAATGAAAGTGGCAGAAAGTGGTGGACTGCATAAAGAACCAGGTTTAGAGTTTCCCATTTACTTCAAGGTCACAAACTTTCCATTACTCATGGAGATGCATTCATGTTTAACCGACAGATGTGAAGAGGTTTGCTTTAAAGAAGTGTAAGTAAAGGCTAAGGTTGACTTTCTTTGATGAATTTTAAATCCATTTCTGTTCCAAATCCTTCAACGGTGAGGCAGCTGGAGCAGCTTGACAGAGAAGCATAAATCTGCCTTGAACCTTAGATTCAAATTTCAAAGCATGTCACACTGCTCGAACTCTCAGCGTGAAAGCAAAGCGAGGCTACAGGGAGGCACAGTGTCAGACAGATAAAGCCAGAAATGAAGGCCAACCTTGCAAAGGCCCAGTTTGGCAGCGATTTCGTCCACAGCTGCAGCTTTAGGATCGTCCACCAGTTCCAGGCTGTTCTGAGTGGCATTCTGAAACAAAGCAGGACGTGTTGCGACTGAATCAAAGCTAGAGTAACTATAAGGTCAACAGGGAGATGTTATAGCATGCTAAACACACTGTACCAGTGAAAACTACACAGAAAATCAAATTAAACAGAGTTGAATCCTACAGTGGTGTATTGTGAAGGAATGTCTCACCTGCGGAGGCTCATAGATGGCAGCCACCTCAGCTCGGATGCCCAGAGGGATGTCTTTGTGCTCAGTGAACCTGCCATACAAGTATCCCATCCTCTGACTGCCCGTCTTCCTCCAGAAGTCCAGGAAGCGGTCAGCAATGGTGTGGTTCTCAAACATGATGTTGTCCACGTGTCTGTATTTCTGTGAGAAGAACAGAGAAACATAAATACATGCAGTTATAAACTCACAGACTCTGAACACTCTTTGCTTATTGGTTTTTTGCAATTATGGTCATCAACTGGACAAAATGCAAACATCTACAAGTAACTGCAAAAACATGTTACTCATTTGCTGTTCATGATAAAGTGATGCTACTTTAAATACTTGCTGCTGAAAGTCGTTGCTTCCACCTGTGAGATGCAGATTACTGTGCAGCACAACAGGAAGAGACTCAGGAGGTTGTGATCACACCTCACACAGGTGTGATCACAACCAGGCATGCGTGACACATACCTGTCTGTTCAGCGTGATGGCACTGGGCTGACACTTAGTGCAGATCCCCTCCGGCCAGGGAGGGTGGCCCTCACAGCCCGACTTGATCTTACAGCTGATATTCTCCAAAGCTGCAAACTTTCCTCTGCAGGAGATCAAAACAGTTTTACAATTTGACTCGAATGTGTTTCTGCCAAAGAAATTTAAAAGGACTTCTTACTTATCAGCTCCACCAGTCAGCTTGCGAAGGTATGCGTGGAATGACATGTGCTTTACTGGTGGGTCGAGGTGATTCAGGTAGTCTTCGTCAAAAGGCTGATAAGAATAAAAAAGATTTAAGGTTTTTAGGTACATTTAGGACAAACCTCTCTCACAGTGGTGGTGCTGGGATCAGAGCGAGTCAAGTTAAAGAGACAGAAGAAACAAGAAGGACTCCTCTTACCTCTAATGGTACACAGTGCACACATTTTCCAAGGGCACCATGGCGACATCTGTGACAAACAAAGAAACATTACAGATCAGATCATTTGTGTATTTTGATGATTGTTTGCAGTCGGTCTGTTTCTTACAGTTGTGGATCTTTGTTCCTGTAGATCTTGCCGTCTTGCTTTGCCAGATACTGATCGATCTCATCCTCCTGGACCTGGGGTGCTGAGAAGGACCGGGGGATCATGGAGGACGAAGAAGAAGATGAGGAGGATGAGATGGATGGTAGTGATGAAGATGAGTGTGGGGTGGCTGTGTCCATCACCTCCCCAGAGGAGGAAGAAGATCCTGAAGGGAACAGAAACAGCATATCGCCATGCCTGCAGAGGAGACGAGACAAAACGGGTCACAACTTTACAGCTACACTGTAGTTTGAATTTTTTCAACTGTAAAAATACAAAAGTTTCTTACAAATTCAGAAAGGTTTTATGTTTTCTTTTAAAGAGCAACCACCAATAACTCCACCTGAGGCACTAGTAAAATGTGTAACTTGATGTCAATCATTTGTTTGGATATTTAAGATGAAACCACAGGTGTGTGTTCTCAAGACTTGCATGGCTCAAATTGAATCAGGAGCTGATTGTACCGTCCAGACTTTACACATGCTCGACATTGTTTCCTTTGACTTACTTGATCTTAAGCAGGCTCAGAGCTTTGTTCTGGGAAAGGATCTCTCCGGTCTTGTTGCGGTTCACGTAAACAGAAAACCCATTGGAATTGAACCCAAACTCTTTGGCTACCTGTGAAGGAAACAAAGCAGCGTGCTGATTAGACCGTACGACATCCTTCATATATGAGTCATACCAACTCACATCAAAAGACTGTTGACTTTCAATATCTCAAAAGACATCTGATGTTGAGATGTCAAAATACAAAATGCCTTAAATCAGTCTGAGCTAATCATTAGCATGATGTCTCAGATGTGCTCTTCTTTGGAATCCACTCCTGGAAACAATTTCAATAAACATGTGCAATTGAAAACGGTGCGTTTGTAAAGGGTAAAGCAGATTAGCACAGAGCCTCTTGGCTTGAGAAAACCTCGACTCGAAGGAGCAACTCTTAAGGTCACAGAGTGATCCAGGCTAAGCTATTAAGAGCACTCTGAGCTGGCTGGCCTACAGAGTATCGCATAGCCATTTTATCATCCCATCACATATCAGGCAGGCCATCAGCCTGATGCTGAACATTTGTCTGAACTTCATCGTGAGGTGCACTTAATTTAACAACCATTAGGTAACATTTAACAAAAGGGCAGAATGATTATTTTGGAACGAAAAAGGCTTGGAAGAATTGGGGTTCTTTGATCATAAATTCATTATTTTGAAACGTCAGACAGAACAAGACAGTCAGATTTTATTTTTGTGTGCAGAGTGTACCTATTGACTGTCAGACTGTTGGAGACAGAACATCACATTGGACTCTTTTATTCTGTCTCAGCTGCAGAGACACAACCTGCAGGGCTCAGACTGTCTCTGCCTTGTCTGCCTCACACTCATGGTTTTCTATTCCACTCATTGCTTGCTGCCCATCTGCAGGGAATGAAAACTACTCTCCTGATTGATCTGCAGGCTACATCATCCTGCCTTAACAAGGACAAATACATTTTTAATGAGGTGCTGCTGCAATGCTCTGCTACGACTGGTTTGCTGGAAACATGCTTCTATTTCAGGCCTTTACAATACATTAATTGAAGGGCATTTGTAATAATTTTTATGTGCTTTTCTATGCATAAAGGTCAGATGAAACAAAACTATGATAGCATTGTTTTTATAGGGCAAAAGAAACTCTGATTACTTCACATGTGCTGAACCACAACCTGGTTAGCAGCAGTGATGACAAGTGAGCAAATAAATGCATCCACCACACTCCCTGAAAACAAATTTCCCTGACAAGCAACGTGACGAGAGCTGAGGCAAGAGGAGCACAGAGGAGCACAGAGGAGCTCAGAGGAGCACAGAGGAGCACAGAGGAGCACAGAGGAGCTCAGAGGAGCAGTGCAGGCTGACCTGTTCTGGTACTTTTTGCACAGCTTCATCATTTATAAATAAACAATGTGCATGTGCAAACCAAACCATGGGAGTGTACTTTAAGACAACAATGCATACATGACACAAAAGCAGCTTGCAACAATAAATGTTGTACATATTAGACCCTTGAAAGAATGACTTATAATAATATCATCATAACACATAGTGTCTATGACTCATTCTGATTTAACAAGTGTTATGTTTTACACACACAATACCTTCTTTAAAAAAGCAGCAGCTGTCTCCCTCTTGGTAGAAGGAATTTTCTTCATCCCGTCTGGGGATTGTACCCTAATGATCTACAGAAAGAAAGAAAGAAAAAATATATATAAAAACTACAGTAAAATGCCTGTTATCTGTTCAGACATCTCAGACAGACACCTTATTGTTAACGCTAGCCACATGCGACCAAAAACAGCATGGACTTAATCCAGCTTCCATATGACAACCAAACACCTGTCAGTCATAACAAGGGCGCTACTCCCCCCTTTCCCCCCCTCTTTACAGTGGTGTCAGTGTCACGATATTATGACAACGATGACAGTGCAGAAAAGTAATGTTAACGTTAGCTTAAAAACCTCTACTTTTGAAGAGAGCGCATTTTGATTGAGACATTAAGGTGTTGACTTTTAATCAAACAGCAGAAACTCTTGCTGTTATGGTGCAGGGGGGGTTTCTCATAGTCAACAAAATAACGTTACCACTTTTAGTGAATCAACAAAAATCTTGGCTCCCATTACATCTAACGTTACCGAGTATTTTGTAGCTTGTGTTTGGCTAATGAGCTATGCATGCTAAACAAATTTCTACACATTTTTATTAATAAATTAGCGCCGGTAAAGTGATTCTCTTGTTATCATACGAAGATTCATTTCATTTAGATGTCGTCTACTGTCCCTACTATCCGGCTAAGATTAGCCGGTTAGCTAAACAGGCCCCAGTTACTCTTTGCTAATGATAGCGAGCCAGCGTTAGCTACCAAGCTAATTCTGCTGCCTCATCACTCCAGACTTCGGCTAACAAGCTAGCTAACGTTAGCCGAGTCGAGTCCTCACTGCTGTTAATACAACCCGCCGTCATACTCACAATATTATCTGCCATGTTGCTCGGGCGAGTGCTCCCGATAGATATCACCGCGTTATTTGACAGACACACTGAGTACAAAATTCACGTAGCGTTATTGTCTGTCAACGAAACTCCATCCCACAACTCAAACACCGGGTGTTGCAGACATTTGTGACCGGCCGTTTCCCACCGGTCCCACACTGAGGCGACCACGGGCGAAACAAGCTTTTCATTTTTTCTCTGGAAAAGCCTCGTTCCACCTGTGTTGGCTGGAGTACATGTTGTACCACAACTACAGTTTAAAGACACTGCGCGATAAAAACATGAAGTGATTTTATTAAATGTAGGGCAAAATTAAAGCTGAATTAAAAGGCTCTGGGTTATTATAAATCAATTATTTGCTCATGATTTACAAAAGCCTGATAAGAACTTGTGGCCCTTGTTGCAAAGGTAACGTTTATCAAAATATAGACTTTAGTCATTCTATTATATACTGTGCTCATTAAGAGGATAATTTTAAATAAAAGTATAATTAATCAAATTCACTCAAATCAAGACAAGCAGAAATATTATTGAGTATATAGCATATTGAGTATTGCACATGGATTATTGCACATCTGAGTGTTGGACGCAATAACTACTTCCATGTGCAATACTCAATATGCCATATTCTATATTTTTTGTAGATACAGAACAAATGTACATTTATATTTATATTTTGGTGTCTAGATATATTCTATTTT
>JAQMCX010000033.1:2142145-2169818 GCA_029814765.1 Acanthurus leucopareius
CCAGTGCAATAACTACATCCATGTGCAATACTCAATATGCCATATTCTATATTTTTTGTAGATACAGAACAAATGTATATTTATATTTATATTTTGGTGTCTAGATATATTCTATTTTACATTAGTACTTATTTTTTAATTTTATTGATATATTTTAAACTTTCCTTCTTCTTTAAAACTTCTGAATGAGAGCATCTGTAACAAAAGGCAATTTCCCCTCGGGGATCAATGAAATATTTCTGATTCTGATTCTGAAATGTGCCTCACTGACTTGCTGCACAGGAGGCTGCTGGATGGATTCGGGGTCTTTAAATTTATAATGATGCTACCTTTTATATTGTGGTCTGCTGTTTGCATTGTATTCAGTGAGCACCTGGAGGCACAATGAAGATAAACAATACACATGCACAGTAAACCATGTTATTTTTGTCAGGTAAACAGGTGCAAAAATAATCCCTACCTGCTTATCATTAACTACAACTCAGCAAAATGCTCAATTTAAGTAAAAATACTACTTTATATTGATATTTTCAGATCTTTATATTTTTAAAAAATGAGTATTATCGTTTTTATGGCAAGAAATTATGTAATTATCTCAAGTATACAGCTACTTTTTCCTATAAATATGCTGAAATTTCCTATTTTTTAATACCTGTTTTCTGATCTTAAAGGCTGTTAAACTTTTTTACAAAAAATGATTTAAAAATGCTTTTATCAAACTTAAAATATTTTTCTTTTAAATAAATGTTTATACATTTATGTGTGCATTAATTTGAATTCAAGACTGATCACTATCAAACTACAAACTCATTTTCCAAGGAGCAATTTTGATGAGAATAAATAAATCTCCATTTGTATTTTCCTCTTTTTATGTTTTATTTTTTCCCTCATCCTGTAGAGAAGTCAAAGCTCCATTTCAAATCCTTTCGGACACGTGTGTGCACCAACACACACATCCCACTCATCCCTCTGCCATCCCTCACTACTACAGTGCAATCAATTTAAAACACAATTTAATAATAATAATAATAATCCACCAGCTCCTCCATCACCAGGTTTATATCAATCAGGGAAAAGTTATTAACTCCTTTGTTATTATCTTGTTGATTAGATTTTCAGGAGAACAGAAAATACATCAGAAGCTAAATGGAACTAAAGGGATGACTGATGATGATGATGATGAAGAGGAAACAATAGAAGAAGAACTTAAAAACAAATGAACGTAACTGAGTGATGGATAGAAGAAGAAGGATGTAAAACATCTGAATCTACAAGATAACAACAGAAGAATGCTAAAATACTGAGCTTAAAAACACACGTATAAACACACAGGCTGTGTGAAATATGAGAAATAAACATGCAAACATAAAATACATATTTTCATAGACATTATTATTATTATACAAATAAGAGAGATATGAATGTTAGCAGAGATTCTGCACCTCTGTAACTCTGTGATGTGAGCAAATGTTGCACAAACACACACGACTACTCTGCAAAATCAAATGCTAGTATGTTACAAGGAAGGAATTCTGCTTTACTGGACTTTTTTTCTCAGCTGAGTTGTTTTTTTTAAAGATTTTTCCCCTGAAAACAATCCCCACACACATTAGACTCCCTCTAATATGATTAAAGAAAATTTGGGTGTAGTTCAAGGTCCTAGAAAACGGAGGGAAAAGTGGGACATCTGATGACTGGTTGATGTCGTCCCATCATAAAGTTACGTCCGGTCTCTACAGAATTCAGGTTTTTTATTTTAAACGTTCAGCATCGATGGAAAAGTCTCTGAGGTGGTGAAAGAGGAGCCGAAGCACATGAAGCGGGAGCCCACCCACCTCACGGGTTTGTCACTTAAACTCAATCTGAGGCTTCCTTTGCTTGTGTAAGTTTCAGGTTTTTGTCCGTGAGAAGAACAGAAAAGAAAAGAAAAGGAAAGGAGAGAAGAAAAAAGTAGCACAGCGAGAAAAGAGGCAGTGATGCTTAAAGAAACAGTGCAGATCTAAAGAAGATGTGAGACTCAAATCAAAAGGTGCTAAACGTGAGCAGAGGTTGTGTTTGTGCTGCAGAATCAGAAGAAGAATCCAGTGAAAAAAGACAGAAAGTGATTTTTTTTTTGTAGATTTTTTTTTCTCTTTTTCCTTTTTTTGCGTCTGTTACAGGTTGTTGTGGTTGTTTGTTTTGAACAGTTCCATGTAAAGCTGTGAGATGGAGCCTGAGGCAGATGGTTTGAAGTGCATGGATGTGGCCTGTAGTCCTCGTGGGACTGCAGGGGGGTGCATGAAGGCATCAGATGATGCCGTACTGGGCCAGCTCATGCAGCTCCAGGTGATTGAAGGCCTCCCAGGGGCAAATGACGGTGATGTCTGCAACAGAAACACAGACGCATGAGGTTTCCTGGAACATTTCGGACCATTTGAGCTGCTTTGAAATGCATTTTGAAAGCTGCAGTGAGCTCACCTGTGCCTAAGCCCTCCATGCCAGGGATGTCATCACCAAAGCTGCAAAGAAAAACAAAAACAAACCATGACTTGCTGTTATTTCTAAACCTCTGGAGAAACATGAGCAGCAGTAAAGACCTACCCCTGGATTCCCTTCTTTGGAGGCTTGCTCTTGAACTGACGGGTCTGCCTCTGCTTGAACTTGGGCGGACCCTTGCGTGGGGTGGCGGGGCCTCCGCTGACACGAGTGGCCGACTTGATCTCAGCTTTGGGCTCGAGGTTCATTTTGAGCGGTTATGTACCTGAGTGCAGGCTGCTGGCTTCAGAGACGCCTCTCCGAAGTGTGGTCGTCGTGATGTTGTCTTTTCATTTAGGAAAGGAGAAAGAAAAAGTCAGAAACTTCATCCAAAACAAAGTCTCACTAAGTAAGATGGAGGGAAATTATCTACTTTCACTTGTCAGTCTGTTCACATCCCTTTTGCAGCTCGGTGTTTTTGTCTTTTACGCTCCATTTAACCGTTAATTTCATGCAACAGTCGGCCTGCAGCCGCTGTCACCTCTGTCTGACATTACAGTCCATAATCCTCTTACCGATCTGACAAGCACCAGGCCGGATTTACACTCATATTTCCTGGTGATTGAATGTCTGAGATGGACTACCTTGCAGTGTTCTGTGAGGATGACCCAATTTTCCCATAATCCCTGGCTCAAGTTAATAAGTACCCCCCCTCCTCGCTGTTTCAAGCTGGCCTTCCACTTGTAATCTCGTTAGAGCAAGGACAAAACAGCAGATATGCTGAGCATGCACTGAGGGTCTAAATGATCAATCCGCTCACTGCGTCTCAATGACAGCGGCGGTCTGAACGCGTCGCATCATTTCTGTGGTTTAATAACAAAAGGATTGTGAAACACTGAGCCTTACAGACTTCATTCATGCAAAAGATGCTGAATATTTTGAGTATAGAGTTCTTTCATTTCATAATATTACTATAAGACTGACAAGTTTTTATCCTAAAGAGGAAAGAGATGAGTTGATCAGCTGTTGTTTCGTGCAGAAAGTTTGAAGTTAATAAGTTTTGTCTTGTTTCTGTTTCAGGTGAATAAGCGTTGAAATCAGGACTGTCTGAGAAAATGGACGACGTCGGCCTGCGTGCAGTCATCCACTGCCTCCGGCTCAAAGGCGAGCAGGTCCACAGGGGCAAGTAAACAACAGGAGGGAGAGTTTTCCTGCCCACAGCATCACAGAGAGGCAGGCTGCTGAATTCACACATAGCAGAGAGGGACGACTGCACGAAGGCTGATGATGTCCGTTTTCTCAGACAGTGCTGCAAAACTTAATGTACCTGAAACAGAAAGACCATAAAAGTTTAATCACTCAAATATTTAAATTGCATATAAATGTTAGGGTTGCTGTGCAAGGCCATTATCTTATCAATCAGCCCTGGTGCTAAATGGTGACGGATGTTGTCTTTATGTGTTTTCTAAGCTGTTGGTTCGTCCACTCTGGTGCTGAAAACCATTTAATCTGTTTGAAGATGGTGATGCTACAAGTCTCATTTCACTCTTTAAATATCATTTAAGTGTGAGAATAATGATTCTGATGTTGAAAATGAGTCAAATAAATGAACCTACAGCACCAGCAGAGTCTTTACAGGGTTTATTATTGATCTGAAATGTTTTTTAGAGCCAAACAAAACGTATCAGGAGCAAAAGTGTCAAATACCAAAAGCTGATTTAAAACTTTTAGTCAAATCTTTCATTCAGGAAACACATTTATATCCGGTTTTCACTGATTATTAATGCTTTTTTGTTGAATATTTAAAAAAAGTTTTAGTTTTTACCCCCACAGAGTATTTGCATACAGTATTAATGATCCGTGGTGCCTGTTTGCAGCGTCAGATAAACTGATCCATGACACTGAGAGGTTTTTTTAAAAATAAATCTTTTGTCGTCTAAAACACAAGACATTCAGCTGAAACATATTTCCATGTGTTCATGAAAGCTGAGCTGAAGTTCGAATAAAAAAGAAACGGTGAAACAAATCTGTTTGCTTGACCTCAAGATGTTCTGAGATCTAAACCTCCTTTTCAAGAGATGATCCATAAATTATTATCATGATTTAAAAGTTTCCGTTCAAAGTCAGATCAGATGAAAAAGTAACATCCACTGACTTTCATGCAGCTCCAGAACGGAAACTTCAATCATCCTCGTCTGTCACATCGATCACAACAACTCTATCAAACCTCAGTTTCTCAGTAAAAGCACTGATGTGGTGGTGCGGGTGGAGCGGGGGCTCTACTCACCGGCTGCTTGGGTGAAGGACAGCCAGACGAGTGTGCGAGCGCAGCCTCGGTCTGTCTAGCAGATGAGTGGAGTTCTATGCTAGGCTTGCTGTGAGGGCCGGGGGGGCTGAGGGCCCCTCTTATATGCTGAGCCCCGCAGAAGATTACGAGCGCGCCGCCTCCCTCTAATGTCAACACTCCACCTGAATGATGCACATGACGAGCGTGAAGATGATCAACCTGCACTCCTGTAACGTCGTTATGATGTGATGTGATGAGTATGTGGATTAGATTTGAACCATCACTGTTTAAGTGAAGATTCTGAGTGAATACTTGTGATTTGAAACCTGTCAATACGTGTGTGTGTAACAAGTTTTAACATTATTTAGTTTTTGTGATCAACTTGAGGAATTTAACTTCACGCACAACAGATATTGAAGTGTTTTGCATCATCCATTAAAAAGCATCAGGCCCGGTGTGATGTTTGTCTCCAGAAACTTCCAGAAAACTCTGAAGACTATTAATCAAATCCCAGATCCAAGATAATACAGTCTGGAATATGTTGATGCAGATTATGGATGCAGCAGGAAGCTTCCTGAAGCCCACTCTGTTATGCAATCAACTCACCATCTGCTGCAGGTGGAACCCTTCAGAGCTCCTTCATGCAAAACGCTTTTTGATCATCTTAATGTAGATTTTAGTTTAATTCTCTGCAGTCAGAGTGATCTTCACTTACAGAGCTCATAATCATTATAATCCAGCACCAGCCTCCACATCTGAAACCAATCACTGAGCTGTTAACCACGACTTTCTGTTAGTTCATACAGGTGAGTCGACCTGCAGCATCTTTAGACCTAAAAGAGAAACTGTCATGATTTTGTTTTGCACTTCCACAAAGCTGCGATACTTTCAAAAGAGTCAGAGACAAAATGCAGTTTATTCTAAAAATGAACGCTGCAAAGACTTTAGATGAGTCAAACTCTCCAAAAAGGCTCCAAAGCAGCTTTATTTATAGAGTTTTATACACAGAGGAAGATTCAAGGTGCTGCACGTCACAATGAAAAGTAAAAACAACAGAGAGAGAAGTAAAAGAGAAGCTCAGTTCAAAGTTAGAAACAACCCAAGTGGAAGACGAGAGCGAAGCAGATACATTTATACAGGAACAAAATTTAAAACTGAAACAAAACAGTGAAAGAATAAAAAATTACAATTATATCAAGACTTTGGGTTTTCAAAACATTAAAAGAGGTTTTAAGATCACATTTACATTCATCTGCTGCAATGAGAAAGTTTTTCTAAACTCAGAAATGTGTAAGACAACAGACGACAAAAGAAAGTTTAACAAAAACACACTGATATAAATCTACTGAACGGTTCAGTATGTGAATAAAAATCCATCTTTTTGAGTCAGAACCAACAGACTTCAGTGTCGGTGGATCTGTTTGTAAGAAAAACTGTTGCTACGAGGAAAAAAACAACCTTTATTTATTAAAAAATCTTTTTATTCAATATAAAAGCTGATTAACCTGCAAATAAAAAGGATTTGTTCCAGTTTCTTTGTCTTTTTTGAGGACATGTGCGGGGGGAGGGGCTCACTGTTTGACATCACTGCCCTGAGGGCGTGTCCGCCCGGCCCCCCCCATGACCCCTAAGCTCTCAGCAGGAGGCGACACGTGTCGGCTCTTTGCACACTGATAATGATCGATCGATACGATGGCAGGGTGTAAAGCTGTGCTTGATCTTTAAGGTTTTACTGTTATTAACAAGAAAAAACACCAAAACTGATCATTATTAGCTGCTAATGTGAAGAAAATCTCAATCAGCATCATTTAAGCTTATTAAAATGTCAACAATTAAGTACAATTATCATGTATTAACTTTAAAAAAACTTACAGGTGTATTTTAAGTTATGCAAACACTTTAAAACTTTGATCCCCTCAGTTCCCTAAAAACCAGAGTTTGTCCTCGTTTGACTCGTGTGATCAGATGTAGTTTCCTGTTGGGAGAACATCACACACACCGGCGTGATGCAAAGCGACGCGCTGCAGCGAGGCCATCGGCACTAATCTGTCACCAGTTTTGTTTCCACCGACGTCAGAGTCACTGGGCACAGCGTTCTGTGTATGATCGGTTTGTAATCCTCTGCATAACCCAGATCAAAGAATAACCGCAGGCCCGAGCTGCCCACTGGCACCTGTGTAAGCAGGACTTAAAGTGCATCACCATCACCAGACTTCTGCTGACTCAGCGGGGAGATCAGGGTCACCGCCACCTCAGAAAGTGGCCCTTTGAGACGGACGGACGCCGGACTCAGCTGGCTGAAAGACGTCACTCTAACATCCGAACGAGCTCCGCTTCTTTTCTTCTGATCCTTCAGGTTATTTATTGTCTCTGAGGCCTCATTTGTTTCTCAAAAATATCATTCAGAGCGTTTTTTTCATTATTATAAATTGCAAAATTTACATGTAAGTAGTCAAAGCTGATCTTGTTTGCACGTATAACTTGCAGTATTACAAGTCATGTTTAAGATATTGATCACTTAAACTAAAAACTTCTTGAACATACAGAAAGACTTTAGAAAACCTCTCCTGGTTTATTACCACAGCAATGACACTTAAACAAGCTATCCTGAATAAAAAATAAAATATTTGAGCATGTTGAATAAATCCACATGATGACAAAATGAACAAGTTAAGAGGATCAGACAAAATATTTTATCCCCAAACATCTTCAGAGCAGATTGATGAGGTGGTTCATGTCTATCTGGCGCCCTCTAGTGGTGCTTTCTTACAAAAATAGTCTCAACACAATGTTAGAAGAACCATTTTTATTTTACAAACTCTTAAAAATAACTTTTAATTTAAATATTTGCTTAAATATAATAAAATTATTCATCTAAACACTTACACCTTCATTTCAAACTTCAAGCCGACTGATAAATAAAACAAATGTGCAAACTGGTTTCACGACCAAAGAAACGTGGCAACGATTCAGTGAATTCTACAGCAAAATGTAGAAGACTAAAAAATAAAACACATGATCTTGTAATGATGACCAAAGACACAAAGCATGCTGATTCACTTACAGTGACAACTGCACACACACACTCAACACACACTTTGAGAAACCCACCACCTAAAGCGCCTCTCACACCGAAGCAGAGACGAATGTGACGACAGTTCAGGCACTTTAAATGTAGCAGGTCGGGACTTTGGTTGCATTTCCAGTTGAAACTTAAAGACAGAACATGCAGCATTTTTCTGACTGTCTGCAAACACAACATTCAGACCTGGCACCTTCTCCTCCAAACTACAAAACACCACAGCTGTCGCCTGCAAGGAGGCATGAACACAGACAGAGGGCAGCTTCTCTGCACACACACACACACACACACACACACACACACAACCAAACATGATGCAGTTATGTTAAGAGAAAATTCTGCATGTTATGCCTTTAAAGACCAACTTCAGTTTAAAACAACCTCGCTCTGATTTCTTTACTGTTAGGAATTAATCTTTTCAGAAAAATGATTGTGTTTGTTTCCATGAAGATAAACTCTGGAAACACCAGACGTCACCAGACAAAAGTCAAGAAACAGGAAGAGTTAGTCAGACAAATAAACGAACCCACACGTTAGTCAAACAGAGACAAAACAGTCAGACTGTGTCATTATCACACACACAGTCTGTTTGAACATCCGTCACAGTTTAGAAAAAGACTTCCTACTCCAACTTTGATGTGCGATGTGCCTGATAAGGCAGCTGATCTCAGAGTTTAAGGAGCTCATGAACTTTGTTAATATGCAGAGATTTTTAATTTCTATTTCTCTTTTTTGAATTAGTTATCAGGGAGCTGCTGGCCGCTGACATCCACTCTGTAAATCTCCCTGCAGTGGAGTTGCACAAATAACTCATCATCTAACCATCACACCTCTGTCACATTCTGTCTTTCACCTTTTTTATTTTTCCTACACAGACTCTGATTCAACTCTGTTGTTTCCTCTGCTGACTCAGAAGCTGAGCAATCCCCCCTCCTTCTGCCTTTATACCACTTATAAAGTAAGGTAATACCGAATAATGGTGCAATACTCCCACCGTGACCAGGCTGTGCTAAAGGGGCTAGTGACTGGAGTGTGTTATAAAGTGCTGTGAAAGGTTTTTACACAAGAATGTTACTAACACTTATTCAATGTCGACACTGTGGTTGAAGCCAAATCAAGTCATGTCTTATTCAAGAGTTTGATCTCCATCTTCAAGAAGGTTTTGAGGTTTTCATCAGAAACGTTTTCCTCAATAGCGGCGAGCGCCCGGTCGCCTCCGTCATGGTAATACGCTAGCAGCTGTTCAGCGTGTTCGATCCACACACAGTTATGACAGCCGCTCATGCAGCAATGTGTGGGAGCAGGTGGCGGACCCTGGTCAGGTGACCAGGCGGGGGCACTGTGGGGGGGTTCTGGTTCAGTGCACTCAGAGGAGTCAGTCATCGTGGACGGAGGAGGTGAATCTGGTCCAGTGGAGAGGCAGCGAAAGGTAGGAATGTGTGGCCGCGTCCTCCATGACTGCAGACAGCAATGATAGAACTGATGCCTCAGGCTGAGGAGGGAGAGGACGCAGAACTGAAGAACAGCAGAATATGAGAATTAATCAAAATCAAACTCTGAAAACATCTTGAACGAAATAAGTTCATCCACATATACAATCTTCTATTCTAAGGTTTTTAAAATGAACTCTTTTTTAATGACAAGTGAGAATACTTTAATAAAATATAAGAATTTCACAGCCTTGTGAGCCTGTTTAGCTTGTTAATGCCAATAAAATTTAAACCAGATTAGACTGTTCACAAAATTGTAATATCATTGGTTTAATTTGTATTTATGCTTTGAGGTCAAGCTTGTCAAAAAAGAAAAAAAAACACAAAAGCAAATAGCGTGACTTTAGGTCTCAGAGGTTTCCCAATGGCACATTAACCGGTGGTTAAAGCAAAATACCAACATCTGTGTTTCATCTGTGGAAATCATCCGATGTCAGTCATTGATCACTCAACGAGTTAAACTTGTTTTACCTTCAAAAGCTAACTAGTAGTCTCCCGTAACCCCGCCCCAGAGACTGAAAACAACAGATACTTCTTGCTGTAACATTAAAAACAATAAGGTGTAACGTTACTCTCTCGACAAGCGCTTTAGACAGGTGTGTATAAAGAAAAGGTTGGGTCAAACTCAACCTGTCAGACCTGCTGGAGTTGGAAATAACCTTTACGTCAGCTAATGCTAGCTAAGTACCGTTAGCCTCTCTGCCGTTAGCTCTACAGGACCGTTAGCTTAGCTTAGCTTAGCTAGCTACCAACCTTTTGTAGAGACATTGACGACGTCACCACGTTTACACCGAAACCCATCACCGTCTGGGAAAACACGACGCCTGGTTATGTGTCCGTGAAATTCATTTTCTCTTAAATGTAGATTTCATTAAGTTGCTCCCTCCTGGCCGTTAAAACCTCAGATTTACTTGCACCGGAGGCTAATTGCGTCACCTTACGTTTCTCTGAACTATGACCTTAGAACGTGATTGTAAACAAAAACGTTGATTGGCTGACAGAATATTTTATGACCAATCAAATAGCACTCTCCTAAGTTTCAGCCAATGAAAAGCTTTTGACTGTTTTTGAGCTTCCAAAAATTAACTGCACTCCCTACTTCTGTCCAGCAGATGTCAGTATTAATCTGTATGTCCTTTTTATTAGCAATAGAAGAGAGAAATCCTTCAAAATAGCTCATCCAAATACCACGTCCAGAAATAGATTATAGTGAGGAGAGATATTCAAATTAAAGGATAAGGACTTTACATGTTTACCATCTTTATAAATAAAGTACATCTTATATAAATTAAAAATATTAAATGAGTTTTATTAACTTAGGTTTATGTTTACTTGCTTACTTGCAATGCAATCACTTTACAGCCCAGCTGATGGCACAGGCAGCTGAAAGACTGTCCGTGCCTCATTACAGCCATGTCATCAGGCACTGAGACTGAACAAACATATTCTCTAATTAGATGGATCAACATGGTGATCGGGACCTATCTGTTTTGTTTTTATCATCTGTTTTGTTTTTATAATCGCCTTTAAAAATCACAAGATCTTTGTTGTGCATTATGATTTTAGTATTATATCTTCTTCTACTGTTGTAGTTACAATATTAAAAAAGCAGCAGTTAAGCAAGATTCACTATTTATTGTCCTCTGTCATGTCATGTGCCATGTTTTGGTCTTGTCTGTTTGTGATGCAACGACTGTGGTCGAGATCAGAGGTAATCTGCAGGTCAAAGGCTTTGAATTGAGTTACAGGACTTGGAGTCGGTCTGACTAAACTCACTAGGCCGATGACTTAACTTGACAAAATCCAAAAAGCTTCTGTCTTAATTCACATCCGATCCAAGCTCAAAAATTCAAATTCTGAATTCTCACATTAGAATGTAAAGACTCTGCTGCTCTGCAAATGGAAACAAGCAAAACATTCAGCTTAGAAATTAAGAATAAATGGCAGTTTAGGAATAACAAACCAAGAAGGACCAGATTAGTTTGCTTTAAAATGTTCTATAGTCCCTGAAAAGAAATGAGGAAGAGAAATGACTCTTTCAGGACTCAAACACAAAGCTTAGGACTTGGTCCTGACGTGGGACTTGTTGGTCTTGACTCGGAGACTCAGCTGAGACTTGAGACTCACTTGTGACCTACAATGACTCGGTTTCACGTCAGACAAAGGAAACTGGTGTTTTCAGCTGCACTGAAGCTCTGAGTTACGTGATATTTTGCAGAAACGAAACTTTAGGCTCAAGAAGTGTTTTCTCATCGAGGTTCTTTCACTGACCTGGATTCTTACCGTCCTCACACTCAGAGAGCTTCACACGCTCAGGAAAGCAGGTCTGAGTGTTCATGAGTCAACATAAACCCTCTTTTTCTTTTGATGTCGTTTTTCTTTGTGTGACTTCGGCTCGATGATTTTGCTTCATACCTGACCAACTTCTGAACTACTTAACCCATTCCCTGATGTGTGAGGAAGTGTGTGTTTGTGTGTGTGTGTGTGTGTGTAAGTGTTTAGTATGTGGAAGAGGAGGAGTGTGAGTCTTTTGGTCCCCGCAGACCTCGGTGTTTGCAAGCCACATCCATGGTAACGCGGTGTGGAAACACAGCAGCTGCTCGGCCTGGCATGAGATACCAGGTGTGTGGTGGGGCATGTTATCTCAGCAGAGGCCTCGCTCACAATGCCACTCTATTCCCTGAGTCGCAGTCACGCTTCACAGAGGCTCAGACCTTTATTCAAACACATAAAGCCAACCACATTTAAAAGACTGCTGATATTATTCTGAAAGAAGAGACGAAATGCAAATAATCTTTGAAGAGTAACAAACAGACTTTCAGGAGGAAGCTGTGTACACAAACTGAGTTCAAATAACCTCCATGATTTGACTTCAGTCTTTATGATCACGGCTTTATGATCCTCATCGTCCTCCTCCACAGAGCTTTTTGTTATCATGTTTGCCTCTTAGTGCAAAACAATAGATGATTTAAACATAATGTGGAAAGAATTAAGCTGTTTGAATCCATCAGTCCTTTCAAATTTCAGATAACTGACTGATTTTGTAAACATTTTTGCAGTCTTACAGTGGTGAAAAACAAGCACCTGCCTTTGGTTTTCTGAGTTGGCAGCTTTTCCTTCATAAAGATAACAGGAATAAAAGCACATTTATTGTTTTTTGTTCTTGTGGAGTGTTTGTTTTTGCTCGGGGCGTTTCCTCAGATCTGACCGAACTTAATCTGTGTCTATGATCAGACCTGAGGAACTCCACCTGACAGAAAAAAGGATACAGGTCTTTATTTTTCATGACCAGCTGTGGAAAATATTTGTGATACGACGTGCGGAGGGTGGTGCTGCTGTATGGTTTTTCTTTTTTTAAACACCAACCACTTCACTTATGAGGAAATCTATATTTTTACAGCATTTAACGAGCTCCGTCTCAGTGTGTTTCAACTACACAAACACAAGCTCACAATAAATGTTGTAAAAAAAGTAAGTTTTATTCTCTGTGTCCATCAAAATAAATAAAACCTATGTTTTTGATCTCACTCTACCAGTATTGATACAAACAGCTCATTACGTTTCTTCATGTGTTTAAATGTGGGTCAGAGTAAAGATGATGCAGCAGCGTTCGGTTCAGCTCCTGAAGGTCAGCGAGGAGAATCTCTCAGGTATGTGAACATTCAGGGGTCCATTTTCTCACAAACAGGCCCCTCGCAGCTCCGCCGCTGGATCAGGTTTCTCTCAACACCTTTTGCCGTGGAAATCCTGGAGTCCTACTTTACCTCCGGCAGGCATTTCCTGAGGGGCCCTTCGCTCGCAGACTGAGGCAAAGATAGATTAAGTCGGGCACATGACGAATACTTACAGAAAGGAAGCTCAGGGGAAGGAGGTTATTTTCTGATACAGTTGCTGCTGAAACAGTTCACACGCTGCAGTTGTTCCCAAACACAGCCCGACTTCTCCCACGAGGTCCAGAGGAATTCATGCAGACATTTTAAGTCCGACACATAAAAAAATCACATTATTTCTCTTTCTGGAGTTTGATGCAAAGATAAGTAATATGTAAAGATGCTATTTTCCACTATTTCTTTACAGTAAACTGTGAACAGCTATGTGACTTTGCATAAAATCATAAATAAAGGTACATTTTCTTATTTAATTGCTCCAAAATCTCTAAGTTTTGTTGTTTGTGTTCACATTTAAACATCACAACAGGAGGGTTGTTTTTCTCATGTTAGAGGACGACAGAAGACTCTGACTGAAATATCAATAATAATCTAATATATCAAACCCACTGATTGATCAGCTGGTTTTTCATCCAGTGTTCACACATGTGGTTTCACTCTTTCAGGTCATCTTCAGGTGAAAGTTTTAAATCGTCCGACTCTTTGCTTTACGACCTTATAGAAGAACTTATGACTTTTTACAAGCAAAACAATGACTTGACATTAACTCTGGTTTTTGTCTCTAAAGAAGAAACGTTATAGAAAAAAATCTTTATTGATGAATTTTAGTGCAGAAATATTTGGAGGGATTATTGATATTAAAAAAAGTTCCTCTACACACACACACACACACACACACACAGCTCAGCTCTGCTCTGCTGCAGGCGTGTGTGTTGGATTAGCTTCATCACTGATAATCCTGCCTGCAGGTGGACGTTTATTTCTGGCAACTTGTTGCTCGTTCTACGACCCTGTGCTGCCTCGATATATGTGGGAAAGATTTTCCAGGAATGCGACTCAAACAAAGATATAAGAAAAAAAGAATTTGAGAAATGCATCAGCGGTGGTTTGTGCTATCGGTCGTATCTGTCTGACCTCAAACACGAGACAAAAGGTGTGATTTGTGTGTGCTGGAACGCTCAGCAGAGGTGAAGTCATCGGGCTCGTGTAAAGGGCCTCTGATACTGTTGTGCTGTGTTTTCTGGCTGCAGCTGCGTCAACAGCTCAGCCAAACAGCTTCCGTCAGGTTTCTCAAAACAGGGAAAAGTGTCAACAAGTCTCCATGTTCCACTGCAGACACTTTACGAGCTGAAACGCACCGACAACGGTGCCTCTGATGGCTGAATCTTTCTCTGTTTGTGGATCTGCGAGGATGAGCTGAAGATGTGACACGCTGTGTTCAAACGTAGCAGGGAGGTGTTTCGGCGCTCAGGTGTCCTTCCTCAAGGTCCTCCTGGCTGCCGCACAGCACCGGCTTTGTCCCCAGCGTACAAAGACCACTCTGTTCATTCGGCGGGGGTGGACGGCAGCCGGGCCACTGCCCCCAAATGACAAGTCACTGACACACCTCAGATGATAAGCCGCCAGAGTTGGCAGGAACATGTTTGAGCTCAAACAGGAAGCTGGAGGGAGTTTTTACTGAGAAAACAAAGAAAAACAAAGTCAGACCAGAATACCAGTTTGATTTTTGCCCAGAAATCCACATGTTCCCCTTGTGTTTGAGACAGGAAATCTAAATTTAATGTTCATTTCTGCAGGACTTTTTCCCTGAAGGCAGCAGGAGAGTGCAGATGATTAAAACAACAGCGGCTGAATCTGTTTATCTGCATGTTTGTTATCACCTGTGTGCAAATACCTGCTGTGTCTGTTGTGTTTTCTGTAGGTTTGAAGTTTAACTGCTGACTCTAAATACAAAAACTAGTTTCTATGTTACGTGCAGGTGACCAGCTGAGAACCTCAGTGTTTTCAGACCAGACTGCATCTGCGTTGTGGTTCAGTTTATGTTCCAGTGAAACGCGGTCATGTGACGTTCGATGGTACAATGTGCTTAATATGATGCTCCTCTTCCATTCTTGAAAGGTCGGCAATGTTGACTCTCATTTATTTGCATGTCAAACTGCAAACCGGCTGCACACAGAGGAGTTAAAGTTCGGACAGCTTTGTGCAGGTTTATCTTCCCTGTTCAGAGACAAAAAAAGTCCACTGGTCTGTTTGTAAAATGAAAAACGTATGATTGAATCACTCTTTGAGCAGGTGCACGTCACCAACAACGCAGCCTTTGTTGTTGTGTTGGCGTTAGCGTACAGTATGTAAGCTCTCTGAACGCTTTAATGCCTCAACACATGACTTCAAATCCAGATTAAGATAAAATTATGATGCATTATTTTGCAGGTAAACATGAACTTAACATGAACCCACAGCTCATTATGTGAGAGTTCAGGCTCTGCTGAGCTCCGAGCGAAGCCTCCACTGAAACATCAGCCTGTTTAACTCTGAGCTCAGTTCGCTTCCAGCTGCTGGTAAATCATTCCTGCGTCTGCTGGCGAGGTCACACGAAGGTCTGCGAGGGTTGAGTGGCTGCAGGTTTCTGTCATGATGTTGATGAACACCTCCAGCTCGGCTCTGCTCGGTTCCTCTGAGCAGCAGTCGGATACAAAGCTGTTAATGAACAACAGAAGTCTACTTCCATGTTTTTTTGCATCATAATGTGCATCATGACCGAAGGCAAACAGAGCCGGAGAGTGGAGAGCTGTAAATGTGTACCCATCGATGGCTGCTGTTTGTTGAGCCGTGGGAGCGGGGGGGGGCTGACTCGGGTGGAGGGGGGTGTTGTTTCGGAGCGACGGAGCTGCTTTGACTCCAGCTGTGAAGTGCCAGAGCTCTGAGCTCAGGTCTGACTGAGCTGAACTTGAAGCAGAAAATAACAGAGAGCATCGACTCCACTTCTGGTTGTCATCCTTCATCTTTTTAAAACTGTATTTTTATATCAAACGATCATGTTGAAGGAGTCAAACTTTAGCTTCTCTCTCTGGTTTCTTATCATCTCTTTATTGTTGATTCTCTAAAAAGACAAAATGCAAAAACAGAAGAACAAAAAATCTTTTAAAAATGATCATTTAACGGAAATATTTAAATATTTTTCTGCTATGACTGATTCATCAAATCTCCATGACAACCCAGCAAACCTCATCCTCTGACGCAGCCCATGAGACGCTCCTGAAAGCTCCAGAAAAAACCTAATAAGTAGATTTTAAATTCATTTTATATTTCATGAGACAAATATATATCTCCGACCGCATGTTTCTGGAGTCCTGACCACCGAAGAACCAGCAGATTAAACTTCCTCCATCAGCTAAAACATCAATAATAATGAACCTGTATATATATATTCAGTATATCCTGCATTTATCTGCAGTTCCTCTTATACTTAATCAAGTTTAGACGACTCCTGTGTGCATTTGAAAGCCTGTTTTGCATGTGAGGCCGATCATGGAGCTTTTTTCCAGTGTGACTCTGCAGTAAAATGTTTCAGACTGTACTTGCATTGACAGAAGCACTTGGGAGGCTGTTTGAACTGGTTATCTGTCTTTCTGCTGCACCGTCTGCAGAGTGTGTTTTGTCTCACCCGTCTCACCCGTCTCACCCATGTGACTCTGGCCTTCATCCCGTATAAACAACCTCTGTTACTGTCCTTTGTGTTCAGGATGTCGAAGGCTCCGTCGAGGTTTCTGCTCTTCTCTTTGGTTCAGATTGAAGTTTATTTCAAAGCTCGATCACACACACACACACACACACACACACACACCGTCCACGTGTGTGTCACTAACTAGCTGCTCGGTGTGTCAGATACCAGCTCTATCAGCAGGATGCAGGCGTCGGCTTCTAGCACCAATTAGCTCTCAGTGAGACGTCCTTCACACTCCTGACGCTGCTGTTCCAGGAACATTTTCCCCTGAACTCAACACGACTTCATCGTCCTGTAAATACATCAAACAGCGTCCTGAGACTCACAGGCACATTCACGCTGAAAGATTTCACTTTTATTTTTAAAAACAGGCTCTAGTTTTTATAAGAAATCACAGTTTGTAGCTGATTTGCATCTTTTTCCATCTTTTTCCCCCGTTTGTTTAAAGGACAGACTGACGATGAGTCACACAGACTCCATCATGAGGAGCAAATAAACAACCTGAAGTAAAGAGCCACATGTCCTGTTCTGACCCTGCAAACTGTTTTATATATTTAAAATAACAGTCCTGTTGCTGGTTTCCACTGTAGAATAAATTAAAGTCACAGCTTTTGTAAGTGGGCGTTATCACAGAGGAAGTAAAAATCCTTCATCTGGACATAAAAGGTGAAAAAGACAAAGCTTATTGTTTCCTGCTCTGTTTGTTTTCTCACGCGTCTTATCGGCCTTCAGCAGCAGCATCACCTCTCCTCTGCTGCTGCAGCAGGTCATGTTAAAGTGAGCGTCGCTGATAAAAACACATGTGATAGAAGCGCCTGTGAGCCCGAAATAGAGACGAGACGTGGCCTCGTTTCACCTCCTCAGGAGACTCAGAGGTTATCAGGCCGCAGCAGTCGGATCGCTCATAAATCACAGCGCAGCATCTTAACCACAGAGGCAGCAGCAGCAGCCGGGTCAATTCAATGAAGACCTGAAGTATGAGCAGGGGGAGGTGTGTGTGTGTGTGTGTGTGTATGTGTGTGTGTGTGTGTGTGAAAAGATTGCATAAGTTCTTGCATGAACTAACGATGTTGGAGCTGCAGGATGATTTAAAAATGAGCCTCTAACTGGGAAAAATAAAACACCTCACAGGACATTAAAATGTTTAATTGCACAGTTTCATTTTTAGAAAAGTGTGAGCTCAAACAGGATGTTGTCTCCTGTGTGTGTGTGTGTGTGTGTGAGTGTGTGTGTGTGTGTGTGTCTTTGTGGCTCAGAGGAGGTTTTTTGTGGTCGAGATCCAAACGACTCCTGGCAGCTTCTGGTTGTTTCTCAATATCCTTTTCTCACTGGACTTTTATAACATTTTTAATATTATTAGTTTATGAAAAACACTTTGTATTAAACTTATATACTCCACTTATTCACCTCATACTGTAACTGTCTGTAGTTTAAATCTTCTAGTGTTTCTTTTGCTTTTTAATTAACAACCACAGAGTTTTAAGTATTCATGTTTATTTTTACAGTTTGCATAATGTTCATATTGTAAATTCGTCTCTGATCTTTAGAAACTTTAGAAACTTTAGAAACACAACTCTGACCTTACTGAGCTCAAACTGTTGATGTTTTAACTGCAAAGTGATGAATAAAATATCTGATTTTAGGTAATTAAACTTACAGTGTTGCTTTCTAAGGTTCAGATAAGAAAATTAACACTAAAGTCATGTTTGCTCGTCTTTTAAAAGCTGACAGATGAATTAGCCTAGCTTAGCACAAAGACTGGAAGCGGATGGAAACAGCTAGCCGGATGCCCTCAAATATTTGAAATTATTTCAATATCAGTGTAATTTTATTTATTTAGGTTAACAAAACATTTATTGAGCGGATGTCTTGTGTTTAAATGCAGAAGCCTGCAGCGTTTTTCTTCTCTGACAGAAACACTGAAGGTGATTCAGGATCATCAGGACACACAACTGAAGCTTCAATCGATCACTTTCGTCTCCTCTGATGACCTTAATGAATTAAACCTTTTCATGTCACTGACGTCGGGTCGATAAATCTGTTTGCACAAGTTGATGAACAGGATTAAATCTGTGTTTCTGCTGTTTTTCCTCTCACATGTGACCAAACAGAAACATGTTTCCTCAAGAACCACAGTCATGTTGTGTGTGGAAAGGTTCATTTATACTAAAATAATTTTAAAATACTTCATTTGTTACATTAACAGATCATAAATCCCCTCAAGATAAATGTTTTCTTGGTGTTTAGTCAACAAACTGAGAGTCTTCAACAAGAGTTAAATCAGGAGTGAATATTTATTCGTTGTGTATTAAAGACGGATCACACAGAGGAAGTGACGCAGCGATCAAACATCTCAGCACACGAAACTAAACGGATCACAAACAGCTGAAGTCTCGTCTCTCATTTCCTGCTTCGGACGAAAAAAAAAAACCATTTTCTCTCTCAGGGTTTTTATTTTCATGCATCTTTCTGAAAGTTTGAACTTAACAGAGGTGTTTTTGTTGATAAGTTTCCTGGATCTTAGAGTTTAAACAACAAGATAAAACGCTGAAAACAGTTCGCTCATTCAGGTTTTTCCAACAGGGACGATGAAACACTGTCACTCTGTTTAATGATTTTTAGAAAGAGCGATAACAGAAACCCTTTGTGAGAAACGACATCGAGCAGAATCGATGAAACAAGCTGATTAAAAGCAGGAACTTAATCTATTCTCATGATTGTTTGATTGGTAGAAATGAGATAAATTAATGAAATAGCACACAGTGATGCTATAAATAATATTAAATATACAGAATTCATACAGTGTTTCCATGTGGGGAAGAACCTTTGACACATTAACAACATATTTACATAATTTAACAACATTTAGCTCAATTTTATGTGAACTTTATGGTTATTAACAATATTCACAACCCAAGAAAAAATACACATCGACTCCTTTAATCGAACTTGATGCAGATATTTCGTCCAAGTTTAAGGGTGATTGATAAGTTTATGGTCTAAAGTTTGTTTTAGTCGACGTCTTTGACCTCCACAGCGGCGATGATGTCATCATCAGAGTCGATGATGTCAGATGTTGGGTGAGTTCAGGCTTGAAAGACGATTTTGTTCATTTCGTTAAAAATTCCTGACTTTCACTTTTCAAACACCCGAAACAGAAAAACAACAAAAGCTAAACACTTTAAACTTTCTGCAGAATCGTTCAAAGAGTTGAACTGAACATCCGGAGCTGAATAACTCGACTCCGCCCACCTTAAGACAAAAACTCATCAATCACCCTACACGTCTGATATATTTCTGATGAACTTCCTGTGAGTCACATCGACAGAAACACAAACTGGAGCCGAGTTTCTTCCATGTGTGCATGTGATGCACCATTAAATCTGATTCTGATGTTTGTATGAATATAAAAGACTGTGATCCTTCTCCTTCATGTGTCGCCTTCATGTCAAACTGAGTAAAAACGCTCAGAAGCAGCTGCAGTGACAGTTATGAAGCTTGTTTTTGGGGTGTGAGGGGAGGAAAGTAAGTAAGACTTTTCTCTTCGTCAGCACCATCACTCTTCATCTGTGTGACTGAGTCCAGCAGACGGCCCGCAGTGAATGAACACCATTGCAAAAAAGTCTTTGTTCTGCAGCAAAGCCGAGGCTTCATCCCCTCGCTTTGACGTCCAAATGAAGCTCTATGCTGTCTGATACCCAGAGCTGCACGCAGAAACCCGTCAAAAGGAGGTTTAGCTGTTTTCCATCAGCGGTTTGATGACCAAGCGTTCGCCTCCACATGTCGGGCTGAGGGTTCCTCTTAGAACCAGCTCAGGGGAACCGTCGATGGCAGCAAACAAACAGTCAGCAAGTGCAAATGAAAAGGTGTGAACTGAAGTTATCGTGTGTGTGTGTGTGTGAGTGAGTGTGTGTGTGAGTGTGTGTTCACCACTGGGACGTCCTATGCAGACCATTCCCCTGCAGACAGAGAGAGACACGAAAGAGTCAAACAGCAACGTCATGAGACTTAAATTCAGACTAAAAACCTTCATTTTCCAGCGTGAACTCTCCTCTGAAGGTCGACAGGAGCTGAGAAGGTCACAGGTTTGTGGAGGAAAGACGTTTTAATCAGCTCGGATTCACAGGAAAACCAGGAAGAGTCTGAATCAACTCTCTGTTTGCTGCACAGAGCAGATTCTTACTCTCTGCCTTTTTACTCGATTACCTGAGATGCATCAGATTACAGATGTGACCTCCTGTTTCTATCCAACCTAAAACACTACGTATAAACACGGAGCTTCTGCGTATTAATTTGCATGTGCTAATGTTTTCCACAAGTGACAAACAACAGAAGCTGTGTTTTTTATCCTTTTGGCAAAAATAATGTAATAATAAGACTTTATTGCTCTGCAGGAGCAGAATCGATGCTTTGCAGCAGCATAATAATCAGGCTGCAGAAAGAAGGTGAGAACTCATTTAAATTTGCACTAAATAAAATAATAAAGCATGAAATTAATACATGATATGCATTAGATTACCTGTTTTAATACTTTAATTTACCAAAAAAGGGATCTGGGAAGAATCCATTTTAACTCTTGTGAATCCAAACTGATTACAGCCGCCAGTTTTTCTGATGTAAACATCTACAAACCACCTTAAAATATCAGCAGAAGATACGTTTTCGACAGAGAGGATTATAGAAATCGCATTAAATCAAAATTGACCCTTTTCACCGACATATTTTGCTGCGTTTCAGTGAGAGAAAGTGAACAGAGTGCAGAGTCCCAGCAGCATATTGAACAGACGAGGTAAAAGACACAAGGCCTTGAGAGAGCGAGCTCCACAAGGTAAGAAGAAAAAAAAACCCAGACAAAGAAGTGATTCATAGTCAACCTGTGGAAGAAGTTGCTATGGATACAGCAGGAGCTGAGAGGTCGACATGCACGGCGGCGGCGAGGGAACAAAAGCATCTGATAGGAGGAAACGAGTGGAGGGAGGAAGGAGGAGGCGTTCAGGGGTTCAGGGGACGACCTACACTGTTTCCGTTAGTCTGTGTGTACGCAGTGCTGCCGATGTCGGTGTTTGTCGACGGCGTGCTCCGCCCACTGTTGGCTGCAGAGTTGGTGGACGCTCTGGGGATGACCATGTCAAAGGGCGTGTCCACAGGATGCTGCATGAGGTCATGGGGGGTGGGGGGGTGAGTGTGTGACCACCGGCTCTTTGGATAAAAAAACCTCCCATATGTGCCTCTTACAGCTCAGTGTGACAGCTGATAACTGCTGATGTTGTTGGCTAAAATAATTGTTGCTGCAGCTAACTCGCTAATTAATGCTTATTTATGTTTTTAAATAAGACACAAAAAAAGTGAAACTTTACTTTAATTAGCTGAACCTGTAACAGTTCATCTTTTATCTGAGGTTTTAATCTAATTTGCACATCTTATTTGATTAAAGAGCAATTTATTGATTCATAATGGAGCCTCAAAAACTGTCAAAGGGTCTTTATTTCATTCATTTGCCTGCTGCAGGACACGTTTGACAGTGTTCTGCAAACAGCTATTTATTTGTTCTGACTCCGTTTTATTCAAATATGAGCCTCAGTGAACAAACCGCGTGTTTATACTCACATTTCCAACGGCTTTGCTGATGAGAGCCAGTTCGGTGGGCTGATACACTGAGCTGCGCAGCTGGCCGGTGTAGTTACTGTACGGAGACACCGGCTTGGACGCTGTGACGGACAGACAGAGACAATAAAATGTCATTATTTTATCATCCAACGAGCTCTTTGTGTGAAATCTCAAGGCCTCTCAGGTGCTTTTATCACATTACAACCACACGTTTAATCTTTGCATTAAAACAACATGAGATGTTCAGCTCTTTGACACCAGAACGAGACGTTACACACTTTGTGCGACACAACAAATGTTTTCCCCTGGATGAGACTGATGCCACGCCTCGGTTGCCATGGAGACAATCTAAACATGAGGAGTGATGTTTGTGTGATACGAGTCACATATTAACAGGGATGATTCAGGGAGCATGTTGATACTAGACTGAGAGCTTCAGGGACAGATGTTTGACTTTTCCTGTCATTGACATTTAGTCATCAAACACGATAAAAAATGATCAGTGAGCCAATAGAAAAAAGAGTTAAAGATGGAGGGAGAAGTACATTCAGGCTTTTTCCTATCAGAGACTTTAAGATTTATCATGAATTTGACTTAAATTACGTAAAAGACAGAAAACAAAGCTGGGAAAATGTACTTAAATATCCAAAACAACAGTTCATACAGTGAACTGAGGCTTCAAGGTGGATAAAACAAACAGGCTGGGAAATGAGGAGAACGAGAAAGGGAATAAACAGGAAATTAAAAAAAAAATTAAAATAAAAGTCTTTTGATAATGTCTTAAAAGCCTTCTGTCCCATTTATCTAAATGTGATTGATTTCCTGCCTGAGAAGTCGCAAAGGAAATGTTGAACCTGTCATAAAAAAAATTACATAATGGAAAAAAAATACTTACATAATGGAAAAAACTCAAACGTGTACTTAGTTACTTTCCCCTCCTTTTACGCCACAGTGACACGAGCTGACAGGTTCGTATAAACAGTGTGTTAACCTTTCAGCTGCTGTTTAACACCGTCGTCTCTGATCGCCTCTGTTCATCCACAGACTCAGAGACGAGCTGAGAGCCGACGGACCGTCAGCTTCACTTTTCTGATCTTATGGCTTTTTTTTTTACTGCGACATCAGATCCTGTTCGGCTCCGGACTCAAACAGCAGCATCTCAAATTCTGCGGGCTCATCATGCAGACGCAAAACGACCTTTAAAGGACAGTTTTGCAGGATAATTTCTCTGTTTTTCTCTCCAAGGTTACTCTTCTATGATAAGTATATCAGAAGAGAACAGGGAGAGAGGACAGGATGTGCCGATAAGTTTTCCCAGGAGAGTAAAAAATGTGATGCAAACCTCTGTAGACACTTTAATGAACTTCCAGTTTGACTCTGTGTGATGTGTAATCAGGGAGGTTATTGAGTGACCAATGTGTCACATGCAAAGTAAAACTCCCTTCCTGTTGTTACCTCATAAACAAACTGAACTCCTCCAAAGTTTCCCATCAGGCAAATATTTGATTTACAGGTGAGTGAAGGGAGTGAAAACTGCGTCATGTCAAATGAAAATGTGGAGCTTAAAGATAAGACTGAAGTCACGTCACACCCGAGAAAAACAAAACCCAAATCTGAGTCATTAAAATCAACCAATTTAAAAAACTGCAGTGTTTTTCAGTGATACAGCTGATGGCACAGATGTGATAATATGTGTGTGTGTTTGGGTTTTATTATGACACACTGCAGCGACTTGCTGCTGTGTGTATTTGTGTGATTACCTCACTAAAAGACCTACATGTGGCCTATTTTTAGGTTCCAGCAGGAGAAAGATGCAAATTTTCCTTCACTGCAGCATTTCTGTGTTAAATCTTTCATCCTTTCAAAAGAAAGAAGCCGAAAAACTTTTCAGAGACACATTTTCAGCATAAAAGTGGCGACAGTTTGATTCACGAAAAGAAAAATTGGGATTTTGATGGATTATTTCACATGAAAAACAGCTTTGTTAATCCCACAGGGCAGAAGAGGTGGCGAAAAAACCGATACAGTGAGATATCACGATATTTTTTGAGCCAATATTAGATCAATTCAGAGACACCAAATATTGAAATTCTTAATTCATGTTGCAAGTATAAACTTAATTTTTTGTGCTCTAGAAATAAAAATATTAGTTTATGTTTCAGTTCTTCTGGCTGAAAAAACTCAGAATATATTGCAATATCGCGATAAGTATCATATCGTGGTGATTCCCACCCCCACAGCACAGCGAGGTTCACCTGCTGAGCCTCTGTCAGGTGACCTACCTTGGTTAGGCTCGTCCATGGAGAAGGCCTTGTTCTCCATGAACATGTTCTGGGAGCTCTGCTCCTTCAGGATCGTCTCGTAGCCGACTCCTCGGTTCGGATAGAGATCTTCCCCGAAGCTCTGCTGGCTCTCATCGTCGCTGGTCAGACAGCAGATTTGAGGGATGGTGTAGACGATGAGGAACGCCCAGGCGTTGGCCACCAAGGTGATGGCCAAGGTGGGGTCGTCCCACGTGGGGCCCCCCCTCCTCTCGTTCCCGTAGACGTACATGACGATCCACGCCACCCAAATGCCCACAGAGAGCAAGCTGGTCAGGAGGATGCTGGCGCCCTCCATCTTCCACTGCTTGTGTTTCCCTCCCATGATGACCAGACTGGCCACCACCAGAGCCAGGATCAGGGTCATCACGTAGATCAGCGCCATCACGAAGTCCTCGTTGGCGATGTTGCAAGGAGTGGCCGTGGCTCTTTCAGGTGTGCCAGCTGTGGCGTTGAGCGGCCCCTGAGGGTTACGGACCACCGTGATGATCAGCCACTCCGTGTTGATGACCACCTCCACCAGCCACAACCCCAACGCCCCCAGGAACAAGACCCAACCCCGAGGCCCGTCGATGCGCCTGGCGAGGATGTTCAGCCTCACGCACTGCATCAGGAGGCAGGAGAAGCAGCCGGCGAACAGAACCCCGAAGAGGAACCTCCGAGACGCGCAGGTGGAGAAGTCCTTCCCCACGATGAAGGCGAAGGTCAGGCAGAAGAGGCCGGCGGTGCAGATCAGGAACCAGGCGTTCAGAGCCACCGAGCTCCTTCGGTTCCTGTCCTTTGTGAAGGGGATGCTGGCCAGCAAGGAGATGAAGAGCACAAAGGAGAAGATGAAGCCGGCGGCCGCGAAGGCCTCCAGCACGATGCCCCACTGAGCGCTGAGGTCACACAGGTTGTAGTAGAGCGAGTCCAGGTTCGGGCCGCAGCCCTCAGGGGTGAAGTTGGCCATCATGACTCTGGGCGAGATGTTCAGGGATCCTGATCTGCTCAGAGAGACACACAGGGAGAGTCTGAGGAAGGTCGCATGTGGACTGATTTTAACAATGACTGAATTACGTTGCAGGAATAGGATGCTGCAGTCTACACCCAAGAACGCAAATATTACATTTGTATGAGTCAGAAACCACACACACACACACTCACACACACACAGGAGTCTAAACTAAACCCTTTGTGTCGATATTTACTGAGATAATACGTAACAACAAGTGACGTAACTGTGATTCAGAGCAAAGAAAGAAGGACAGAGTTTCAGCTCAGCAGCCAGAAATATCAGAAGAATGTCAGAGTCCCAAACTTTTCCGAGTCTGATGTTAATTATTGACAGCAAATGTTGTTTCTGTGACACCCGAATCAATGAGGTGAAAGTGCATCGAGCCTGATGTTCTGTGAGAAGATCTGTAGTTTTAAACAAACACATTTCCTCTGTTTTCTGCAGAAAATCCATCTGCTTTTTGAACAAATGTCTTGTCTTTCTGCTGTCTGGCTCTTTCTGTCTCCGTCAGGTCACATTACACCGAGGCGAGGACGGTCTGAGCCGATCGATGGAAGAGTCGTGACAGACGTTTAGTCTTTCTAACTTCTGTGATTCAATAACCACAAGGGGGACGAAGTGATCAACCTTCTCTGGATCTCCATGTTTCCACATTTAGACGGAGCCTGAAGGTTTGTGGTTATTTATGTTCAGTGACAGCGACTTTCTGAGCACTTTGAGTCTCTTACTGAACAAACTTCTGCATGCTTTTATTTTGAAGTGTCATCTCATCACATCACATCACATCACAACATCTTGGGGTCTATGTTTTTTAGTTTTAAGGTTTTTCAAACTGAGAAACCACCTGTAGACATTAAGACAAACATCTTTTCATATAATTTCTTCTCCTCATGATTTGTTATCGATACTTTGGCGCTAATTATTGATATTTTTGATGACAAACACAAGAACTTTAGATGAATGTTCCTACAAATCTGAGTGACCAGTCACTACTTAATGACTTTTATCCCCATTTTTCTGTTTCTGGACATTAATTTTTCTTGTAATTTATGTTTGTTTAACATTGAAACTGATGGCAGATGTGCACCAGCTGCAGTCAGTGTGTGTGTGTGTGTGTGTGTGTGTGTGTTAAAGAGACTCAGTGCACTTCTGTTTCATATCAGTTGTTAAACTGAAACCGACACCAAAATGCAGCAAATAAATACATAAATCCTGCTTTTGAGCCTTTTTAGAGGATTTTTAATTCTTCTGTTACAGGAGCTTCATCTTCCGCACATCTGCTGCAGATGTGGATGATTCATTTAATTTGCGAATAGAATCATATAGAATATTAGTTTCATATTAAACATATTTAGCAAATCATCTCACTATTTATTCGCCACCGTTAAGAACAATTTAGCCAAATGACTATTTTTTGTATCTGAACCATTAAGAAACTTTGTCAAACACACTTAGTTTTGTGTTCAGGGATAAAAATGACCAATAAAACACAGAAATATTCCGCATTGGAGTGTTTGTTATCAGAAACTTACTCTGCTCCCGTTAAATCGACAAAAATAGCACGAAGTGTTTGCGCATTTAAAGGAGCCTAAATTTAAAATGAAACCCAGCAACGAAAGTTATTGTTATCTAATGTAAATCTTTCTCTAAATGGGCAGAAAAACACACTAAAGTTAAAAATAATACAGTTATTTGGCCGCATGAGCAGTTTAAAGATGCGTTAAACTACCTGGATGTTGTCTGCAGACTTCTGTCTCCTTCACCTGCTTCACGCGGCTGCTGACGATAAATCCACGAGATTTAAGATAGAAAAAAATCACAAAAAGTTTATTTTCTTCCTTCAGATCTCATAAAAATAAACTCGGTGGACTGAACTCAGATCAGTTCACCTCCACCTGAAAGCGAAAACACGAGTTAAAGATCCTTTACGAGCGTTTTTCCAACAATCTGACTGCTGTGATGGTCTCTCTCTCTCTCTCTCTCTCTCTCTCTCTCTCTCTCACACACACACATACACACACACACACACTCACGCACACACACACA
>JAQMCX010000033.1:2169918-2172418 GCA_029814765.1 Acanthurus leucopareius
ACTGCGCGGCACACTCTCTCCCTACCCGACGCTCTCCCGATCTGCCTCATTCGCTCAATAGCAATCAGGCTAAAAGCTCTGTGTGTGTGTGTGTGTGTGTGTGTGTGTGTGTGTGTGTGTGTGTGTGTGTGGTGAGACAGGTTGGTGAATGAATCAGAGGTAAACAGATTCCCTCCGTTCGGAGCGGTTCAGGGCTTCAGTGGAGTCAGTTTGTCTCTGATCAATAATGAAATCACTTCCATTTGAGCGGACGAAGTCAGGTCGTCAATACATAATGAGGCTGATGAGTCTGAGGCTGCCGCGCTCGCTGTGTGCGGTTCAATAAGCGAAACCACCCTGATGACTCGGACCAGAGGTTTGTTTCTCTGACAGACGATGTCACAGCTGTGGGATGTTATCGCCACGGCAACCAGGTAATCTTTCATCATAGTGACTGAAGGTAAAAACACAGCGTTCACATGACGCGTCAACGCCGCGTCCTGAATCCTCAGCTTCCTGCGACGGCTGTTTGTTTGTTCGAGCCGTTTCCTGTCCTCAGAGTCTGACGACAGGAAACGCTTGAACGGCCGTGAACTTCAGGTTTGGCGTCGCTGAGACCAGCAGCTACACGACTCACCTGACTGCCCGGCAGCGGTTTGGTGCGGCCGACAGGTCGACTGGCTCCGCCTCTGACCTCTGACCCCTGCTGCTGCTCCTGCCTGGTGTTAGCGGTTAGCGCTGTGGCGCTAGTTGAACCGACTCCGCGGTGGCGATGCCAGCCCAGCAGGCAGCGCCACTGAGCCAGCTCCCTGAGGAGAGGCAGGCAGGAGGCCGGACACAGCATCGAGCACGCACACACACACACACACACACACACACACACAGCTACAGCTGACACACACACACACACACACAGCTACAGCTGACACACACACACACACACACACACACACAGCCTGGTCAAACTGAGTTCAGACTCGTCAGTCAGAAACAGATCTGTGAGATGAATCAGTGAACTCGTCGCAGCTGCAGCCTAAAAAACATTTTCCTCACGTCAGAGTTTCCAAGAACAATTTTAAAAATAACACTGTTGTTATTCTACAGTTTTCATTCAGCAGGTCGCATGTAAAGAGTTCTGATCCTGAATCCTGCGACTAAACTAAAACCTGTGTGTCGGACTCTGAGCCGTGTGTTTCGCTCCAGAGTTTGTAGTTGTGAGTCTCGCTCTGCAGGTGGCGCCGATGAGATGAACGTTTGAGGTTTATCTCATTTTCACACCTTTGCAGGTTAATTCCAAAGGGCTTGTTGCTATGACAACAGCTTCAGATAGACTCAGACCGGTGAGGAATCTGCCAATGATTTCCTCAATTAATTGATAAATTGTCCTTTACTTCCCTGAAGTGCATGATCGTTCTCATGATTGATTAATTCTTGAAAAGGATCAAACTGACGGTTAAAGCTCCTCATGCGCTCGCAGACGGGAGCTGAAACACAGAAGAGGCTGAAAACACTGAGGCTCAGCTGCTGCCAACATCTGTGTCAAACAAGTAATACATGATCAATTAACCGATTTACTAATTGATTGATCCAGTTTCACAGTGTGAGTGGCAGCCAGCGACAGATGCTCTGCGCTTTTTTTCTGCTCTGCTCATTAAAATATTGTTCCATGTTGTTTTTCGCTCGTCTGTCTGCACGTTCAGTTCAGTTTCAGCTTTACTGATATTTTAAATACAGATTTTTCTAACTTGCTTTTTAAGAAGGTAGTTTAACTGGTTTAACTGGTTAAAAGTGAAGTAAAAGTTGAAATGATAAATCTTATTTTACAGTCAGAAGCAGCAGAGTTACATGCAGACATTTAATCATTTACTGCCTCATTTTTCTGAAGTCACAGGCTCAGACTTTAAAGTTTCATTTGTGAGTGATTTGTCGCTCTCTGGCCTCCGTACTGGAAGCAGGCAGACAGCAGCCGGTCAGCAGCTGTTCAGCCTGTCAGCAGCTGTTCAGCCTGCAGAGCCACGTGGAGATCATATAGCAGAGAGATTAAAATGACTGCACGTCGCCTCGACTTCGCTTCTGTAAAACACAGGAAATCACCTGTGAAATCAAACCTTCGACACGTTTAGACGCCTCACGACGTCCGTGAGAGCTGATCCAGGATCAGACGTAGACCTGGTCCTGGACTGAACCTGAACCGATCGGATCGATCACACTGTCTCACAGTCTGCAGGCTGCAAACGCCGCCGTCAGACTCTCTGACGCCTTCAGGTTCACGTACAGACGAGCCGAGAAAAAACAACCTGAACAGAGTCAACAACCAACCAGCTGCTGCTCACAGTCACGTTACGGTTTCAACCGTTCACCAAGAAAAGAGCCGCAGATTAACTGATGAGGAAGATAAACATCGATCATCAATACTGTCAATGATTAATCCAATCAAACACATCAATCAACAATAATAATGATCAATAAAGTCCAGATAAGATACTGAAAGAACAGCTGGCTGCAGTTTAACGATTCATCA
>JAQMCX010000033.1:2174918-2193608 GCA_029814765.1 Acanthurus leucopareius
CCTCCTCCTCCTCAGCTTTCAGTCTCCATCTGAGGCTCAATTTAACTTTAATGCGTCTGTAATGGAATCAGAGCTGATTCAGACTGCCAGCTGTATCACTGCACCTCCAACTGTCTGCCTGCCTGCCTGCCTGTCTGTCTGTCTGTCTGTCTGTCTGTCTGTCTGTCTGTCTGTCTGTCTGTCTGTCTGTCTGTCTGTCTGTTCTGAATCAGATGATACTTTTCTTAATAAAGACTCCACAGAAACTCACCTTTGCTCTCTGAACTCGTTTGTTGCAGCTGCAGGTAGAAAGAAAAACAACAAATTCTGTTTTTGAGAAACTAAACTCTCAAACTTTTGATAAAAAAGGACTTTACAAAAGGAGTTGAGCCTGTTTGAAGGTGTTTTTTCTTCAACATCGCTGTAAAAAAATCCCCAAACAGGCAGAATGAAGCTGCCTTTTCTTGATCAGAGTTTGAGCGTCAGAACAAACCACTTCAGTGATCGTGAACTTTTTTATTGTGCAGAAAGAAGCATTAAGAGCAGAATCAGTGAGCAGGACTGAACACAGACGGGAACAAAGTGGCATCAGACTCGTTTCAGCCTCACAGAGTCTCCGCTGCAGCAGCAGGTCGCCTCCGTCTGCCGGTAAATCACGTTCACGGCTGCTGATGCAGCTGATGTGAACCTGAACCGGCTGCTGACAGGAAACAACACAAGCTGAGAAGGTCTGTCGCTTATAAAGGAACCTCCAGGTGTTTGTGGCTGAACAGAGAACTTGAAGCTGAATCAGTTTCATCATGAACTCATCAAACTTCTGTTTGCTTTAAACTGGTTTAAAATCTTTTTGATATTTAACAGGATTTGAAGCTGCGATGATTCTCCTGCAGCATCACAGCGTCAGTGGTTAAATACTTAAGTCTTGTTTGACAGTGAGATGCTAACATGTATTTAGCTTAGCTTAGCATCAAGACTGCAAACAGAAACAGCTTTGCTGTAGGAGACAGTGGGGGAGACTTTCTTTGGCTTAATGCTAAACTAAGCTAAGCTAGGCTAACAGTCTGATCAGGCTCTGCTCTCAACAAACACCAGATTAACTTCCATCTTCACAAAGAAGTTTAACAAGAACGAGACCTTGAAGTCATCAAACTGATTACTTAATTCATCTCATTAAAGTGAAGAATAACATCCTTCAAGCTTTTAGATACAGTTCCTTTAGTGACCACTAGATGGAGCTGCTGAAGTTAGCAGGCAGAGAAAACAACATTCTGTCAGTCTGATGTGTTTTCACGCTGGTTTCTTTGAGTTCTCATGTTTCTTGGTGAAATGACTCGATGCTCAGCGAGTCTCCGAACACACCTGCTGCACTGCTGCAAAGAGACACCAGGAGGCAGACTCGAGTCAAGTCTCGTCACGTGTTCAGTTTCAGTGTCGAGGCGGCAGTCGCCTCCAGTCACAGGCGGGGAGAGCGACTGATGATGCATTCAGGTGATGCAGAGAAAATCATGAAGTCAGTTTTCAGGAACAGTCGAACTGGACAAAAGAAAAATTTAATGTGTGAAATTTAAAAAACAAAAAGGATTTAAAATCGTTTCTGTTCACTGAAGCTGAAGATTTTTAACAACAACTTCAGACATCAGTCCAGATGGGAAATTTGATATTTGCTGCTTTTGTTTTTGTATAAATGTCACATTTTGATTCCAACAAAAAAAGTCTGACTCTGCAGTTTTTGTCTCAACACAAAGAAGCTGAAGCTGTTTGGTTTAATCGGCTCTGAAAACAGATTCTGAATCTTTGACTGAAATCAGTTCAAGTTTCTGTTTCAAGACTTTTTGCTGCTCAGACATGAAACCTGATCTGATCTGTAATTATTCCATCAAACCAAACGTATCTTAGCTTCGGTCCTGACTCCTGGCTCTAATTCAGCACCTGAATGCACCATCTTTAAACATTCAATGCTGCGGGGGGGGTCCAGGTGATGGACAGGTGCGGCTCGGCAGGCTTCATGCGTGTGTTGTTTCCTCTGCAGAGAGAAAACCTCAGTCAGATGTTTCACAGAATTAAAGGGCTGTTTCAGTGTTTTTTTAGCTCATTAATGAACATCAGCTGAATGCTGTGCCGTACCTGTCCAGAGGAGGGCGGTGTAGAGCAGGGGCAGGCTGTCAGAGGAAGGGGGTGTGGCCTATCCTCGATTGTTTGGTAGGCGGCTCGTTCCGATCCTGTCGATGGGAGGCGGATTGACTCGTCGCCGTGGTGACTCGACGACTTTGCTTCAAACATTAAAAAAAAACCATGAAAACCTTCAAGTTGTCAAACGGAAACATTTAAAGACAAAATATCATGAAACAAAACTCGAATCAGTGACTCTGGAAACATTCAGGTGAGCAGAAGTGACAGGAAGCGAAATTTGGCTTTAAAAGTTTCTGATCAGAAACGACTTATCAGCACCACTGACGCCTTTTTAGCAGAAAATGCAGAGGAAAGGAACCTCTGAGGTTCCTCTGAGGTTCCTCTCAGGTTCCTCTCAGGTTCCTCTGAGGTTCCTCTCAGGTTCCTCTGAGGTTCCTCTGAGGTTCCTCTCAGTTCAGGCTCCTCCTACCTCTTCTTGTTGGTTCCCTGTTTGGTTGCCATAGAGCTGACTGACAGGCGGTCCAGCGGGATGTTGTTGCTGGGGAAACTCCTCTTCATCTTTGGCTCCATGACATCATTCTCCAGCCTTGTCAGCTCGTCCAATCGGAGCAGCTTCGCCGTCAGCTCCTCCCCCGTCTTTACCCCTCCCAGACGAGGCCAAAGACCTGCTGAGGACCTCGACATGGGCTGGTCTACCTGCTGGAACACAAGGAACAGACGGGATGAGGGTTTGTGCTGACAGTCAAAGTTAAACCTCATCAAAAAGTTCAGCATCAACACCAATGAAAAGATCTACATCTCCATGACAACTATGAAACGAGTCAGCTGAAGGTCATGTGACGCAGGTGAAAGCTCCAGAGTAGCTGCTGAACAGACTCCAGGTGAGATGATCCGCCCTCGAGTCCTGATTGGTTCCCAAAGCTGCTGTTTGACTCCTGATCAAAGTTTAATGATCAGGAGCAGCAGATGGACGAGTCACCGAGGCACGAGGTCACCTGGGATCAGATCACACACACATCACACACACACATCACACACACATCACACACACACACATCACACACACATCACACACACACACATCACACACACATCACACACTCTCAGCGGCGCTCCTGTCAAACCAACATGGCCGACGTGGGCGCCGCCTGCGTCTCCTCCTCCTCATGTTTTCTCTGAGGGAGTCTCCGGATTGAAAATATTGACCTCAGCAGATGGAGGTCACCGCGCTCTGCTGCTCCACCTCGGCGGCTGCTTTCACACGCCGGGTCAGACTCCATGTTGTGAGTCACAGCTTGCATCACGAGTGTTACAGCGAGCAGGTTCTGACTTCCTGTGCGCCCGCCGCCTCTGACGAGTCACACGGTCAAATATCATCCAGACTAAACAGAAAACAGGCGGCGGTTTTTGTCCCTGCAGCCGCTCGGCGCTCGCAGCTTTGTGTTGGCCCTCGCTCTGATGTTTCTTCATCTGATATGAGCTCGGGGGCCTCAGGAGGGGGAGGGGCCGTTTGTTTTGGCAGGAAACAACCTGATCTGCCGCCTCGCCGCCTGAAAACAGCGTCTCAGATGGACCAAAAGACAACGTTTCCCTCTGAGACGACGGGAAGGATGGAGAAACATCACATGCAAAAACTCAGGTGATGTACAAGGACCTGAAAACTGCACTTAAACACAGTATCTGAGTACATTTACTTAGTTACTTTCCACTACAGTTTTGTAACTTTTGCAACTGCAGTGGAGATTTGAAGAATCAACAAAATAAATGCTTAAATTCTGCAAAGTGTGAACATTTTGAAACTTTACGAGACGCTGAAGAGTGACTGTTGTGTGTGTGTGTGTGTGTGTGTGTGTGTGTGTGTGTGTGTGTGTGTGTGTGTAAGTAAGTGTGTGTGTTCTGACCTGAGCAGGCTGGACTCTGATGCCGTCAGCGCAGCAGTACAGCAGCGTGATCGACAGCAGGAGGGAAAACAGTAAACAGCTACAGAGCTGCATCTGCACGACAACAACAACAAACAAACAACAACAACAAACAAACAAACAACAACAAACAAACAACAACAACAAACAGCAGCATGTTCAGTGACATCATCATCATGTCATCAGTGAAGTCACTTTCTTCTCACTCACTGTCTGATTTAACTGATAATATTGTGAAAGTCAGACTTTCCCAGCTGCACCTGAAGGCAGCAGATGCTTCATTTAAAGCTGAGAGGTCAAAGGTCATGAACCTTGTTCTTCCTGCACACTGACTGTACACATCTTGTTCTGGTTACTGTTGGTGACTGTGTGTTGTTTCACTGTATCTCTCATGTGTCCGACACAACATGCATGTAAATTCTGCAGTGCAATGCATTGTGGGAAAAGAGTGTGATCAACTCCAAAAATCAGATTTGTTATTATGAATAAAAACAGTTTTGAGTGTGAAACAATTTTTCAAGATTTTCAAAGTCATCTCCCATTCCTTGGACCTTTAGAACACACACACACTCACACACACACACCAACACACACACACACACACACACACACACACACACACACACACACACACACACCCAGAAAGAGAGAAAGAAACAGATATACTTTAATGCATTAACATACAATTCTACAAACCATCACAAAATTATTGATCTGATCGCTTTCTGTCTGATCATGATGCAGTATTAAGTTTTATACTTTTTAATGTTTAGACTTTAAGTATTTAAGTATTTAAGTATTAATGTACTTATGATAAACAGACTCATCGGAGTGTGGAGTGTCAGGTGGTTTGTGGGGACACCTGGTGGTTAAAATAGTTACTGCAGCATTTTGAGGCACTTAAGACACAAAAGACAGCAAAGTATAAGACACTGATACTCTAATGTATTTACTTAAGTACTGTACTTAGGATACTTGTGTTTTTACTTGAGTTTGTATTTATTTTTAACAAACTCTGTGCTTCTATTCCGCCACATTTTGATGGCAAATATTGTACTTTTTACTCCACTACATTTGTCTTTTAAGATTACAATTTTGCATCCAGTTCCTGTCCAATGGAAACAATTTATTTTCAAATCCAGTAAAATTTTAAATGTCAGTGTTTGTGATATATTTGTTCATGTTTCATTCTTTTCTGAGCTCAGACTGACTGAACAAAAACACATAACACATAAATAATACTGACTGACCTGATGATCTCTGATGACTCCATCCTCAGGAACAATGATGTTTGATTCACATCCTGCTCCAATAGCGCCACCATGTGGTCCTTCATATAAGACTTTTACAGCAGCTCCTTTTTCCAGATTTTTTTAAAGTTGAACTGTTAACAACACTTTTCTCCATTTCTCAAGAAAATTATGATTTAATGACCCTCTAAATATATTTAATATGAATCTGGTAAACATCATTAACAACCCTGTAAACATGAAGCTGCACATTTTTGTCATTTCTGTCTTAAATTCAACCTGAAGTCAAACAGACTCACCTGACTCACCTGCTGTGCTTCTCTGTGACTTCATGGTTCAAAATGAAAAGCACTTTTCATGTGTTGAAGGTTTATTTTGTCTTGAAATAAAACTCTTCTCAGTGCTTAAAGACAGAATCCACATCACAATCATGTTTGTGCCAAAAGAACATTGAGAAATAATGTAAACAACACACACGAGGACACTTGAACAATAACAGACCAGCACGCAGCAGAACATTTCAGTGATCATTCAAACTCACTGTGGAACTAAAAGCATTCTGACTTTACGTCCAAACTTATGTCCAAGGATTAATGTCAGTATTTACTTTAAAGTAAACACATTTAAAGAACTGCACTTGTTGGGTGTTTTTTTTTTTTTTAACATTTTAACCAAAAACTACAAAAGTGCACACAGTGTTTGCTGCAAATGTTCCTCCATCTGTCACTCCTTTTTTGTGTAATTTCACAATAAGACTCTGACTTTCTCTGTTTGTCAGTGTTGTTGGAGGCAGTGGTCTTTTTTTGTTTGAATAATTGCTATTAGGATTAATAAGGGACAAAACTGATCGAGCTTCCATGTTTCCATGTTGACAGATTTGTACCAACATGGTTTCAGAACATTTTGTGAAATACTAACAAAACTTAATCTGTGGTTTGTGATTTGAACATAACAAACACATAAATTAAAACATACAGTTTCTGCTCAGCTTTAAATATGTCACATCACTTCCTGCTTTGCTGACAACTCAAAGTTTAAGGTCATTCACTAATATATCTAATATATTAATGAATAGCCTTAGAGTCAAGACTAATACAAATATCACTAATTATACACATTCAAAACAAAGACTGATTCTTTCGCTTCTCTTCGAGGGACAGTTATAAGAATTTTTGATAATAGTCCATGAAGTGTTTCCTGTTTTTAGATCATTGCACCTGATTGCAAACACTCATCACCTGCAGAGCAGCAGGCTGGCTGAATGGGAGCCGAGTCGGGGGACAAGACCAGGTGTTTGAACAGGCACAAAGGACAGGTGGCAGGCAGACTGGGGACGTGTGACTTGTAGGGTTTACCTGCTTTTTAAATGTCCTCCCCCTCTGGTCCCACCTCACCCCTCTCCCCCCCAAACAGCTGAATACATGGAAGCTCCATTAAACTTTAATCAAAGCCTGCTGGGATGCTGTAGCATCACATCCTGGTCTTGGTTGTTTATTCAGCCATCTCCTCAACCCCCCGCTGTCCAAAACACCGTGAGGTCGCCGCCACAACGCGCCGCCTCATGCCCCCCTCATGCCCCCCCGGTTACTGTCAGTGCAGCAGGAGACGCCTTCAAAGAAAAGGTTCATGTCTTCATCTGCGAACAAACTCTCAGAACTCAGCGTGAGACGACTGCAGGGAAATGAGCAGATTGACATGAAGACACACAGAGGAAGTGACACTCTCACTGTTACTGTAAACATGATGAGGACGTGGAGGGATGAGAGACGAGGCAGGTGGCGAGCCTGGAAACTTTAAACCTGGATGGGCGGTTGGAGGGGTAAATGGAAAAACATTTTAAACTGAGCGGGAGATGTATATTTATATACAGTGTATTTGAGACTACAACAAAAAATTTTTTTCGTTATTATTAAAACAGAGTTTAATTAGCTTACACACTTCAAATTTAAAGCTGCATTAATATTTTTATATTAAATATGTTCACACCTGAAGGCAAAGGAGCTAGAAAACAAGCTCATGGACAAACAACCAGGAAATCTGAGTGCCTTTAAAAGCTGTCATGGCTAACATGTTAGCAAACAATTACTTGTATTTCTTATTACAGGCAGTGTAACATTAGCCTAGCATTCATTTGAGGTTTTGTTTGTTTCATTCCGATGAATCTAAAACCATCAGTCTTCTTCTGGCTCTGGTTTGGTCTCCACCACCTTCTCGGAGAAATATCTGACTCATCAGCTGCTAAATTCTGCACCAGAGTAACAAGAACCACCTGAATGGACAGAAACCATATTGGAGACTTTTTTTTTAACCATAAGTGTGGCATTATGTACGATAATTTTTTAAATTATACTGCAGCCAGCCACCAGGGGGCAGTCACAGTGTTTCGGTTTCACTTTTATGGAGTTGTCATCTTCTAATAGACAGTAGACAAGAAACATCATCATAGTGTCAGATGAAATAAAACACTGTTCATATGTAAAACAGTCAGGACCAGCTTTCTGTCCATTAGTTGATGTCAAGAAATTGACACGACTCACTTTGCTGAAGGGCCCTGATTAAAAATACATACATGTGAACAACAGACGTCTCTTCAAACCCAAATCATTTCTACAAATCAGCTGTCAGAAGTTTAAGTGCATTTGTCTTATTTTTTAAAACACTGATACAACAAATGAAACGGCTATTGTTTCATTAAACTGCAAATATTTTACATGAAAATTCTTTTTGTAGCAAATGGAAATGTACAAGTTGACGTGTGTGTGTGTTTGTACATGCATGTCAGTGTGTGCCTTCTTGTACGTGTGTGTGTGTGTGTGTGCGTGTGTGTGGGTGTGCGCGTGCACGGACAGATCTGTGGTTTGTTTAGTCAGAGCTGAGGCCACGCTGGCGTTGCAGCAGAGGTGCTGTTTGAAGAGCAGGGTCTTCGTTCCTGCCGCTTGACCAGCGAGCTTCATTTCAGGCTCCACCGAGTTGCATTTCATGAAAAACAAACAGTGGCCTTCGCAGCTGTGGATCTGTGTGATCTGTTTGCTCGATCGGCTGTGTTCAGTGGGGCGGATTGTCTGTTGGACAACCAACATCTTTACACAACTGCAGAAACTGCAGACAGTTCAAATAAAAACTCTAATTTGTCCCTTTTTTTTGCTGCTTGCAGACTGAATATCACAGTAATCAAAATGGATCGAAGGAAACTAAATGCCACTTGACATGATTTAAGTGGGACTGAGCAGATGAAAACACTGAAGGATTTAAGTGCAACCAGGCAATCAAAGTAATTACAAAGGAAAAAAACTATAATTTGTTTCTTGTAATGATGTAAAAATGTTTTGTCACATTGCTGCCATTTTTGGAAAAGAAAAAATACCAAAAAAACCTTCTTTTATTTGGTCAAATTCTTTTGAGGAAACATAAATATGTTGTCATCTTATCAGAATTACATGGACAAACACACCCGGTGACATATTTTAATATGAAAAAACAAACTTTGCGAGTTCATCTGAGGCCCTCATAGAGCCGGTGGCTGGCGGCTGTCCACAGAGCGTCCCCGGGGCCCGAGGTGCTCGGGGACCGTGAGATCAGGGGTGTTTTGGATTTATGGGGAGCGGGGGCACCGTGGGGTCATGAGGCCTTTCCGGCCCTGCTGGGCGACAAGGGGGCGGAGTCCCGCTGTGAGCGCTTGTTGTTGCCGCTGCACAGAGAGGAGATGGAGGCGTTGTTGTGGGCCTGCTGATGTGGCAGAGCACGGCGAGGATACAGCAGCTCCCCCCTGAGCAGCACAATGTCCCGCACGGCGTTGCGGAAGGGCTTGCTGACAAAGCAGTAGAGGAAGAAGTTCACGGCCGTGTTGAGCATGGCCAGCATGTTGGACAGGTCGTAGGCCAGGTGAATGCGCCAGTCTTTGTGGACCGAGGATACGTGTAGGTGGTAGATGACCACGACGGTCCTGGGAGCCCACAGCACGGCGAACACAGAGGTGATGGCCAGCAGCATGGCCGTGGTTTTGCCAAGCCTCCGAGGCGGAGCAGACTTCGGCCCGCTCTCCTCCTGACGACGCTGCAGCCTCTGCCGCGTCCTCAGCCTGTGGATGATCAGAGAGTTCAGCACCAAGAAGATGCTGCACGGCAGGAAGTAGATGATTGTCACGTGGGTCCAGATGAGGATGGTGTCCATTGCTGTGGGCGGGTGGCTGTTCCTCCACATGTCCGACCACCAGAAGAAGGGAACGCCCGACATGAGGGATAAGACCAGCACCACGGCGATGATCTTCCTGGTTCGGGCCGGGTAGCTGATCTGACGGTGGAGGAGCGGGTGGCACAGTGCCACATAGCGGTCGACAGTGAGGGGCACGGTAGACCAGATGGAGGCGTGGTTGGCGGCAAATTCTGCAGCATGGATGGAGTGCAGCAGGAGGGCGGGGACTTCACGTTGGAAGACCGCCGTCTCCAGCAGGAAGCCGACGAAGATGATGAAGAGCTGGGTGAGAATGTCTGAGCCTGTCACGGCCAGCAGGTAGTAATACAGAGCTTTCTTAGTGCGACACGCCAGTCGAGACAAAGCCACAGCTGTAAGGATGTTCACTGATGGACAGAGATTGAATCAAAAAAAAAGAAAAGGAAAATTAGATAATTTTATCTGCTCTTAACTGTTAAATGCATGAAAAAGTCTGTGCAGAAGGAACATAAAACAGTAAAGTGGAGATTTAAAGCTTGCTAACAATCTCTCATTTTGTCACATGCTGCTCTGTCTGCAGAAATGCAACATATGCAAATTAAATTTCAGTTTTCATGACCATGTGAACATGTTTGTGTCTCTGTTTTGCTTCATGTGTGCATGTTGCAGGCTCATTTCAGTGGAAGCTTCAGCTCAAAGTGTTGTTACTGCACATTAACAGCAGGGTTTTTTTCTCTGTGGCTTCAATAATAAACTGGAGCAGAAAACCAGTCTGAAGACTCCGTCACACACACACAGCTGTTGACTTTGGCCCACTGGCCTTCATATTTATTTTCCTTTGGGGACATTTAAATGACGCATCTGGACATTCTGATGACACGTCCGCTTGTTTTGAGCACCAGTCAGTCTGAATCCCTCCTGGAATCAATCAATAAGAACGACCACCATCGACTCAAGGATGAAGGACAGCGATGAGCAGAACACTGAGGTGAAAGCTGTCCATTAAAGTGTTCAAATATAGGAGGGATGGATGGAGTAATACTCATAAACTCCAACAAACTGATAATCAGATGATTTGATTATTGTAACCTGTGAAAGGAGGCGGTATTGCTTTACCTCAAACTCACTAGTGAGTAATTTCTTCTTTCTAGTGCAGTTTTTAACTTTTATCTGATCGAGTGCAAATGCATTTAATGACATTATGTAGTGCATAAGCTAATATTCTGACCTTTAAATGCTAGTTCATCTGCATTATAAACTGATGGATTTCACTCATGCACAGGCTATATTTTCCTGTTAAAAGACTAAAACTGCATTTTTTGAAACTGGCTTCACAAATTAAATTCAGTTCACGTCTGTTGGACAGGAACAGAGGCAGAAGTCCTTGTCTTGTAAATCTCCAAACCTCATCATATTAATACAAAAACTAAACTGCAAATGTAGAAACACTGTGTGTGAGACTCTACAGTTAACCAACCCTGCACACAGGTCCCTGAACGCAGCGTACCTGGTACTCCCACACAGAGCAGGACGCTGTAGTAGACGACGGGGATGTTGCCCAGGACACATTTGGATTTCTGCCGCCCTTCAGGCTCCAGGCTCGGCTCCTGGTGGATGGACGCCGTCACGTTGGGCCAGTCGATCATGGCCGCCGCGCTTCAGCTGGAGACGTACGTTGAGACAGAGAAATGCTCCATTTTTAATAAATTGTGTGAAAACTAGTTTGTAAAAGTTTAATTATGGCTGGTTTTTGTAGCTGTAATTAAGAAAGAAATCACTTTTTTAATCATAGGACTTGGCTTCTATGAGACATTAACATATAATGATGCATATTGTTCATGCAGACAGTCTGAAATGAGGATTTCAAACATCAGAAAACTTTATTATGCAGACAATGAACTGCTATTCACACTGACTGAGTTCACCTCTGAGCTGTTCGCATGTTTTTCACAGATAAACTGTGGAAACCAAAAGTCACTGAATCAACTGAGTTTGGACTCAGTCGATTAAACTGCAGGTTCACAACAACAGATGGACTGACGGTGATGACCCCGTCAACCTCCACCCCCCACCCCACCCCCAAGTCATTATCATCCCGTCTCCTTGGCTAACCCTTTCACCTGGGAGCTGTTCATCCTGTTTTTCTCCGTCTGTCTCTCTGTCTGTCTGCTCTCCTCGTTTGCTCCACTCATCCATGAAGCCATATTTAGAGCGTCTTATCTCTCCAGCTCTCGACGACAAACCATTTGTGGACGCTGAACCAACATAAACATCATCATGGAGTCACAATCACCCAATCGGTGGAGCCGCTTCTATCTGCTGCTCGTATTCAGTCACTGCCATCATAAAGGCTATTAAAGCGTCACATTCTGGCATGTGTGTTATTTGACTGGCACATTTTTATGGCCTGTAGCAGGAATGTGATCATAAAAAAAAAAAATTAAGCGCTTGGCTGCTTTAATTCACCTTTGCACTATAAAGTAGTAGAAAAACATGAATCCAGTCTCAAAGACCAAAACCAACAGTGTAATTAAACGTGTACTTGTGTAAATGAGGGATGATAGAAACTCCTCATGTCTTTGTTAAAAAATAGCTGGAAAATAGCTGAGAAGGTATTCTGGCCTTCAGTCATCAGACAGCAGCTTCAAACCTGTTTGATCTGTATTTTTTTAAATGATGGAGATGTTAAGTGAGATCTGCAGCATTGAGATGATTCATCCTGGTTATCTTGTGTTGGATTTGGCAGACAGGGTAGGAGCAACGTCTGAAGTCATGTTCTGTTACCTTGTAAAAGATCTGAAATATCTGATCTTTAATCAGTTTGAGCCACTTTTCAAGAGTGAGTCAGTCAAGAAAGAAAAATATCTGACATCTGCATGGGAGGAGGGATGTCAGGCTGCCTTCATGCTGCAGACTAACATTAAGATTAGAAATCAGAAAATCTCACTCTTTTATAGCTGAATTAATGTGCAGAGCTGATGTGTTTGTTCCAGCTGTGAAACACTCGTAATAACACTGAATTCCATAAATGAAATAAAAAAGACTGTAGAAGAAATTTGAGCTCATAGTTTGCAGTTCGTTCTGGTTTCACTTAATTTTCTACTCAAAAGCAGCTCAGTTTTCTCTTCATTCATCAATAAAACTTCTCATATTTCCTTCTTTGTTATATAACAACGTCCAGTGCTCTGATAGGACGGATGCCCCATTCAGTATTTATGGACCTTCACCTCCCACAGAGGGAGCAGACGCACATTCATCTTCACAGCGTTTGACCTCAGAGGAGGAGAACCAGCCTCGTCACACTGAGTCTCTATGTGAAACAGTCTGTCGCTGTTAAAATGATTTGTCATGAGTTTTATCTGCATAAACTCATCCTGTGCTGAGTGCGGCTGAAAAAAATTTAAGTAGTAAAAAATATTCTGAGTTAAATATTTGCTTGTCTGGCCAACGGAGTGTCACAATTTCCTGAATGCCAAAGTCACAACTTCATATTTTTGTTTCAGGGAGGTAAAAAACAAATATTCACATTTAAGAAGTTTGAACCAGAGAATTTTTGAATTTTTTCGATTTTCTAAAAAATGTTCAGTTATTAGCTGCCTTCATCAACACTGCAGTGAGTAAATAATCCGATCTGCCAGAATAAATTAAAATAAAAGTAAAGTCTGCAGCTGCTAAAGATGCCCTCCATGAAAAAAAACTCAACGTTTCTGAGATTAAAGCTGCAAATTTACAAGATAAAAAGTTGGATTCTGTCTCAGATTAAAAAAGTTTTCTCTTGTAATTTTTTTTTTTAATCTCAGAGATGCAGATTTTTTTCCTGATCATTATCCCCCTCCCTTGGCTCCATACATGTTATTGATCCTTCCTGTTCAGACACCTGATGTGTTTCCTCAGAGGAGATGATCATTATGAAGGAGACGGTTGTGAGGAAGCTGGTAAAACACGGCACGAAGGAGCAGTAATCACTCAGAATAATCAATAAAACTGCAGCCGTTTCTTTTACCGGCTGAGCTCCTCTTTAATCTTGGAGCTTATCCGTCTCTTCTTCTTCTTGCTCATCATCACATTTCCTGTGCAGATTAATCGCCACCTTCGGTCTCTCGGGTGCCACAGATTCTGGGTGGAAATCGAGCTCCTTTCACTTCAGAGGTGTTTGATTAAATCCACTCAGACGGTTTCAGTCCTCCAACACAAAGGAAATGATGTAAGTCGAGGTGTCAAACGGCTCCCGTCTGCAGACACAATGAAGAACTTTAATGAGGTTTCTGATCAGACGCTGAGGGATGTTTCTGATTGAGTCTCCTCTTTGAATGGTTCCTCACTGAGTTGAGCTGCAGCTGGAGGCCAGAGGACGCGGCTCTGCAGGGTCTTTAGTGCCCAGGAAGCTGAATTGAACTTTATCTCTGCTTCACTGAGTCCTCTCAATTATTCATCTAGAGACAGTGCACCTGAAACAACAGCGATGGGAGATACAGGGGGCCGCCAGCAAAACACAGCACGGCAAACACACTGAGCTTCACATGGTGGATGCATGTTATCACAAGAACGAGAGCTACATGTAACATCTCAGATGCTGGAGAACAGGATCTTTATAAATGTCAGAGCAGCTCGTGTTGCTCAGATGGAAAATCGATGGCTGACAGGAAACACTGGAATCTGCTTCCTCATCATGAGCTGCTGTTCAAAGTTCATTCACAAGGCCAAAATTATGCCCTGCGGTCAGCGTCGTTAGGAAGACAGAACCCTGAGAAGCGTTTTGTCGACAGAACATGATGACAAACGTCTCCTTCTTAGAAGATTTGGGGGGTTAAAATAATAAGAAAACACTTAAACTGAATCCTGAAAAGTTGGAGACAGTGTCAGTTATGAAACAGCTGCAGTGAAAGAGTCCAGCCGTCCCTCCCGCCCCCCCCTCAAACATCCAACATCTGAAGTCAATGATGTAAAACGGCTCTGATTGCTGAACAAACAGAAACATTTCATCCTTTCACGGCAGAGCACCTGAGACGCTCGTGCACAAACAGAACATGAGCAGAGTTTTCTTTGCCTTTGTTTGCTCCTCTGCCGTCAGTCTGGTGACTGTGTGCCGTCTTACCTTCACATCCAGTTTCACAGCGACTCTCCACCTGCGTCACAGCCGGTCCTCTGCTCTGCTGCTGCTCCCCGAAAAGCTCCTACAGAGCCCCCGACATCACCACCAGACAGCCGCTGAGGAGGCGTGGAGGAGGACAGAGAGGAGGAGGAGGAGGACAAGTGGAGTCCAGGCAGCTGGTTCATCACTGCAACGAGCGAGCAGAGGGAGAGAGGAGAAATGAGGCGGAGGGGAGTGAAAATATGGGGAGGATGAGGGAGGGGAGAGAGAGAGAGAGAGAGAGAGAAAAGGGGGAGGGATCGAGAAGGAGGTGAATGAAGGAGGAAACAAACGGGGTTGTCATTTATTAAAGACTGAACACTGAGAGAGACTGAAGGACTGTAAACTGTCTCCATGCAGACTGAAACATGAACGCTCGAGTTTTGAGCCTCTTGTCAACTGTCGTCCCACAATGCAATGCACAGAGAACAGAAGGGAGCCGCTCACAGCTGCAAAAAATTACATGCAGTGTGATGAGAAGGCGACAGAGAGATTTTGGAGACAGTTTTTCTCTGTTGTTGTTGTTGGAAACGGCAGATAAATGCTTCCACTGTTAAGGACTTTGACAGACTTGTTGCCCCACAATGTGATTCACAAAAGAGGCTGAAGATCCAGTTTGTTCGAGGTGCAGCAGCTCCAGTCTGAGCTCAGACAATAAAAAGATAATATTACAGTTTTTCAAAAATGCATTTTTTCATAAAGTTGAATTTTCAGCAGCTTGTACTATTTCCACTTTTTTCATTCAGTATATTTCATTGCATATTAACAAATGTACAATATTACATCTCATGCACACAAACACAGTGAACAAAAAACATATTTTGGCTTTTTTTTCTGTGCAGACATGAAAAGTTTTATTTAGCAATGAAATGAGACACTTTTTTTTTCATTCTGCATCAGCTTCATTACACTTGTTCAGGATGTGAAACTCAAAGTTTTACACTTGAGACTTGAGTGCAAAGACTTTAAACTTACTTGAGAGTTGCAAAACAATGACTTGGTCCTCACACACACACACACACACACACAGAGTCAGGGACCAAAGAATAATGACACCCAGCAGCAGCTAATGTCATGTGTTCATTCTGAACAGCAGTTGAAACTAACACAATTACAAGCGAGGAAACAAGATCAGCGGACGGGAGGCGAGCTGTTGTTATGTACGAGACGAATGAGAGCTTCATTTAGCGAAAGCCTTTGAGAAAACACGTCTCATTACTGCAAATTGTTGACGATAGCAGGGGCTCCAAAGCAAACAGTGCATTAAAGGGGCAGATTTGCAGAACTAATTCATCCATCAGTTGAGTCTGTTGACAAACCATTTGCAAACCCGGAGCCTACGTGAGCTCGCTCGACTCGCTTTGGCTTCCTTCACCCTGCAGCTGCACATCATTTTATGATTTATTTGACATGCAGAGCTTTACCTCTGACTTCGCGCTGCAGCAGGGGTCACTCGGGTGAATAATGAAGCTCGGCGGCGGACAATCATGCACAGGCACGATCTGTTATGAATCAGATGAGAGGAGCTGAGGGCAGATGATGCAGAGGGAATAAATAAAGATCAGACTGTGTTTGAGGTGTTAAGTTCAGTGTGTTCTGGTTCATGAATCTGATGCAGCAGTTGATATTCAACACCACGATCATCACAAATCAAATCTTCCTTTAATGGACAGAATTCACCTCAGAAGACCCAAAGTGAGTCACTGCGCTTCCAGGAGGCTTCTGGCATCTTATTAGACGCAGGAAACACACGTTCTCGTCCATGTGACACATGCAAAGACTTCCTGTCAGAAGACCCCTGAACCCCAAAACCCTCCGGTCAGTTAGTCCTTCTACTACATCAGGTGAAGCAACGATTATATTGAAGTTTGCCACCAACACTGGTATCTGATGTCCTGGAAATGAGACCAAGCGACAGATATTCTCTCATTTCATCCAGTTTAGATGAAGACAGACTGTTGTTGCAGCTCAGGATAATTTTCACAGATGATGAAACAGTTGATTTATTGCTGAAAACCTGTGTTCTGTTTTCCTCACAGAGAAATTAATCCTGTATCAATGAGAGAATCTGTAAAGAACTGGACCTAAAAAACAACATTTTCTCACCTTAATCAAGTGTTTTTTTATGTGCTTAAACACAACCAGACCTTAAACACCACATGGTAATTAAAATGAAAACTGAATCTTAAAGAAAAGGATTTTGTCTCTGAAAACTGCATCAATAAATCATGGAAATACAAAATCTTTACCTGAAATGACTTTGAGTCCTTTGAAAGCTGAACATGAACTCAAACCATCAGATTCATATAGTTTATGTAGAAAAAGGAAACAAAAATACAGCAAACTCGAATAAATGCAGCTGCTTCCTGTCTCTGATTGCATGTTGTGGACTTAATCAGGAGTTTGTATTCAAATGCATCATGAGCATCTCTGCGGAGGAAGAATAACTCATGAAACTAATTTCACGCCTGCAGAATTTATTGGCAACAAAGATTTATAGTCAATTTCGATCTTGAAAACAAATCTCCCCCTGCAGCTGCATCGCTGCCAGAGGGCGAATGAGAGGATGCAGGAGGCGAACGATGCTGCTGCTGCTGCGGTGAGAGAAAGTGATGCTGATGCTGAGCTTTTCTTCTCTCAGGTCACCTCGGTCTGCTTCAACCTCAAACCGTCAGTCTGCGCAGCTTTCAGCCAGTTTGGAGTCTCAGTGACTGAAACATGAGCAGCTCTGCAGACAAACAGCGTCGTCTTTTCTCCATCACACACTCACACACACACACACACACTCATCATGGCTGCATGCATCTGTGGAAAACCTCAGCATCTTCATTCTGATCAGCATTTTATGTTTTATAACTCACGAAAAAGGTTTTTTTTTCTTCCTGAATGTGTTTCAAAGGTCTCAGCTGTTTCATGTCTTTGCTGCACATTTCGTTGCACCGAATGCAAAGAAAACATATCGATCAGCTGCTGCAGGATGTTTGATCGCCTGCAGTTTGCTCTCAATAAATCTGTGTTCTGTCATGAAAACACATAAACGTTATCTTGTTGACTGATTTCACATTTCTGCGTTATTTTTAATAAAATCATACCAAAGCAGTGACTTTTTCTGGCGCTGATGCTGAAACCTCCACTGAGACCTGCGCTTGACTTCTTTTGGTAAAACAAACAGGCTCAAACGGTTACGTAACAACCTCAATCTGTCGGCTCCGTGCAGCTCTGTGATCGAAACGCTCCTCGGTTTTCAGAGCGTCGGTCAGTTTTCAGGCCGCCGACATGGACGACAGTCAGCAGGAGGACGGAGACTGAAACCGTCAGAAACATGCAGAACTGTGAGGTTACGAGAGAGAAAAGGATCCTGTGGAGTGAAGAGATGGAGAACCTGCAGACTTATTCGTCATTGTTTAAAAAAATAAAGGAATAAATCATTAAAAGATATGATTTGCATGTGTTTGTTCATTTTTAATTGTCCTGATCTCCTGCAGACGATGAACTGTTTGAGTCTCTGAGTCTGTTTCTATTGTTTGATGTTTTCACCTTGACTGTTAAATGTTGTTGTTGAAATAATAACATAATAATGACAATTAATAAAAACCTTCCTGCTCCGAACTCGGATGTCTTTTTGTTCCCTCTAAACTTTCTGGTTGACATTTCAAATGTAAAAACTTAATTTATTCAAACAGGCTTATTAAAATCAATTCTTTAATTTATTTATGTACCTTTTACATCCTGTTATTATCTTATGTTTTCCAAAATCTGTCCAACTTTAATGTTGTCTGTTTCTATTCTAAACAAGAATTTGCTGAAAGAAAAATAAATAAATAAATAAATTGTAATTGTAACATTTAAACTGAAACATTATTGGAAATATAAAAAACTGAGCTCAAATAAAATGTAAATTAATTTCAGTTTAAATTTTTTTCTGAAAATAAGGTTTTCAGAATCATCAATGGACATTTTGAAAAACAAAGTTGCACCAAATCAAAGTCGTGGCCCTTCACGCTTCACACACACACACACACACACACACACACACACACACACACACACACACACACACACACACAAAAAAAACAGCTTCAGTTTGTTTTTATTTTTAATAAAAAATATA
>JAQMCX010000033.1:2201267-2240613 GCA_029814765.1 Acanthurus leucopareius
TTTTTTTTCTTCTGTGTCATAGAGATTTTTATGTGTCACAAAACTGATAAAACACACCGATGAGACACCATTCACACACACACACACACACACACACACACACACACACACACACACACCGTCCTGCTGCCCCAAATACTCATCAGAGCACCAAATGTGGATTAATCCGCCTCTGAAAATAGTCCCAAACTGATGCACTATTTAGTCCCAAAACTACACTGAGCAGCTGTTTTTCTTCAGGATCAAACTTCATATTTCCAGGTTTTTGTCTTTATTCTGAAAGCCACAGACAGGAAGTCAGAAAACAGTGACACATCTCTGGTTTTGGTCTTTTTTTTTTTTGAGGGATTTGTTGACAATAACAAACAAACTCAGCCGTCAGAATAAACGTTGGCATTGAGCGTTTGTGCAGACCGCAGATGTGCTGACGCTTCATGTTTCAGACTGTAGTTTGATGCTGGGATGCCCTGTGTGGTTGAGGTCTGCTCGGCTTGTTGTTGTGGATATTCGGTGTTTTTGTTTAAAGAACCTGGTTTCGTGTCCTCAAACACGAGTGCAAAATGTCCTGACGTCTCATTTAAAAAACCTGGTTTAGTCTGTCGAAAGAGGAAACAGACTGTGGTGGTAAAATGGTCTCAAACAGGAGTGTGATGCTCGCCGGTGTCCCCCCCCCTCAATCCTCCCAGGTCACACACACACACATAATGAGAACCAGTCATTGTGAAACTATAGTAAAGATTTCTGTGATGCTTATGAAACATGCAAAGTTAACGAATCTGTGGTTTTCACTGATGTTCAACGCCGACATGTTGTTCTGACCTGAGCTGGAAGAAGAATAATGAACATTTTCAGCCTTTTCCTTCCTTTCTGATCCTGACACTTTTTTTTATACTGTTTTCAAATATTGGTGCTATTAAACCCCGTTTACATAAAGGGGTCACAGTGGTTATTTCCCCCCCAGCGAGCACTTATTTGGTGGTTTACAGGTCAAACTACAGATAAACGTCTGCGTTAAAAACGGGATAAATGTGATTAAAAAGGAACATTTTCAAAACTCTTTTGTCCATGTTTGTAGAACTTGTTTCAAGGTGAAATATTGTCATCAGAAAAAAAGCTGTAATGTGTGATTTTGATGTTAAAAACGTGTCTTTTAATCCGTTTTTACCAAGAAAAACATCATTGACCTGCAAATCTCTGAATGAAACTTCGCTGGATCCCAAATGTTCATCCTGTCGGACTTCAGAAGCTCCAACAGGAACATTTTTACTTTGTACTTTTACTTTAGTTGTCGTGTAACCGCTCGTGTAAAACTTCACCTGTTGTTAGTTCACTGCTGCATTAATCGATGTTACATTATAATAAAGATTTTTACCAAACTTTCAAAAATAAACAGAGAACTTTCTTGATTTTCATGTGATTTCACGTTTTCATCACTTCACCTCCAAATGCAAAAATAATTAATTATCTACATGTATTCAGGCCTTTTAATTAAAATTGATTAGTTTCATTTAAAAAGTCAAAAAGTCACTAGTTCGTCTCTGCAGGTTTTGTAGTCTGATGTGACACATGTGAACCTCCATCTGATCCTCCTTCAGGAGATACAGACAAGATGTTTTAGACAAAATAAAAATAATTAAAAAAAAAAATCTCTTTAGAAACAAATTAACAATAATATATTTTTATTTTCATGCAAAGATACTCACTTACAAGCAAAAATTCTGCATTTAGACAATAAAATAAAGTAATTAAGTATTGAAAATGTACCAAAAAGTGTTTTAAATAATATACAATTCATGATAATATTATTGTTGTGGTCACATAAACAAATAGCATAACTTTGACCAGCTGTATTATTATTATCTTAATTATTATAATTATTACAACATTAGTATTTAATCACTAATTAATGCTGCTCTTAAATTTAGTGCAGTATTCTTATAACCCGTTTATTGATTTACTAAAGGTTGTGTAGATAATTAAAGTTTGTGCTTTAACTTCATTAATTAGTCTGAACAGTTTAATCTGTATAAACAGATTTTACACAAAAAGATAAAAATGCGGAAAAAATGGAGGTGAGAAAAATTACAATATTTCCTCATAAACGCAGTGAGATGATGAGCTTTTAATAAGATCGTTTAAAATTGTAATAAAGTGTAAAACATTCATAAATATTGCTGCAAAACATTAAACATAAAACAAAACCATCAAAACGAGAAGAAAACGAGTTGGTTACCTAAACGCGATTTAATCTGCCCTTTCTAAACTACATTTCCCAGCGTGCTTTGCGCTCCAAGCAGGAAGAACGTTCTCTCGCAGGGGCTCACACTGATCCAAGTTAGGAGCTTTCAGCTGCCAGCCTTGGCCCATCATGTAAGTGCTGCGGAGAATTCTTTGCAGTGCAATTGCAAAATAACGTGTTTTCCCGACGCCGGCGGAGGCTGTGCATCCGGAACTGCGCTCTTTGCACGGACACGCACGCTTCGGACGCAAAAAGGCTCCAAGTGCATGAAGATCGAGGCTTGTATTTTGCATCTTTGTTGCAAAGCAAGCCGCTGAAGCTCCAGTGCGAGGGCGATGGAGGGAGGGAGTGAGAAAGAAGGCAAAGTCTTTTGTGCTTCCCCTCCCCCTCATCAAAGCAAAGGGGAAATGTCTCAGCCAAAGGGAGGTAAGAATATTCAAGCGATCTGTGCAAAGCTACCGATATGCAATCACGGCTGCACGGCTTGCAACATGCACCGCTGCAGGTCGAGCACGGCCGGTGCATTTTAAAGTTAGATGGTTTTGAAGGGTCAGTTGCATTTCCTGTTTAAGATCTTCCCCTTTGCACAGTTCCTGGTAAGACGATGCTGTATGTACTCACTCATTGACGTTATTAGCGGCGTCCAGGCGGAGATGTTGAGCACAGGGCGCCTTTAATAGTCACGAGATAGACAAGGACACTGCAACTCTTTATAATAAACTCCGCGCGAGTTGCTGCATGGCTCTTGCACATTGCTCAAGGTAAATAATGAAAGCCATGTCGCGTGCGGTGCTACAAATATGCGTGGTTTGGTGCAGGAGGGCAACATGACGTGACAACGTGCAGCTGTCAAGTTTCAGTGCTTATTGCGTGCAGATTTGCGGCTGCTTATGGGATAGAAAATGGAAATCTAATAATAGAAATTGTTGTCAGCATTTAAGTGGTGGTGAGTTCAAGAACAGGGGCTTGTTTAGACTGTTGGAGCAGAGACGTCCCAGTCTGTCAGCTGCTGCTTCTGTCCAAACCCCTGGCCGAGGGTCCTCTGATGTCCAGCCCTTCTCCTCAGCACGCATAGGACAGCATGCATGTGACACTTTGACCCCGGCTGTGTCACGGTGCAGCAGCAAACACGAGCTGTGGAGAGACGTCCTGCAGCCCCCCCACAGCTCTTTAAGTTCATCATGAATGCAGCTTGCAGGGAGGAAAAACAGCTGCAGTGAAAAGCAGCTCGGGCGTTTTTTTTTCTTTTTCCTCCCCTTGCTGTGTTTTCCAAGAAGTCCAAAGTGAGGCTGGCTGGTTGCACAACATGCAGAACACACACGTACACAGTGAGAGCTGAGCAGGACGTGGACAGGTAGGAGACAGAGCCCCCGATGGTCAGAGACGCTCACTGTTCTCCACCTCAGCCGGCCGTCCTCCACCCACACAGAGGAACCGTCTTGTTGCAGCCAGTTCATCTTGTGATGAATAATGCACAGGCATTTTTTTCATTGTTTGTAGATGAATGAGTCGGTTTGGGACTTTCCTGACAGCAGAAGTAGCTTTCTGTTCATTCATTGATGTGCAGGAAACAGCTCACGCACCCACACACACACACACACACACACACACACACACACACACACAGAGAGCTAATCCAGGAGGAAATAATCGATGAATCGATCAGTTGATCGTTAACATCAGTGAAGTTTCTGTCTTGGTTCTTTGTAGTTGAACAGACATGAATGAAAATGGAAACATAACAGTGTGTGTGTGTGTGTGTGTCACCTGAAGGCCACACAGATGGCTCCACTGCAGCTGTGTGAAACAAACTCAGTCGTGTTGAAACTGAAAATTAATTAAAGCTGTTTTATTTTTACAATTATTGACTGTTTTTTAAGTGAAAATCTCTTCATATTTCTCAGTTCCAGCTTCTGACCTTGGAGGATTTCTCTGTAAAATCAATAATTGTTGTTTTTCTGGATTGTTGATTGGAACCAAACAGGCTGCCTGAACACATCGTCGGAATTTTTTTATTTAATTTTTCTTTGTTTTAAGACGAACTGAACATTTTCTGGAGTTAAACAACAAGTCAAAAATTATTTAAGTCTTTTTTTAAAAACAATGAAGCCAAACATTCGGTGGTTTCAGCTTCTGCAATGTGAAGATTCGCTGCTTGTTTCAGTTTCATTTTGCTTTAAAAGAATTATCTTTATGTTGTTGGACTGTTGTGCAGACAAACAGGTTATTTACAGATGCAAACAACATCAGGCACATTTTTTATTGTTATGCAATGAAACTGTTAGTTACAAAACACTTATTGAGACAGAAAATAAATTCTCTGTAGTAGTTTTCTCTTTTTTCAAAAAGTCATTTTGAGCAAATGGAAAAAAACTTGTAGAGAATTGAACTGACCAACGTCGTCTAATATAAAACTCCTCTGATTAGCAACGTTAGCTATGTTAGCACCTTTTTTTAACCCCTTTGATTCAACCACCTTCTCTTCACTCTGAACTCTGACCTGGTGTTTGTCACCTGCCTGCTGACTGTGGATCCACTGTTGTTGTGTCATTTTAAAGTTGAACACATCATCTGTTTAAGTTGGAGACTCTGAAGAGGCTGCAGGTGGAGGTGACGCAGCTCGGGACTGTTTCACTCTGAAACTTTGGATTCATTTACATCTTTACACATAGAATGTTACATGTTTCTACTCCCAAAATGAGAACCATAATGCATCAAGCGTTTAATGGTTGCAGCCTTAAACAGATTGTGCAACACAAAGATGGGTGTAACTGTAACTGAAGCTCGGATGGAGCAGCTTCACCCTGCTGCTGCTTCTCCTTCTGCTCTCACATCCTTCGCCTCAGATGGACGTTCAGTCTCCGTCGTCAGCGTCGCCCTGTGTGTCCTGCACACTCTCTGCCCTCGCCGCTGTGTGTTGTGCTCAGCACTGACGGCAGTGTGACAGCTCATGCCCCCCCCCTCCACCGGCCCTCGCACCCCTGCACAAATGTCCCGTTTGTCATGCAAATGGAGGCTGCACAGATACTAAATTTGCTGTTTCGACGGGCCAATTGTTGGTCCGGTTCCAGGCCCATCGTGGCTCTTTTTTGCTGCAATAACAGTAGAATTGTTCACAGCATTGTTCAGATGATCCACCAACTGTACTTCTCTTTTCGAGGGGTGGGGTGGGGTTGGGGGTGGGGGGGTTGAGCGAGTGTGCAAGCATGCATTCTGACTTCTCTGATAGCAAGAACTGGCTTCAATATTCAGGACATTTTAAACGATTCCTGTTGTTTCAGCTTCGCACAGGCGTGTGTGCAAACGTTGTTTACTGCCGTTGTGAGAAATCGCTGTGACTTCATTCTTCGTAATAAAACTGAAAAAAAAAAAATGAGTGTGTGCTGAGCTGGAGAGACGCATAAATCCGGGGGCTCAGTGTAACCTGGAGTGACCCCGGTGGTCTCGGTGGCAGCAGGTTTTCCAGATTTCGCAGCTGAAATGTGTTGAGGACGGGGGTGAGGACGGGGGAGGGAGGGGTGGTGCACTGTGGCACCACCTTGCAATGCAAGAGAGCGTCTGCAGAAAGAAAAGTGTTGATTTCAGGTGAAACAAAACACTGATGAGCTGCTTCTCTTTATTACAGCTGTTAGAAAAGGGTGTTGAGTTTGCAGCTGAGAGCAAACGTGTCGTGCTTCTTTTCTCTGGTTCAGTTTTTAAACTTCGGTGACGCCGTGAGATCAAACTGACGCTGCTCTTCCTGCTGACGTTAACCACCAGCTCAGCAGTTTTTACACCTGTTGCCTTTTTTATCCACTCGTGTTGAATCAAACAGCTCTTCACCTCAGCAGTGACTGAAGAGAAACATACATTTAGTAAAATGTTGGTGTGTTTGTAACTAAATGAGGACAGAAAAGAGTCAATATCGTCTCTATAACGTCTTTATTAGTGAGTTATAAACACAAAGATGTTCAACTTATGATGATTTTAAACAGAGAAAAGCATCAAATCCTCATATCTGAGCTTAACATTCTAAGCTGACATCAATAACGGATTAATACCTGCTTGTCAAGGCTGATACCCATAAAATAACCGATCGTTTCATTTCATATTTCAGTTTGATACTTTAATAACATGTTAACAACCTGCAGTTTCTGTAAAACCTGAGGTCATAAAGAGTGAAGCTCCAGTGAACAAAGACGGATAATTTAATGATCCGTATTGAAGCTCCGATCACAGCGAAAACAAACACTTCTGACTCTTTAAATGCTCTTTTTCTTTCGTTTTAATGCTTCGAGAAAGTGCACAAACAGTGTTTAGCTCTTAAAGAGCATTTGACCTCAGAATTTAAATGAAAAGCTTTGACATCATCCGTCAAATCAAACATGTCAGTGTATTAAAAACTCAATACAAAGCTAAAAGCTTTTCGTTTGCTCAGTTTGCAGGTTAAACACGGCGACAAAAGGCAGACAGTAGCCTCTTGTGTTTAGTAAAGAAATAGAAACGGGATGATGGCTGTGCTGCTTTAAGTGCACGAGGGTGTGGTCGGTTTTTCTAGCTTCGTCTTTCATGGAACATAAAGCCCATCAGATGTTTCGCCTTTGTGTTTCTGCTGCGTTCAGTCGGTGAAAGCAGTTTGGCTTCCTGTTATCGCCTCCATCCATCAGCTGCGATGTCGCTGTCGTCATCAGACGTAATAAATCTCCCGTCATTGTTCGACTTGTTCTGTTACGTTTTGTGCATCTCGTGCAAACAGCAGACGCACACACGCTTCTGTTTGTTCTTCATGTGTGGAAATGTTCTCCTGTGTTTTCTGCAGGAACACGAGCAGATGATGAGATGTGCAGGTTTCTGTTTGTGTTCCTGCATCCGTCGCAGGCTGCAGCAGTGACTCACTGCTCTGCAGTCACAGGCCTGTGTTCTGAGTTCAGAGGTCAATCAGCTCCGTGGATCCTCTGATGAACGAACCTCGAGCGTAATGCCGCCTGTCTGCAGGTGTGATGGGTTTGATTCAGGCCGAGTCGACCTGGAAGTGTCTCAGAAACGTTTCGACCCGGTCGGTCAGCAGAGGGGCTGCGACAGAAAAGTGACTGACGTGTTAAAATTTATATGATGAAGTTCTCGACTGGAAGGAGCCGAAAACATAATGATGCTTGATTGTAAACGACAGGATTTGAAGTTTCCTCTCGCTCGGTGTCCTGAGCTGACTGGTGCTTTCCGGCTGCTGTTGTTACCTGGCAGGAAACCAGGTGAGCGGAGGACAACGTTCACTCAGTCAAACAGTAACATCAGGATGCTATAAACAGGCTTTGATCTGAACATCTGACATGGGTCGGATTGTTGCTGTGATTACAGGGTTGTGTTGGATTTTCAAACATACTGATGGTGATTTTAAAACACAGTCACATGATCACAAACTGCCTCTGTGAGCCTCGTCTCCGGCCCGACCGGCTGCAGCACGCCGCCACGTGACGCAGGCTGGATGAACCTCTGAATCTCTGTTATTCCGTCAACGTCATCCTTTGCCGTAAAGCGACCCGAAGCTGACACTCGACGCTCTCCACTTTCTCCGATGGTCATCCAAGTAGAGGCGAGTGCGTGGGGAGCGCGGCGGGAGCCGGTGACGACATGATTCCCAAAGGAGCCTGCAACAGCTGTAACCTAAAGAAGCTGCCATCTTTGGAAGTGTGGAGCATTTCACAACCTGCCAGAGCGGTCGGAGGGGGGCCACACGGCCGAGGACTCTGGCTCGAGTTATTTTCAAGTCTCCTTTTTTTGCTACCAGCCCCCACCACCCCTCCACCCCTCCACCCCCCGCCCCCGCCGCCTCAGACCGCCTGCGATTGATCTGTCTTCCTCTGGCTCCCTGGAATTCCATTGAGGAACTCTTGGGATGGTTGGAATTCCAGCCGGAGTGCATGTGTGGGTTAGCGTTGGACCACCGCTTGTCCTCGTGATCCAGGGCTCGTTATCACGCAGGCCGGCCATCACCTGCCCTCATGCACTCCGTGGCTTTCTGCATGAACTCTGTCTGCATCTGAGCCATGCAAACGTCCCCGTCAGCGTTATTTTCCCTCCTTTCGCTGCCCACGGACGGACGGACACGCGTGCATGACGAGGCTGCTCGCATGCTCGTGTCGGGCGTGGCACAAACCGGGAGCACGGACACCCGTCTCCCGTGGCCTCGCTCCGGCATCTCACCACATACTTGAGCTCATGTGCTGCAAATCACGGGGAATGATATGTACTGCTGCTTTTAATTAAGCCACACTGCCTGCCACAGGACGCAGGCTCGCTGCTGAGCTCAGCAAGAAGAAGAGAAGGAGTTGTGCTTTTGAGTTATGCAACATAATCTGGAGAACATTACCGTGTTTCCCAGTCAGCCGGGTGTAAAGTAACTGAGTGCACTTACTGTGCTTAAGTACTGCCTGAGGTATTTGTATTTTGTACTTTGAACTCGGCCGTGCTTCAGTACTGTCATTTATGCTGTGCAATAATTTTATTTCTCTGCTTTCGGAGGAAAATAATGTACTTCTTACTCACACTATTCATGATATTGTGTTTTAGTATATTATTACAACATTTAAATGGTCTTTACATGTAAATGCATCAGCAGTTATGTAACACTGAATGCAGTATCGGTTTCATGCTGAAACAATATGTTGTAAATCAATCAGCAGACCAGCAGGAAATCAGCCCCCAGTGAGTTTTTCCACAGAAAGTCTTTTATTTACGATGTTTTCTTGTGTAACGACTCTGGACACAGAAGCTGCGTTCAACAGCAAACAAACATGATGTTCAGAACACAGTTTGTTGCAAATAAAGGACCAAAAAAACAAGGAACCAAAGCTGTAGCTGCAGAAGCTGACTGCAGTGTGTGTGTGTGTGTGTGTCAGAGAGAGTGTGTGGGTGGAGCTGCAGAGGATTTTAAATACCTGCCAACAGGTGACTGGAAACAGGCACAATGGAGGGCGGGGCTTGAGCTCACCTGCAGAAACCAGCCTGCAGCAGCTCTGTGACGCTGACACAGATGATTCCAGCTACATGCTAACTGTCTGATGTTTACAGTGTCACAGTGATGTGACGGGTGACAGTCAGGATCAGAGTGACGAGGATTCGTCCTCTGCAGACGTCAAACACCTCTGACCCACATTTGAAAGCTGCTGAGATGTTTCACTGATATGAATCATGAATCATTGGTTCTGTGTTTGCATGTAAATGGTCAGAAAACAGACAGAATGCCCACAGCAGCTCCTCACACCCCACGATGACGGCTCTCTCATCGATTCATTCACTCGTTGTTTCGCCTCCAATTAGTGTTTTTATTTTAGCAAACAATCCAAACATTTCCCCCCATCGTTGGTCTGTATTTTTATGATCCAGAGCAGAGCACATGCTTATCCCTGCCAGCCACAAAGATTACATAACCCACCGGATTCAGACCCCCACCACCTCCTCTCTCTGTCTTAGACAGACAGATAGATTCGTAGGTAGATGCATTGCACTGCATTACAGTGTTGCAGCAGCAAATTCACACGCAGTTAATGAGAAAAACACACACATAATGGGGGGGGTTGCTTTCCCGTCGTGTCTCGTCGGTCAGCAGCAGCTGGTTTTCGAGCCGTGCAGCCCTGCAGACACTGGATCCAGTGTTCCTGCTGTTGGAGACATGTGATTGTGCATGCAGCAGCGAGCTGCATGTCGCTTTAATTTGCATGTGTGGCTTCTGGACGGCGTTCATCAGCAGGCCGGCGTGCAGCAGGCCACTAACCGCCTGTTATGACTTCACTGCACTTTACATACAAATCTGTGCCTGCAGCTCGCAGTATTCCTGCTGGGACAGCTCTGTGTGTGTGTGTGTGTGTGTGTGTGTGTGTGTGTGTGTGTGTCAGAATTAAGTAAAATGCATGATAACGTGTGTGCTGATGTTGGGAGTGAATGTGAGCGTGCTGCCTCTTGTCTCGTGATGTGAGCGCGCTGAAGGCTGTAAGGCAGATTTTTCGCACTCATGGAGAAGCAGAGAGGATGTTGTCGCTTCATTGTAATCACACAGTGAAGCTTTTGTCTCCACATGTTTTGAGGTCAATCATCTGACAAAGCATTTATTGATCCTTTCTTTTCATGCTGAACCTGCAGTTCCTCCTGCTGAAGAGCTTTTGGGAAATGGCAGGTTATCTCATAAATCAGATTTCGGTGTAATTTTGGAGAATCACAGGAAAAGAGGAAGGGATTGGTTTCTGGTGAGGATCTGGATGCATTAGTGCAGAGCCTGGAAGTCTAATTCATGACTAACAGAACATGATGATAAACCGTGTTGCTGACATTTTTATATATGTTAGAGGAAGTGTATCCACTTCTCTCCCAAACTGGCTCATTTATGTTTCATTGTCAGTGGCCTCAAAACCTCCACTGCTCATTTTGCACTCAGCGTTTCGCTTTCATAACAAGTTTTATGACGACTGCTGTGGCCGTGCAGCAGCTGTGTTTATGGCATTTACAGTTTAATCCATTAAATGTAGGAAAAATGTGATTAATGACCATCAAGATTTTAATTTTCACTTTGCTTTAACGGAGAAAAGCAGCAGATTGTCTCATTTGAGTTGCAGGAACCGGAGGATTACTCTGTAAACTTCTTATCTCAGCACAGTAGAAATAACATCACTAATTTAGTTGTCAGCTTAATGCACGCTTTTCTTCAAACATGACAGATTCCTCCAGGTGTGGCCTAATTGCAAAAACTGCCACAGGTTTCCAGCAGATTGTGCAGCTGCAGCCAAATATAGTCGATACACCCACATTAACTTTAATATGCTCCAACATTTGAATGCATTTCCATGTGATTGCTGTTTATAAGTGGCACTATAGAGACGTGACACGTTTGAATGGCTCTGACTTGCTGGTTATGAGTGTGTCTCACTTCACATTTACACAGCTGATCCTTTCATCAGCCAATCAGCATGATTTCTGTCACAATGTGTTCAGTGTATTGATCCTGATTGACGTGCAGATGAGAAAAAAAACCAAACTCCCTCTGATATTACAGTCATATCTGAGATGGTTGTGCAGATTCGGTGCAGGTGTTTTCTCTCCGGGTGTTTTCCAGTTTGCAGTGTGTGTCAGCTGTGGACCTGTTGGCAGAGTTGCTGGTTCCCAGTTTCCAGTTCCCAGTGTTGTCTGTGTAAATGCATGTAGGAGTGGCTCAAACTGACATTTTAGTGCAACAAAGCTGCTTTGGAAAGTGGAGAGCAGGAGGCCGGTGGAGGGCCGCATAGCACAGCAGTGTCACACCCTGCTCTGTTTGAACAAACAGGGACACACTGGACGCACTGTGTGTGTGCGTGTGTGTGTGTGTGTGTGAGTGAGTGTGTGTGTGTGTGTGTGTGTGAGAGATATGCCTTCGGGACAGTTTTTTGACCGACAGATCCGTCCTCAGCTACATGTGTTTGGTTTTTCTCACGGAAAGAAATGTGAGAAATTCCAGTTATTCCTCCGGCGCTGCTCCGCGTTCTTTGAAGTGACGCACCCTTGGTTTTACTCGTAATAGCACATGAGGACACCAGTGGGCGGGGCTCAGTGGTGTGACTTCTGTAGTGGAAAGATAAGATTTTGTCTGCAAAGTCATGAAAGAACTATTCGATTGTTTTGTGTAATGAGACTCCTGGTCTGCATGCAGGTTTACTGACTCTGACTGGCTTCAACTGCCACAAGCTGGTCTGAGGAGGATCGAGCCAGATGCAGGAGGCAAACACTTAGTCTGTCTCTCACACACACACACACACACACACACACACACACACACACACACACACACACACACACACAGGCCATTAGATCATCACACACTTAGAAACCTGTGACCTGTTAACAAGATGCCAGGCTGTTAGATTGTCAGTGCAGCACCTCCACATGGAGCGAGCTCACCTGCACTGCAAGACCTCCTCCTCCTCCTCTTCTTCTCTTTCTTTTTCTTCTTCTTCTTCCTCATCATCATCTTGTTGCCGTCAGCTTCTGCTACGTTCATTTAGGATCTGGAGTCTCTTTCTGCATCCAGCTGTAAGTGTGAGAGATGCGATGGAGCTTTCGTTGCTGCTGCTGCAGTTGCTATATCAACACAAAATTTAAAGAAGGACTTGATACATTCGAGTTTCTCTGTTTTGGTCTTTTTTATTATTTTTTTAAGATGGCTGCAGGATGTTTGAGTCATTTTGCATCAGTGGGAGTTTTGAAGTTTCTGGTGGCCGTTGGAAGCTTTGGACAGAAGCAGCGAATCATCAGTGTTTTCATATTAAATCCCAGCGGATTACAGACACTTGCAGTCAGTTATTTTACAGAAAATCACACTTTGCTTCGACTCTGAATGTCATTCAGGTTTGATTGAAGTTTCCTTTTTCTTAAATTTTAAAAAATAAATTTTGCTTTGGTAGTGAACTGACAGACAGCTCGTATGGTCGGGTTGCAGCCTGAACTCTGTGCTGTCGCTGAAGGAGAAAAGAGAGCAGAAGGTTGACCAGGATGAAGTCTGATCAACTGATCTCTCATCCCGAGCTATGTTAGGACGTGAAGTATGCTTTCATCTTGCGGTATGTGGAGCTGCTGGGGAGACCGTCCTCTGTGCAGCCTCATCAGTCTGCTTCACTCCAACTTCACTCAGACCCAACGGGTGCAGAAGTTTGCACAAGTACAGAGATGCACATGCAGAATTACATTAGAGGGTCAAGTTATTTATCAGTCAAAATGAGAAACTTCTCATGGTTTTGCTGCTTTTGTGTGTTTTATTTTAGCATCCTGATTGTGTTTAAGTTGTTAACTCAGCCGGTCAGACAAAACGAGCTCTTGCAGACGTGACCTCATCAAAACAATTTACAGACTAATTTAGAAAAATAATCAGGAAAGTAATCAATAATAAAACAGTCATTAGTTGCAGCCAAGTGTCGTGTAATGCAAAGCTTTTGTTATTTAACATATGTGAATACTGAAAAATGTAAATTTGATGTAGAATTTAAATGGATTCATATTTGCAGAGAAGCAGAACTGATAATTGTTTGGAGGATTCAGTTGCATTAAAATGCTAACGACCCAAAAACCAAAGCTGATTAATTGATTAGTTGACAGAAAATAAACTGATCATCAGTCGTTCAGACCTCATTGGTTTTATCTCATGCTGTGTGTGTGTGTGCGTGTGTGTGTGTGTGTGTGTGTGTCTTGTCTGTGTTTGCAGGTAAGAGGAAGCCGGTGCTCAAGCTCTCCAAGGAGGTGTTTGAGCAGCCTCCTCCTGCTGCAGTGTAAGTTTACACTGAGGCCGCATCACATCCTCATCATCACATCTTCATCATCACATCATCCCATCATCATCATCACATCTTCATCATCACATCATCACATCCTCATATCCTCATCATCACATCTACATCTTCATCATCACATCATCACATCCTCATCATCACATCTACATCCTCACATCTACATCTTCAACATCACACCCTCATCATCACATCTTCACATCCTCATCATCAGATCTTCATCATCACATCCTGTTTATGAGTCTGACTGATTTTAAACCAAATCAGAATGTTTAATGTGTTTAATGAAAAGCTGATAAACAGTCAAAGTAAACAGGAGTCAAAGTTAAATGATGCTAACATATTATGCTAATGCTAATGCTAACACAGTTTCTCACATGCAGTTTTCATCAGCTTGAACATGAATGAGTTCCAGTTTTTTTCTCACAGTCACGACTCATCACGATTTTCTGCTGAATTATTTGCACATTTTGTTCATTTTCTCCTTTTTCATGTTAACATGAAGTAACTTGAACTGCAGCAAAAGCCAGAAACGACTCCACGCTGCAGAGAAACGAAATGTTCAGGAAGTCTTGAAGTGAATCATTTTCATTGAGAAGCTGCAGAGGCGTTTTGACTTCAGGCCAGATTCAGAAAAAATGATTATAAATATCTGTGAATCTGTGCTTTTGTTGCTTTTATGTTATTGATTATATTTGTCAAAATTACATTTTTAAAATTTATTTAAGATAACTTAAATTCTGTTTTTTTTATTCAAGTCTATTAGATTTTTCATTTTTGTCATTTTCCTTTTTTTTTTTATCAGTTTTTTGATTCTTGGATTTATTTCCTAATTCATACATTTTAAATCTCTTCAGTTTTTTTGTCAATATTTTCATTTTTTTTAGTCCCCAGAATTCAGTTATCGGCCATTTTATGTATCTCTTAATTTGATATATTTGAAAAAAATGTTTTATTTCATAATAATTTTCTTGGTTTTATTTCCTTTTATAAATCAAAATGTCACTTAAACTATAAAGAAACAAAACTAAACATAATTTAATGAAGCTCTCAGCTTTTCTGGAGCTCTCGACCTCATTTCAAGTTCTTGTTTTTCTTCACATGAGCAGTTTGATATAATGTTTTTATGTATAGAAGTAAATCAGTACATTTATTATGCATAACTAAATTTTATATATGGACTCTCATAAACTTTTATGATACTGAGAAAGTTTAAACTGCTTGTAAAAACCATGTGATGTGGTTTGAAGCTCCAGGAGACGGCAGAAAGTTGATCTTGTGACATTTTTTTAAATTGTAAAACTACTGTAACAATGATAAAAACAAGTCACAGGTTGTTTTTTTATTAGTTTGTTTATTTCTCAGCTCCTGACGTCCTCAGGATGAAGGAGAGAACAGACATTTTCACTTTCTTTAACAAACAGATCTTCACTGATTTGTTCTTCCTGCAGTTTCAGCCTGAGATTTTTCAGACGTTTGCTTTGTGTTTACTGGTTTTTGCCTCCTCACGTCCAGTTCAGCCAGTTTATATGTAATAAAATGTCTGTCTGTGTGTTTCAGACCCCCTGGAGATTTGGATTCGAAAGCTTGTGTAACCATCGGCGAGAAGGTAATTTTATTTCTTTGACTCATTTCTTGGACTCATTTTTGCATTGGAACATATTTACTTTCATCTTTGCGCCTTTCCCAAACCCATTCAAGGTTCATTTTTTTATCTTACCTTGGACTCTTACGTAACTCCTCACTGTTTACTCTTTTCCTCCTCCCAGTGTATTTTTGGTTTAGTGAAGTCCTCCTTGCTCTCAGCCCAGAGGTCGGCTTAATCAAGGGTCTGTTAGCTGTAAAGAACGCGCCAGTGAACATTACAGCCGAATTGAACACTTCTGATTGTGGGGAGACTGGAATGCTTTTTATTGCCCATCAGGCAGTAAAAATATTTATTTTGAACTCATCAAATAAGTGGAATTTTCCATTGGCAGAGGTGCCTGCTTTTCTCTGCTTGAGTTGGCCTCAAGTCAAAGAGAATGATTTTTTTTTTTTCTATTTTGATTGAATAAAGTTAAAAAAAGTTGAAGCTGTGCATCTGTGAAGGAGACTGTTTTTTTTTTGGTTCCATAATTTGCAGTTTGCTGTTTACAGTGAGGCTGTTTACAGTGCAGCTGTTTGCAGTGAAGCAGTTTGCAGTGAAGCAGTTTGCAGTGAAGCAGTTTGCAGTGAAACTGTTTACAGTGAGGCTGTTTACAGTGAGACTGTTTACAGTGAAGCTGTTTACAGTTAGGCTGTTTACAGTGAAGCTGTTTACAGTTAGACTGTTTACAGTGAAGCTGTTTACAGTGAGGCTGTTTACAGTTAGGCTGCTTGCAGTGCAGCTGTTTACAGTTAGGCTGTTTACAGTTAGGCTGCTTGCAGTGAAGCTGTTTACAGTGAGGCTGTTTGCAGTGAAGCTGTCTCCAGTGCAGCTGTTTACAGTGAGGCTGTTTACAGTGAGGCTGTTTGCAGTGCAGCTGTTTACAGTGAGGCTGCTTGCAGTGCAGCTGTTTACAGTTAGGCTGCTTGCAGTGCAGCTGTTTACAGTTAGGCTGTTTACAGTGAAGCTATTTACAGTGAGGCTGCTTGCAGTGAAGCTGTTTACAGTGAGGCTGTTTGCAGTGCAGCTGTTTGCAGTGCAGCTATTTACAGTGAGGCTGTTTGCAGTGAAGCTGTCTCCAGTGCAGCTGTTTGCAGTGGACTGACCTGCTCTCACAGTTTAAATCCTCTCGTGCTGCATTAAGTCTCTGTCATCGCAGCTTCAGTCCTCTCTGACTCTGTTCGTATCAAACCTCTCGTCTCATCCCATCGTCTCTTTGTGTTCGGAGCAGAATTTAGAGGTGAAGGCGGACGACCTGGAGCAGATCTGCGAGCTCGGCCGCGGGGCGTACGGCGTGGTGGACAAGATGAGGCACGTGCCCAGTGGTCTGATAATGGCTGTGAAGGTGAGAAGACGGCGGCTCTGCACTGCAGGATCAGTGATCAGTGCATGAACGAAACAATTCGATTAATTTAAGCTCTGCAACACAAACACAGCCTCCATGAGCAGCACGATCACATGCATTTAGCTTGTGTAGAATAATAATCATTGGAAAAAAAAGGGTCAAAACTGATGCAGCAGAAACAAGAATTGCTGCAATATTTATTTTTTATTCTAAGTATTCTTGTTCCTCGTCAAAATCTGTTGCCACCATGCAACCACCCACAGGTGTGTTATTCCAGTTGTGGCTCACGTAGCCTCAAACCTTCAGCCTCATGCAGACATTTAAATCACATCAGCTCACTTTCACTTTGTAACTTCACACACCCACAGTTTTTTCATTTTCAAGCTCATAGTCTTCAAACTCAACCAGCGATGACTCAGGTGACATCGTTTGATGCGGACAGGCAGATTGTCCTCCATGTCAGCAGCGTTCAGAGAAACCAGGTCATGAAGAAAACGTACACACTGTTCAGAATTAGTCAAATCTTCTGCTGCTTTGTGTTAGTTTCAGTTTCAGTTGGACCTTCATATCCAATTATTTAAAAAAATGAATATGTATCGAGGCCATTCGAAGACTTAACAAGCACCTGCTCCTCATGGTGGGTTACTTTACGGTTTTCAAGATGAAAAAAATCAAATGACAAAGAAAAATGAAATAAAGGAGGAAAACATTGACTTCGTAGCAACAGTAACCCAGTTTGCACAGCTGCACTCGTTCTGTGATGAAGTACAATGAACAATAAACAAGAAAAATGATAAAGATGTTAAAAAATGACAAACCTTTACGCTTCCTGTCGTTCTTCCTCAGCGGATCCGGGCCACAGTGAACACTCAGGAGCAGAAGAGGCTGCTCACGGACCTGGACATCTCCATGAGGACGGTGGACTGTTTCTACACGGTCACCTTCTACGGAGCGTTGTTCAGAGAGGTAAAACACGCTGCAGAGAGGCTGCACATCAGCGTGTAAAATAATCTCTGTGTTTTATCTCGGAGAGGTTAATTAAAATAAGGTAAACTGAATAAAATATCAAATAAAAACTCTGCGGTGCACATGTACGAGCCGTCTGATTAGAGCCTGAAACGTTGTGCTGTGTATGAAACATCTCTGTGTTCTTCGTGCCAGCTGAAGATTTTCTGCCATTAAAAACCAAAAATTTGGCCTTGAACGTTGCTGCATATTTTTAATCTTGTTTACTTCTTTCTTAAGAAAAGTTTTGATAAAATCTTTATTCGATAAAATCGTAGACTAATCAGAAAAAGTTGTTCGTCTGCATGAGTTCAGGTCACATTAAACAAGAAGTTTGGCTTCTTGATTTAACAGAAAAACACAGATTCCCTCAGATCTGCGTCCATTATTGACTCGCACCAAAAACGCCATTGTGTTCTAATGACAATCACCTCTGAAGATCCTCGGATGCAGAAAACTTCCTGCAGCTCTGAGTGGATGTTCAGGATATCCGCACCATGACTGGAAAAATCAGTCGCTTCCCGTCCGTCTGGAATGCGTCCTGGCGCTTTGTTTGTTGCCTTTTTTTTTTTTTTTCCGGATCTCTTTCCAAATTTGACTTCCTGTTGCCAGGGCGACGTCTGGATCTGCATGGAGCTGATGGACACCTCCCTCGACAAGTTCTACAAGCAGGTGATCGAGAAGGGCATGACGATCCCTGAGGACATCCTGGGAAAGATCGCCGTCTCCGTGGGTTCACACACACACACACACACACACACACACACACACAGAGCATGAATTCAAAGACACACTTCCTGTGAATGTGGCTGAGTGACAGACGCTCGTTATGTAACTCTGCTGTGCTCATTAACGGGCTCTGTTGTTACAGATAGTAAAAGCTTTGGAGCATCTGCACAGCAATCTGCAAGTCATACACAGAGGTAAGAGACAGAGTCCACGTCTGAGAGGCTGCTCGTCTCCGTCTTTTTCTATTTCTGTCTTTACTCCTTTCATTCCTCTTCTCTGTGTGTGTGTGTGTGTGTGTGTGTGTGTGTGTGTGTGTGTGTGTGTGTGTGTGTCAGCTGCATGTTAATCACTCAGAGAGACTCTAAAGACACAAAATAAAGTCACAAATGTCCTAACCAGCGACCCTGCTGCTGTTCTGTGACTGTGACTGTGACATTGAAGCGTGTCTTTGTCTCCTCGTCACAGACGTGAAGCCCTCCAACGTGCTGATCAACACTCAGGGCCAGGTGAAGATGTGCGACTTCGGCATCAGCGGCTACCTGGTCGACTCTGTGGCTAAAACCATGGACGCCGGCTGCAAACCTTACATGGCGGTGAGCCGCAAAGACTACAAACTCCTGAGTGATTCAGTTTAAACGCTCTGTTATTGGTGCAAACTGAAGCTTTATGCTAAGGGAAGATGTTTTATTTTTTATTGTATTTGTAGTATTTGCATCAAAATTAACTTATCAGTTTTAAAAGAGTGTATTCAGTTTTCAAGATGCTCAGCGTGCTACAGCTAACTAGCCGATTAGCTTTCTAGCCTGCTAACTGACATTAGCGGAGCAGTTTCCTCCTGAGGATGTGTGTTTGTTGGCTCGTTCACAAAGCTAAAACAAAAGACATGCATGTGCTAATCAATAAGGAGACGTTAGCTGTCAATTTTTCTCCAGCAGTAAACAAACGAGTAGTTTAATCACAGTTGGACCTTTAAATGACCTTTGAAAGTTTCAGTGTTTCGTTTCATGTAGATAATTAAAATATTTGCTTTGAACAATCAACAACAGAGTTTAACCTCGGAGTGAAAATCACAATTTAAGTGCAAATACAAACTTTTTGCACGACAGACCTGTTCATACCTGATGCAGGTGAGCAGACAGGTGAGCAGGTTCATCACCTCTCTGCCTCATCATCATCCACATGTTCAATGAGCCCGGTTACATTTTAACCGCCTGCTCGGCTGCTGATTGGCTGAGTGGGTTTTAGGGCCAGGTTAGCGCTCAGGGAACACAGCGATCCGTGTGTGTGTGTGCACAAGACGTTTAGGATGTCAGAGAAACGTCCAGATCGTCCCTGACAACCGCCGCCACCGCCATGAGTGACATCATGTAACCCTTTGTGTCCCGCAGCCGGAGAGGATCAACCCCGAGACGAACCAGAAAGGCTACAACGTCAAATCTGACATCTGGAGTTTAGGAATCACGATGGTAAATCAGCTTTCATGACTTTCAAGCTTTCATTTTGGAAACTCTTCATCTCATTTACTCTCATGTTCACATTCGGTTTGCTTAACTTGCTCTTTTCAGCTTCTCTTCACTGCTGCGAAAAAATCAAACACATCTGAAGGTTAGAAATGATTCATAAAGGAGGAGAAATCTGGCGTTCTGTGAGCCGAAATCGTGTCTAGACGTTTCATTATGAGTCGTTTAACATTCATAGCTCTCCAACTCAAACCAGAGAATATTTTGGCTCCGAGGTTTCAGCGAATCTGAGGCCGTTCGTTTGAACCCGGCTCATCTTTTGGCTTCGGCTTTCACAGACGAGCAGCGAATGTTCCAGCTCAGGTCTAATTTGAATGGTAATAAGAGAGCTGAATGTTTGGAGGGGAGAAGAGAGCGATTTTTAAATGGTAGAGGTGAAAAGAACAGTTCAGATTTTAGAGAAACAGCTTCATTATAAATTCTGAGTGATGGGGGAGAATTTCAATAACTTAAACACCGAAAGAAAAAGACAGAGAGAGCAATCAGTGTGTAAATGAGACACACTTTGGTTGATTTTCAGAGGATCTGTGACTCCTGCAGAGCTTTTTCATAAGAGCCACCCGGACAACGAACGTGAACAGACGCACAAATGAGTCTGAGTCTGATGTGAACTGCTGGTCTGAAGGAAACCAGGTGGTGAAGCTCTGCAGAACTCTGCAGATGTTGTCATTAACACTGATGGAGAAGCTGAATCATCAGTAGAAACATTAAAGGTGGAACAGTGAGAGATTTTTACCGAGTTGGTTTAAATGCAGACGTGTATTCTGGTTATAATTCAGGCTGTTGATTGTGGCTGTTGTGTGTTTTATGCACACAGATGCTTCCTGATTAATACACACACACTTAAAGAAATGCTGCAAATGACCAAAACACAACACAATGATTTCAGTTAATAGATTTATTTCAGCTCACTAGTAGTAAGTCAACACTACCTGACAGCTCAGGCTGGACTTATTACAAATATCCTCGATAATGTCAAATTTATGCAAGTAAATGCTAGAAAAAACGTTGTGACGTAGTTTTGGAGCTTAATCACCATTTTTTTCATTTGTTTTTTTATGTTTTCTAGACTTGCAGTGTGTTTCCTCTCTGAAACCTGATAACTTAAGGCTGATCAATCTGTAGATTTTTATCTTTGACCCATTTTCAAAGATCCTTTCCACTAATAAAAGTGAATTTCTTCAGTTTGTGTCAAATACACTGCTCAAAAAAATAAAGGGAACACTTAAACAACACATCGTAGACCTCGATGAATGAAATATTCCAGTTGAAAATCTTTATTCATTACATAGTGGAATGCATTGAGAACAAAAAAATATAAGAATAATCAATGGAAATCAAAATTATTATCCCGTGGAGGTCTGGATTCAGAATCAAACTCAAAATAAAAGTGGAAAAAAACAAGATCGGACTTCTGTGGAAACTCCTCAAGACAATTCAAAATGAGGCTCAGTCGTGTGTGTGTGGTCTCCACGTGCCTGTATGCACTTCCTACAACGTCAACATGCTCCTGATGAGACGACAGATGTTCTCCTGAGGGATCTCCTCCCAGACCTGGATCAGGGCATCAGTCAGATCCTGGACAGTCTGTGGTGCGACATGGTGTTGGTGGATGGAACAAGACATGATGTCCCAGAGGTGCTTGATTGGATTCAGGTCTGGAGAACGGGCAGGCCGGTCCAATGCATCGATGCCTTCGTCATGCAGGAACTGCTGACACACTCCAGTCACATGAGGCCTAGCGTTGTCCATGCATCAGAAGGAACCCAGGGCCTGCTGCACCAGCATATGGTCTCACAATGGGTCTGAGGATCTCACCCTGGTACCTGATGGCAGTCAGAGTACCTCTGGTTAGCACATGGCGGTCTATGTGGCCCTCCAAGGAGATGCCTCCTCAGACCATCACTGACCCACCACCAAGCAGGTCATACTGGAGGATGTTGCAGGCAGCAGAACGTTCTCCACGGCATCTCCAGACTCTGTCACGTCTGTCACATGTGCTAAGTGTGGACCTGCTCTCATCTGTGAAGAGCACAGGGCGCCAATGGCGAATCTGCCAATCCTGGTGTTCTCTGACAAATGCCAATCGGCCTACACGGTGTCGGGCTGTGAGCACAGGCCTCACCTGTGGATGTCGGACCCTCATACCGCCCTCATGGAGTCTGTTTCTGACAGTTTGAGCAGAAACATGCACATCAGTGGCCTGCTGGAGGTCATTTTGTTGGGCTCTGGCAGCGCTCCTCCTGTTCCTCCTTGCACAGAGGAGCAGGTAGTAGTCCTGCTGTTGGGTTGTTGTCCTCCTACAGTTTCCTCCACGTCTTCTGGTGTACTGGTCCGTCTCCTGGTATCTCCTCCATGCTCTTGATACCGTCCTGGACGACACAGCAAATCTTCTTGCCACAGCGTGCTTTGATGTGCCATCCTGGATGAGCTGCACTACCTGAGCAACTTCTGTGGGTTGGAGACACAGCTTCATGCTACCTCGAGCTCTGAGGGCACCGGCAACATGCAAAAGTGACCAAAAATCAGCCAGAAAGGACGAGGAAAGCCTCAGGTCTGTGGCCACCACCTGCAGAACCAGATCCTTTACAGGGTTTGTCTTGCTAATTGCCTCTCATTTCCACCTGTTGTCTGTTCCATTTGCACAACAGCAGGTTAAACTGATTCACTCTCAGTGTTGCTTTCTAACTGGACAGGTTGATAATATCCCAGAAGTGTGATTGACTTCGACTTACATTGTAATGATTATGTGTTCCCTTTATTTTTTTGAGCAGTGTATCATGTCAGTATTTAACTTTACTGTGCAAAGTTTGTCCCTGTTGAGGTGTTTTGTCATTCCTGTGCTGAAGGGGGCGACGTCTGCTCTGAGGTTAACCTGAAACCCTGCTGGATAGTATCAGCATCACATGCAGTGTGGTGAACAACCAGCTGTGTCTCTGCTCGTGAGGTTCCTGCTCTCTGTGTGTTCCTGACCTCTTCTCTCTCTCTCTCTCCGCCGCTCAGATCGAACTCGCCATCCTGCGCTTCCCGTACGACTCGTGGGGAACGCCCTTCCAGCAGCTGAAGCAGGTGGTGGAAGAACCTTCGCCCCAACTTCCTACCGACCAGTTCTCCCCCGAGTTTGTGGACTTCACCTCTCAGTGGTGCGTCTGTTTTTCTGTCGTTTTGTCCAAAACTGATTCTCAGGATGAATTTGGTTCCTTTTTTCTGATTGTATTTTTTTATTTCTCCACACAACAACTCGTCTCCTCAGACAGGAAGCCAGCAGAGTCTCTTTGCTCTAAAACAAAGCCACAATAAATGAGACAAAAATGTGTATTGATCCCAGCTGAGCGGCTTCGGTTTGTTTCCACTCGATCAGATCTGGTTCATTATGACTTTCTTTAATCGTTGCTGCAGTTGTGAGGCCACAGTTTGTTCTGACAGGAGGGAGAGAGAGACTCTTTATCTGAAAACGAATTCATCAGAATTGATTGAAATAAGACATAATGTTTGAAATGGAGTAATTTGAAGGAAAGTGATGATGGCTTCACCACATCTGTGCAATGCAAACTGAATTACAGCATCTTTAAAAGAAAAGCACCGCCTGCACACTGACTCCATGCTGCAGCAGGTGGAAACGAGCTGCAGAGAAAAACGGCACATCTTCAGATTTAAGAGGCTCAAACTGGCGAATGTTGGTTGTTTTTGCTTAATTAAACTATTTAATCAGTTTCTGAGATTTTAGCACATTAAAAAGTCTGCTGATCAGATCATTTTTGGATGATTGATCAGCTCGTCGTAGCTCGTTTTGGTCCAGCTGGAGCCTTTAGTTCAGCTCCCAGCGTGTGACCCCATTTACACTCAGACGTTTAATGCATCTTGTATCAGATAGCTGTCTGAGGCCATAAAAGCCGAGTGTAAAAGCAGGCAAGAAGCATTTGAGATGGAGAGGAAGCGGATGGAAATGCATCTCCACTTCTCCCAAGTGATGGTCAGTAAGCAAGGAGACGCTCACGAGTCCGAACTGCAGAGATAAAAGCAGCTGCAAAGATCCTGAAACGATCCGTCTCATACAGGAAGCCGCCTCACAAACGTCCGATCACACAAAACATGTGACATGAAAACATTTATCTGGTCCGGTTTAATCTTCTTCCCTGTGAGTCTCTCCTTTCTGCTCTGTGTTGCTAGCTGTTAGCTCCCTCGCTAAACTGTTCTCACTGTAATTAAACAGAAGTTATTGCTCTTTAGGTGTTTTTGACAGATACAAAGTGTAAATTACAGTCTGTCACATCGCAGCTGGGTTTAATCTGGATCCCTGAGACACTCTGAATAAGTGATGACGCTGTTTCTGTGGGGTTTCATCTCCTGATTTATACATCACATCGTTTTAATTCAAACAGACCACCAGCTAAGAGACGAGTTCATGTCATTACATAACATTAAAAACAGTGAGCTCAGAGGACAATGCTGCACTTTGAACAGGAATCTGTCCTCCACCACCTCATTACTGACAGATTTATTTATAATTGATTTATTTTACATTATTTTTTTATTATTTAACCAGGTAATTAACCCTTTGAGATCCAATATTTCTTTTACAAAAGTGACCTGGTCATGAAAACAGCAACACACGTCACAAAATACATAAAATCTAAATGTTGTGTCACCTGTTTTGAGACTCATGATGTTCGTGTGTGTGTTTCTGAAGGTGTGAGGATCAGTTCAGTACATGTCTGTGGGTCCTGTCATGTTGTGAGTTAATGTTCGTTTTGCTTTTTGCTTCTGCAGCTTAAAGAAAGTTTCCAAAGAGCGGCCGACTTACACAGAACTCATGGTGAGTTTTGTCTTTTTTTAAAACCTTCATCTTATTGTAACCAATCAGGGTTGTTTCTTGTGATTTTCTTCCTTTTCTGTCATAAAACATGCATGTTTTACCTGCACACATCTTGTAATACTGTTAATCAGACACTGGAGGGCGCACTAAGACTTAGATAATTTCCATCTGGCTGCACGTCCTCTTCCTCACATCCGACCAGCTGAGCTGTGATGCTTCAGTAGATAAATCAGTTGACATATTAATGTGAGCTGCTTTTTTCCAATAAACTGATGTTCCTCTTCCTCCTCAGCAACATCTCTTCTTCACCTCCCACGAGGCCAAAGAAACCGACGTGGCTAGCTTTGTGAAGGTCATCTTGGGGGACTGAGTCGCCACGTTTGCACAGGAGGGAGTGAGGATCTGTCAAAAAGGAGAAAACAACAACAACGACAACAACAAACAAACAAACAAGCAAAAATAACCAATCGCAGCCCCCTCAGACCTGCAGGACTCCCCCCCCCGCCTCGCTGCGCTCTCAGCCCAGAGGAGGAGCTGACGAAGCAGACGGAGGAGTTAGTCCCCGCCCACACCTGGCCGACCTCCACGTTCTCTACACATTAACCTGGAACAGGACGGGTGGGGGAGACGGGGGCCTCACACATAATCTGGATTAATTTAAGATGTCTGTATGCAAAAAAAACTCCCTCTCTGGTTAGATCAGCCCCCCCCCCCCGCCCTCAGTGCACCGCCTACTACTCAGACGTTGTTGATATTAGTCAGTTGACCGTGTGTGGAGTTAAACCGTCATGGTGGTCAAACTCAAGGTTCTTTTTTTCCTTTATTTTTTTTTGCTGAAAAACAGAAGTGAAAAGAGGTGAAGATTCTATAAAAAGATGAATGATATAATGCTATAAATGTATAATCCAAATGTTTGTATACTCAAAGCAAAAGTGTTGCATCGGTTTATTGGTTGACTGCATGTACAGAATATTTCTCTGGGTTAAAAAAACGGGCCAGTGAGCAGCAGCTGCAGAGTCTGAAGGCTGAAGACCTGCAGATGTACGGCCTCGCTTCACGGCCTTCCTAGTGGTCATAAATAGGTACTGCACTTCAACTACTTTCCCTTTGATTACAGCAGAGGTCGACTACACGTTTTGGGCTCTGGCTGCCTGTGAGTGTGTAAAAATGTGTGTTTGTGTGTGTGTGTGTGTGAGCTGGTGCATGATATCTGTGTGTGTCGTAGGGCTGCATGATTTTAAAGTAAATTAGAGATGCAATTCTTAGCGCTCAGAGTTGAGACAGTGATTTTGTCTCGTGATTTTTAGGGCAACGGTTTCCAGATGAAATGTTTCCTCTGCAGTTTGTCCGTCACTCTGAAGCTCTGAATGAAGTGTTTGTGGCAGATCTTTTTTCAGTAGTGTTCGTGGCCTTGGTGTGTATTTTGTCCAAACACTGCTTGCACAGCACATGCATGTGCTCATTGTGTTTAAATCTGAAACAGGTCCTCACTAAAGAATGTAAGACTTTTTTTTTTTTTTTAATGTTGGTTGGATATGTTAATTTTCTTGGGTCTGACTCCATATTTATTTGATTGTTTGTGGCTATTTATGTCACTGCTTTAAAGGCATAATATGCAGCAATTGTCTGTTACTTTTTGCAAAACTTTGCCTCCCTTTAAGGGCTCAAGAGAGGGAGCTGCATTAACAAGAACCAAGCGTTGAATTGCACAATAAAACCATTAGTTTCAGATTTTTTAACAGTTAATGTTCTGATGCAAAGATAAAAATGGCCAAACATCTGCAAAACTCTGCAGAAAGATGCCATAAAAAAGACACAGACCTGCAGGGATCTCCACAAAGTGCAACATGCACTGATATTGGTGGGCTGCAACAAACTGATGCATAAAGTCTGACACCCAGAAGCATCCAAAACACTGCAAATTAAGAGAAAAATGAGAGAACGCAGGCAGAGACAGACACCATAACACACTTCTAGTGTCCCATTGAATATGACTGAGAGGGAGAACTTTTGTTTGAGTCATTGTTATTTGAAATATTTCTGCATATTATGCCTTTACGGCCCCGGTCAGAAAGCGTTCAAGAGCAAACTGTTGGGCAGAAATTCTTTCGGGTTGAATCACAAAAAGCCTCTGAGTGCTTTGTGACTTCCAGGCAGAGTTTTGTGCAGCAGACCAACCTGCTAATTCAAACACGTAAATGTAATAAAGTTGCACGGAGCAGAACTTTGCAGAACTTTGCAGTCTAAATTTGACCGATCGTGCAGCCCTACTTGAACACACACACACATTTTTTAAGTTAAGTGTGTGTTGACGTTGTGGTCAGTTGTGGGAGAAAATTGCCCAAATTCTCCTTGTTGTTTGTACTGAGCCAATCACAACCCTCTCCACTCCACGTTCAACATGAAAAGAACTGGATATTATCACTATTATTATTATTAATATTATTATTAATATTATATTAATTATTGTTGTTATTGTTTAGATCCAGGTTTTTTTTCCCCCAGACGTATTTACTGCAGTTCTTCTTATTTATTATAACTGCTGTTTTTCCCTCTGAAAACTTGACCGATCCATTAGAGACTTCTCTCGTGTGTTTGTGTGGGCTGTGTGTGTGTTTTTGTCGTGTTCTTGGCTCTAACACGTGAATGCTTTTGAACCGTAACTTGCAAGCCTTCTATGTGCCTCTCTATAGAAAACAACTACGGAAAATAACATGTTGTAATAAGGATGGTGCAGGGATGTCTGCCTCCCCCGTCATATCAGCTTCCTCCCTCCTCACACTCTGCATTGCATCGTGGTTCCTCTCTCTTCTCACGTGTCCCTCGTTGTAGATGAAGCTCCACATCATCAGTATTTTTCTCCTCCTGCACGTTTGTTCTCATCTCTGCTGTTGCCTCGGTTCTTGGCTGTTTTTCTCATGATGGTTTCCGGTGGCGAAGAGCGTCGGCTTGCCGACACGCAGCTCAGCTGACGCCTTTAGTTGTTATGCCAGTTCTACTCGAATGACAAATTTGGAAACTTGAAATTCTGTGTGTGGCAGAATGACTTGGTTTTGTCACAGTTGGAGAACATTAATATCTTCTTGCCTGTAAATGTTTTGTGGAGGATGATCACTTCATGTTTTTCTGCATTTGTGTCTGTATTCGGTCACATTCACTACGTTTCATCCGTGTCGAAGTTGTTGAATTGTTGCCTAAAGACTCGATCTGTGATGTGAGACATTGAAAAGTGACTGATGGGACTTGTTTTTAACCTTTTACCACCAACCGTGAAGCTCACGGGATGCTAACACCGTGTAGAAAACAGACCTCCTGCAAGTGCTACGAATTTAAAATTACAGAAATAAAACTATATAGATTAAAATAGTGTTTTTAATCGCTGTGGCCATTTTCAGAAAGATACCCTGATCTAAAAATACTTCAGGTACAATGCTTTTCCAGAACAGAGTCTGGCAGTCCAGCAGAGAACAAATCCTAAAAAAATATTTATGCCAAAATTGACCACAAGTGTTTAAAAACCAAACTTTCCACTGGTTTAGTTTAATTTAGACAGACTGACCCAAAAGGGGAGCAAATGTTACAGTAAAAACTCAAAACAACAAGTTACGTTTAAAGCTGCTTCAATTCATATACTTTTGGCCACTTGAGGGCAGCAGAACGAGCTGGAAACTCTAAAGGGACAAATGATTGCCAATTAAAATGGTGTTGTTTTCCTGTTTATGCATTCAGCACAAAAAGAGTAAAATTATCATTGATTCTTTTTTTTCTGGCTACCTGAAAAATTTAAATGCAATATTTAGCCTATTTTTGGCTTCTTATGAGTTTATCTCCAACAACTCTGTTTCTTTAACTACTAAATGTTTGATTCATGTTGACCAGCTTGTGGCAAACCTGTGCTGGAATGACAGTAAATATATGCACCAGATCTTTTTAAATTTTTGTTAAAAAAAAAACTGTTTGATGAGAACTGTGAGAAGCAAGCGAAACAGAAAAATGTTGGACCAAAAAAACAAAAACTTCCGTTATAAATGCTAGAAAATAGGCTCAAGTTTACTCTTCGGCGCCCCCTTTTGGTCACCTCAGAAAAGCACTAAAGCAGGGAAAAGTGTCTGCACACCAACTTCTATTTATTCTACAAACAGTTGGACTGTCACAGATTGAGTCTTTATCAAACAACAACAGGTTTTTCTTGTTTTACTCCAAAACAAACAACCGCTCCGTCACTTAAACATGTTCACTAAGGAGTTTCCTGTTTTTTCACACACTCATAACTTTCCTTTCGCTTTTCACCAGTTGATCTTTCCCCGCTGGGCTCTGGTCCCACGGCCTTTAGCCTACAGCCTACAGCCTTCAAGTAACTGAAAGTTCCTCGAAGTGTAACTGACAGACAAAAGGTTTGGCTCAAGAAGCTTCCTCCTCTGTTTATTCGCTGCTCTGAACTGTCACCCTCCTCCACGAGTTCCTCCCGGCTCGGTTACTTTAAGTTTCACCACAAACAAACTGCAGAAAGGATGTGACACACGGCGGCTGGGATTGCGTTTCTTAACTCACACGTGCGTCTCATTTTGTAACTTTCTGCAACTCTGCCTTTGTAATGAAGGTGAGTCAGCAGGCAGGTGGCAGTCTGTAAGACAAGACTCACCCCCACCACGGTAATGATGACATGAAGGGCTCCCTCATTGGTTCACTCTGTGTGGATGGAAATATACTCAGACTGCACACAGTGTTAAACCTGCATGATGAAATCAGCCGACATCAAGTCACATTTTGAAAGTTTTATCTGCAGCTTTGCCTCGTGAGCTCCTCTGATGATGATGATGATGATGATGACTCTGTGTACCAGAGTCCTTTCTGCTCATCAGCTTATCAGCATCATTTCCACTAATTTAGCAAATTTGACCAAAGAACCGGAGGAGAAAAACAAGGGTTCAGGTGGAGCCGAGCCCAGTCTTTGAGGAGGGCGACAGTCTGCAGCCCTCCTGCTGTTCGATGAGCTTACAGGAGTCACTCTGACATCCAACCTGCTAAAAAACAAAATAAAAAATGGGACGCTCCCCTTTCAGTCACGACCATGTGCATGTTCCTGTAGCGGTGGTTCAGGTGTGTGTAGTATCTGTAGGTCTTCGAAGTGCCTGATGATGCATTTCTGTGGTGAACGTGTCTGTGAACGATGCTTAAACACTGTTTTTGTCCTTCACTTCCTGTCTGGGACTCACTGACGCTGCATGTTGCTGTGATGTTTTGCACTGTACTAAGGAGCCATATCACAAAGTCACATGGTAGTTGTGTTACTGTAAGATGACTGAGGTCCACGAGGACGTTTCTGGCTTTTTTTGAGAGAGTTTGGATTTATGAGGTTCTGAGCTTTTTTTTCAACGAAATCACAATATTGTAAATTCTCAAATAGCTCAGATTTTCTTCACCTAAAGATGCTTTTCTTAAGTTATTTTTCCAGTTTATTTAAGGATATTAGTTTGTTGTTGTTGCTGCTTATCAGGCCCTCAGCTTCACACACAAGCTTTTATTGTGAAATCTGTATAATTTAATTTATAAAACATGAAGTCTGGAATAATGAAAGTGAGAGAACGCAAACAGTCACCAGAGTACAAGTTGGCTTCGTTCATCTCTACAAACATGCATGTGTTAAAGCTTCTGTTTCTGTAAGTTGCAGTTTTATGGTTAAGATCTGGTTACATTTAGGTACAAGAACTCTGTTAAGGTCAGAAAAACACCATTTTAAGCTTAAAATATTTTTGTCACCATTGAGATGTTTGCATAATGTGACAGTGGTCACTAAAACTTTTTGCATTGTGCTACATCAACAGAGCTTTTAGTGAAGGGTTCACTAATTAAAATGTGTTTTTCAGGTCTTTAACAACCAACAGGTCACATTCTGGCTTTTATTTGAGAATTTACAGTATCTGACTATTGATGGAAATATTGAATGAACTTGTTTGTGTATTGTTAAAGAGGGAAACTCTTCACAGATCTGTTGGATGGATGTTTTGTCGGATGGTAACTCAGATTTCTGAGGATCTCAAAGCTTCAGAACCTCTTTTTTCCTGACCGGCTGTTTATTTCTCCTGCTCAGCAAACAGCACCGACACTTCTGGTCACAGTTGACTCACATTCAATGTTCAACAGGCTGTAATAAGAAAACAATCGAGTCCGATCACTAATAAGGCAATTTCCTGAGTGTTTCTGTGTGATTGCATGTCTGCACGTGTGTGTGTTTTTGTCTGGACAGTGCTATCTTTACCCTGCTGTTCCTGTCTCTGGGCGCAAAGCTCATGAATGAAGCGACTCACAGACAGATTATAGCGTCATTGCTCCTCTCAAAACCTGCAACGAGAAAAGTTTTTTTTGTCTCGGCTTTTCTTAGACGTCAGGCTTTGTGTGTTTTGTGTGTGTGTGTGGGTGTGAGCTTCACACACACCCATCTGCTTGCATGCGGGAATTCCCGTCAGCGAGTCTATTCGTGGCCCGTGTTCACCTGCTGAGTAAACCGCTGTCAGTGGGGGTCAGCAGGGGCAGGACGTCCGAGTGGAAACTTTCCTTCATTGCAAATACTGTCACATCCCATCGTGAATCCCCCTCTTATCCTCTGAGTTTATCTGAGCGCCCAACAAAAGCACGTAAGTCTGGATGACAGGCTGTAACATCCAGTAGGCCGGCGGCGTTTTACTGGAACAGGACTCTTCTTATTTTAAGTGTGTGAAGGTCAGATGCAGATTTTAGACTCGAGGGAGAATCAGAGGAAATTTTAACTCACCTTCTTCCTCATCCTTGAAATGTGTCAGCAGGATGAATGAGAAAAAAAAATCAAAAAAGCTCATGTGCAACGCTTCCAGCCCTTTACGAACCGCGTCCAGCCGGATCTTCTGCTCGGATCGTAGAGCGTAAATCTGTCGTTTGTGTGTGTGTGTGAGCCGCGCTGAGGTTTCTTCTCTTGAACGCTTCGGTTTTTCTTTTTCTCATCTATTATTGCACAACACTTCTGGTGTTCTTTGAGCGTTCTCGAGGTTCGAATGCTACGACATGACTTGTGAACCGTGGAGCTTCTGTGTCCGTGTTGCAGGTGGTAAACTGCTGGTACACACAGCTGTATGTGACTTCTGATGTTGCGGTGTTGTGTTCTTTTATTCGGGGTTCGGGGGGGTCTGTGTTTCAGAATAACACGTATCCAGAGATGCTACTGTACGTGGAAGAGGGTCTTTCGTTGCTGTCGGGTGGGTTTTTTCGGGGGTGGGTTACCATGACTACAGCTCCTTGCCCCATGGGAAGTGAAGTTCTCAGTATATTTACACATCTCTAAAGCCTCTGCTAAAGACTGATGACTGTTCATTTAGAGCTCAATGAATTTCTATAAATATTTTAGATTGCTCAAACTGATTATGTGCAATTGTAATGATGGAAATTCAATAAAAAAGAGGTATTTTTACACAATAGGCTCCGAGTGTGCTCTGTTCTGGGTCATCTTTTATTCCAGGAGGTCAAAGGTCAAGGAACAAGGTTCAAAATGGTGTCAAAAGATTAAAGAACTGTGGGAACTTTGCTCGACTCTTTAATCTTGACACAATTAAATGTTCAAAAGGCAAGAACTTTGCACATTTACAGAGTAGTTGAATTAAAAATGTACTCAGACGCAGCAGTTTAAGCTAAATGCTAAAGTCAGCATGTTAAACTCTTTGTACGTTAGCTTGGCCTGTTTTGTTCTTTCTGTCTGTGTTTGTCTTTAACTTTCCTCTCGTTCTGATGTGTTTTTCATCGCTGAACTCTCCTGCAGAAAAATGTCACGTAGCACCGCAGCTTTTAAAGCGCCGCGTTTCAGGCCCGGGAACTGGACCCGTTGAACTTCCGTACAGCGTGAGGATATTGCGTGCAGAAAAACAGAAAATAAAAACACTGAATCTCCTGCACACCCTGGCAAACAAAAGCAAGATGAGAGAGTGAAGGGCGAAGAAAAGCAAAACAACCCTGTGAAAACCTAAACAGAGCGCTGAGAGATGATTGGACGAAGGGTGTGAGGAGGCCCACGAGAAAGCAAACTACCTGTTGCTGCTCGTTTCTCACACACCACCTGCTCGACTCGCAGTGTGTTTTGACGCACATCCCTCCTCCCCTGAAGTAAATTCTGAGACCCGGACTTTAAAGTCTGGAGGTGGATATTTTTAGTCGTAAGCTGGACTACACATCGTCTTCCTTCCCTCTGCGAGCGTCTCTCAGACCTCTGGGGGCAAAGTTCATCCTACAGTTTAGAAACAACCCACCCCCCCTCCATCCTGCATTCTTAGAAAGTTTATTAAAAATCCTGTTTTGTGACACGTTTATGTTTGTATTTACAACGAAAGGATTGTCCGTCACCTTCCTTCACACCCTCTGAACTCTTGTGTGGATCTGCAGAGTCCAGGATCGAGGAGATGCTTCGTCCGATCTCTCCGAACTCTCCGGTGTCTCTGGAACGTTGCTCTCTTTATTTTTAACAACACTGCAACTGGTGGCTTTTTTTTTTTTGTTCCAACAATGTGTTTTCTCCCTGATCCTCCGACGTCATCTGAGTTTCCTCTGCGGGCAAAGATGCAGCACTTTTACCTCGCGGTTCGGGTTTGCTTTGTTTACTGTCTCACTGTTACACAACACTCCGATTTGTGTTTTTAAAGGCCGTGTTCGCGGTTTTAATGTAATTCAATTGGAAGATGGAAAGTTAGCTTGTTTTATGTGTGTAAGCTGATCTTCAGGCCTCTTTTAAACAAACACAACAGCATCATTAAAAAACTGAAGAGCCTTTAACCAAAGATGATGTTTTCCAATAAAATACTTAAGCATCACTTTCAACATCACAATGAAACTGTGTGAAGCAGTGAAAAACTAGAGTTTTAATAAATAACACTGAAACTATGTCTTTATAATAAGGTTATTTTCAGCTGATCTTCGTGCAGTAATCAACATTTTATAGGTAGAAATGAAGTTTGGACCGTGTAAATTTGGAAAAGTATAAATAAAACTGCTGTAAATAGGTTTTTTTTGTTTTAAGAACTTATTATCCTAAAAAGAGATAGTGGTGTACATGGAATTTAAATTTGAAATTAAAAGAAATTTTAATTTAAGTGTCAGAATTTAAAACACAAATTTAAAAAGCGTTGTTAAATAATTGTGTTTTCTTGTGTCTCTTATTAAATACGCAAATAAATGCACATTTTAGGAGAATTTAGAAAACTGTCAAGAATTGTGACCTTATCATTATATGAATAGTATTTGTAGCATAAATTTTTAAAAATTTCTGAAACAACAAATATTGTGATTGTTCCTTCATATCGTTTTCAGTAACAACACTTAACTGCATAACACTGCAAATTGTTTTTTAAATAAATCAGATGAGACAAAATTAAAGGGCAAAAGACAACAAATATTCTCAGGAAATATTTAACAAACAAACATTTTTATCATAAAAAACATCCAGTTAAGATGCACCACATAATGACTTTGTAGTGAAAAGATAAAAGTTTTATTTTTAATCCTCCGTAATTTCGTAACTTCACACTGAGCTTTTGATGTTTGGATCACAGATTCGACCTTCACGAACAAACAACAGCCGCACCTGTTGATTCAATAAACACGTTGTGTGCCATGTGTTGCTTTCCTGCTGCTGGGACTTCCTTTTCAAACTTTATTTATACTCAAGGTAAAAAACCTCTTGACCCCAACACACTCTCAGGGTTTTTGAAGTTTCTTTTTGCAGCCTTCATTCATGAACTCGTGCAGTTTTCCTTGTTGCAGGTTTGAGTCTGGATCTGCCTCCGAACGGCTGCCATGTCGCTGCAGCGTGCCCTGGTTTAAATATCGGAATATAAGCGACTGGCTTCTCAAACCGACAGCTGATGATCTCATGGAAACTCTTCCGAGCAGCGCACTTAAAAACTGGAGAATGATTTATAATGAAATGCAGCCCCGGAGTTTTTTTTTTGTTTTTTTTGTTTTAAAGTGGGGGGAAGTGAGGTTTGGGTTGTGCACTGGACTCGGGGGCACAAGTGGGGATTTTTAAAAAATTTTTATGCTCATTAAACTTTTGACATTTATGCTTCCAAATAACCAAAAGCAGCTATTACACCCTGTCATGTCCAGCAACAGAGTTCATTTAATGCAGACTTGGAAAAGGAAAAGAGATGTGAGGCCTTAATGCATGTTAAACCTCCGGAGCCCCACAGCAACGAGCTGCAAACATCATCCAGCAGAGCCTCACTTGACCCCGACTCCCCCCCGTCTCAGGCCTCTGGCTCTGCGACTGTACGACATGACTGACAAGTGGATATTTTCATCCTTTTAGGAGAAAAACAAGTCAGCACGAAAATCTTTAATCCATCTGTCCTCCTTAATCTCCTCAGGCTGCTAATAAATCAGCAAAGCCAAAAAAAGTTCTCAACAATAAAAGGCTTTGTGTGGAGCAGAGTTGCCCCCCAAGAAAAGGGGGGGAAGAGCTGTACTTATTTGGGCAAGCGAGAGGAGGGAGAGTGGGCGGAGCCTGGCAGCAGGAGGGCGGGCGTGGAGGTGGTGGTGGTGGTGGTGGAGATGAAGGGGGGGAGGAGGATTGTGCACCTGCGTTCGAGCAGCTCCTTGGGAAAAGGGAAGAAAACAGGATCTGAAACTAAAACAACATCCTGTGAAGCCCTCGCCCCCCCCCCAACCCCCACCCCCCCATCCCAGAAGTGTTTATGCTGTTTTTCCTGCTCCTCTCTGCAGAAAGTGGGAGAGAGATGAATCAGGGCTTGAATGAGGAGGACGAGGAGGACGAGGAGGAGGAGGAGGAGGAGGAGGGCTGCTTCCTCCTTGCTTGCCTTCATTCACGTACAACTCATCTCCCGCTGACACGCTCAGCTTTTCCACTCATTCATCTTTTTTAATCTGATTGTCGTCGTGGGATTAAGTTCTTATCAGATCCTGTTGTGATGAATGAAAAGTTGATAAATTTAACACTTTTTACTGCCAACTGTGACTAACTTTTACATCCTGTCCTCGTGTTGTTACATCAGTCCCTTTGGGGAGGAGAGGGAATTCCCTGAACGTAAAAAAATCCCAGAATATCGTGGTGTTGGAATCCCGTACAGTAGCTCACTCGCTTCCTGGTTTTTCTGCACTTATTCCTTCCTTTATTTTTTTATTTTTGCTGAAGGACGACGAGATAAAAAAAGAATTGCAGGTAAAAAAGGAGCTGATAACATCATTTAAAAACAATGATGAGAGACTGAAGTCATGATCATGTGTTTGTTCGAATTCTGATGAACTTTATCGACACAAAAACACAGAAACAACCTGTTTCACTGTTAATCAGGAAAGAACAGATGAGGATGTTTTTGTTCACATATTAATTCAATTTTACACGTATCAGTGTTTTCTTAATGAAACAGCTGTGACTCAAGAGGAAGAACGATTCGTCCACTGATCGGAAGGTTGACGCTACTTTATTTTCATTATGACGGTACTTTATTTTATTTCATTATGATTAATATTACTTTACTTTACTTTCATTATAAATTAAATTACTTTAATTTTATCATGTAACCTGTTGTATAATGACCAATAAACCTCCTTGTATCCTTGTATCCTTGTGTCCTTGTCCTTCCCTCCTCCTGTTGTCTACGTGTTAAAGGGTTCATAGGTGACGACCCTGTTTTTATTCCAAACTGCACCTGAGCCTGAAACAATGATGGATGAGCTTGGTGTCTGAGTCAGAGACGGTGACATCCACACTGTTAAAGATGTGAAGAAACAAAAGAAAGACCAACGTTTCTTTGACATAAACACATAATAATGAAACGTGGGCATCGTGTCTTATCTCATATCTCTGCAGAAACACAATGCAAACGTTAATTTTGATGATTGTTTCGTTAAAAAATCACTTTGAAGAGAACAAATGAAAACAGAACCCAGTTGGAAAACACATAAGTTGCTCGTCCCCTTGGGGGGGGGGGACAGCTTGCATAAGATGGTATTGCTTTACTTGACTGGTCTGACCACACACACACACACACACGGACACACACACACACACACACACAGACACACACTGGCAGCGAGCGTCGTGCCTGCTGACCACAGAGGAAGTGGCTGCCAAAGAGGAAGCGAACATGTCCCGTTTGTGTGAGCAGCCGAGGGGAAGAAGAAGTGTTAAAATTATTAGTCGAGAGGGAGCGGTGCGTTCAGGAGGCATCCTGTGCACAACAAACGCTTCCTGCTTCTGCCTCCAACGCCACAAAACAACCTCGGAGGGAGGGCGGGCGGGCGGAGCGGGCCGAGGATGAAACTGAGAACTTAAACGTCCCGACATGTGAACCTGCTGACGACCAAACACAGGTGGAAGCGACGCGGTGCCCTCAGGAAAACACAGCGACTCCCCACAGGCCAACAAGCCCACTGTACACAGAGCTCCTATAGAGGTCCTCGAACTCCTCTGTGGAAAATTCATGGTTTTCATTTTAGCAGGCACATTCCTGCACACACACACACACACACACACACACACACACACACAGTCGATGGGGCCCCTCCTGACATGCAGCGTGGATCCCTTAAACTCAGGAGGACATCAGATTACTGCACATTATGAGATGACTGAACGAAACGTGTGATGCAGCGGAGCAGCAGGGCGGGCAAAGCCTGTTCCTGGCTCGTCTCCGGCTGCACCTGAGCCTCCACGTCCTGGCCGGACACATCGGGCTCGACAGTGATCCGACGAGGCTCATCAAAATCGAAATAATAAGTGCGGCGTGTTTTCGTTCCTCCTGAGATCCGAAGAAATGCACCTCTGTGATCAGTTTGGCCTCATGGTCCAGTTTTATGGCTCACGAGCTGCATTTATCCTGATTTGGACACTTAAAAATGAAAATTCTGTGATACTTAAAGTGGAATTTAGAGGTGAGCGATCACATGATTAATCACGCGTGTGCTCTGAGAAGAAAAAAAAGGACAAAACTGTTCAGATTTTAGATCATTGGTGAAGTAGCTATAAGCAACTTCATCTGTTTCTACCTCAATGCATGACCACATTAATGTAACCAAGAATCTGCCCCATTTACTCCTTCAAAATAAAATAAGTTCATACGTGTTCAGTGTGAAGTTTTCCTGCAGAAGTCTGAATAATTTAAAATTTTGACCCTTTTTCTGTGTGAAATCTTCATCTTTAGAAGCAAATTCACAACATGCAGCCACAGATCACATAAATAAAGAGGAAACTGACCTCAGGTCTGCCCTCCACCCTCACCACAAACCACAAAACCCCTTTTTATTTGGACAAGATGGATCCTGAAATCACCACAAAGCACTTAATTACATCAGAGCACCAGAAGTTCAGGATCATTTCGTACATGAAGTCAGTAGATTGACCTTTATGTGATACTCTAAAAATCTGTGTGGTTTATATTTGATAGATAACATGACGTCTCCTTACAAGCTGTTACAGCTAACGTTCTGCATGCTGCCATCTGCTGTACTGGAGGGGAAACGCAACAAATATCAAACAGGTGCAGTGGTTATGCCTCCCTTCAGTTATCGCCACCTTTTCTTTTTTTATTTTGTTAAAGGAAGGTTACATCAGGACCTTTTCGGGTAATAATGATGGCACAGTCAGTGGACGAGAAGTGTGAAACATGAAGGAGTTACAGGAACAGAGGAGGTCTGACAGGTTCGAGACAAAGTCAAAACTGCTTTTATTGTTGTTTTTCAATCTCCAGATAAAACTGTCAGGAAAGCAACAGCTGCAAAATGCTGCCCCTTTATTGTGTAACAAGGAAATGACATTAAAAATAATTGGTTTCTTGGGCAAAGCAGCAGTGAGTAAGAACAGACAGGCTGTACTCCAAGATTAAATGATTTAGGACGCATTACCTGCCCTCCTCTCCGGTTTCTCCCTTTATTATCAAAGAGAAATAAAATGGTTTGAACTGGTGCAGATGCAGCAGAAATATTCAGATTTTTAGTTTTGAATATTGCTCATGCTACGAAATCACTACATTTCCCATAATGCAACCATGCATGGAAATACAGACTCTTTTAAAGCTGAATTCACCAGGTTTGTTGTGCAAACGTCCTGTTAAAAAATGATGAAATAACACTGATCCACTCTGACACAGTCTGAGTTGTTTTTCTCTTGAGTCCGTTTATCTTTTCTGTGTAAAATCAGCAGATCGTCTCCTTCTGTGTTTCTCTTAAAGTTCAGATGGTGATTTAAAGTCTGTGATCTCACAGCTGTTTGACTCCTAAATCAGCTGCCTCAGTGTGTTTATTCCTGCCGCTCGGCTCGGACATGTGCAGGCCTGTCCGTCCGCTCCAAAGTGGTCGTAGGTGCCCCTGTTGTGCATACGTGATTTGCCCCCGGTGCCAAACATGTGCCCCACCCCTGCCAAGAGCCACTTCCCCTCAAACCAGCCCCCCCACACACTGCTGGCTTTTGTTGGAGCTATTAACACTGACAGGATCAGCTGTTATTAACCGTCTGGTGACAATCTCACCTCTGGCACAAACCAGCCGGCTCGTCCTGAGCAGAGAGAGGAGGACACACACACACACACACACACACACACACCAGGTTCACCCTCAGTTATTCACTCTTTCACTCTGTCATCAATCATTTGCGCTGCAGGGTAAATAACATCCAGTGTATCTGGATGCTGTAGCTGTCTGAAATTGCAGGAGGGGCAACATGAACTCTGAGTTAACACACACACACACACACACACACACACATTCTTCCAGTCTTTCTGCGCTGTCTTACAAAGCGGTTTTCACTCACACAC
>JAQMCX010000033.1:2242051-2264551 GCA_029814765.1 Acanthurus leucopareius
TCTGGGTGCTCTAGCTCTCTCTATCTGCACGCGCTGCAACAAGCAGTCTGTTTCTTCTCACACACACACTCACACACACACACACACACACACACACACACACACACACATACATTTCTCTCTCACTGGTTTCCAGCAGCTAAAATATTCTTACAATGGCTCTTCCCTTAAAAAAACATTTTCAGAAAATGATCAACATTTCCAACAAAAAGACTAGATTTAATTTGTTTTTGTGCAAAAACCTGCTGGTTTTCAAAAATCTGAATTTTTATGTTTTTTTAAGTATGAAACAATAAGGTGACTGGATTTTGTCCAAATTTTACGAAGCATCTCCCCATTTCTCTCCACTGAGATCTGCCCTCCTGCATCGGTGCATTCTTCATGTGTCTTTGCAGAGTAAATGTGCAGCCTCGTGTCTGAGATCAGGGACCACAGAGTCTGCAGCATCCAGAGGTAAAGCTTTGAGATCCTGCAGCACAGAAACTCTTCTGTCATCACAACAGACCAGATCCCAGAGTGGTTTCTCCTTGTTTGAAAGACCCAGCAGGCCGGATTAAATCAGGGGATCACATGCATGAATTTAAAGTTAAATTCAGGACCTTTTTATCTCATTAAAGCACTTAACTCTTTATCATTTAGTTCCCAGTGAATCACTCTGATGCCGAAGCTGAAACCACAAATGTGTTCACATTCAAAATTACTGATATTATTAATAACTAAATTGTTTTCATATCATTTCCTGCTGCTTGATTGATCACTCGGCTAATCGATTCAGCTGTAACTTTGATTTCAAACATTTTACATGTAAACTCTTGCTCTCCCTGCATCATAAATCAAACGGACCCTGTCAAGTCAGGTGGGTCATTTAAAGTGCAGAAGCCCCGCCCACTCTTTTGGCCCTTAAACCTTCACCTGGACACACCTGTTGACTCACATGTTACTTTCATAAACAGAGGAATTACTCGTGTTTGGAGCTTCGTGCTGCTGCTGTCAGTCACTCCTCTTTATTGGCCCTTGAACGCATCACCAGGTAAGAACCTGCTGCTTGTATTGATCAAATGATCAATCTGTCTGTGTCTTATAAGGTTTAACTGCTCTGATCAATGAGCTGTTGATTGATTGGCTGCAGGCGGATCATTTCTGCTCTCAGTGCTGCTTCTGCACTGTTTCGTCTTTGTGTCTGAGCTGATTTCATTCTGTTTTCTGATGTTTGGCTCATTGATTATAATTCAAGCTTCGATTATGATGCTTTGCTGATGATGTGCATATGATGTTTGTTTGTTTGTTTGTTTGTTTGTTTGTTTGTTTGAAGCTGAGATGTTTTCGCGGCTGCTGGTTGATTTGATCAGTTTGAAGTTTTCTCTTGTTTCACTTTGATGCAAACTTTAATAAGCTGCTGTTGTTTCTCGGCTGCATGAACATGAACATGAACATGAACATCGCTGCTGCTTTCAAAGGCTTTTATGTGGATTTTATTTTCCTGATTTTTTTTATCAGCTTGATGGGAAAAATGAGAAAAACTCAGAGAAATTTCCATCTTAAAATGTTTATCTGACAGCTTGGTTTACTTTTCATCATATCATCATGCAGGTTCTGATTTTATCTACAGTTAAAATAATCCATGATGCTACTGGATGAAGAGTCGGACACTGTTTGTATGAAACTCACAATAATCTGGATTAATATTGATCATGTCTGGCTCTTGTTCTTGTGTCGCAGCAGCTCGTTGGCTTGTAGATCGAATGTCTGTGGGTTTGAGTGTTTTGTTGTCAGTCTCAGATCTCTGCTGTGTTTTGCTTGTGTTTGCTTTTGTGTTTTTGATGCTAAAATAATCATAATAATGTGTTTTAATGACAAAACGGCCTCTTTTTGTTCCTGCTCCTCCTCTGCTGCTTCTCTACAGACCAGAAACCGACTTTTGTTGCTTCAGTCAGTTTCTTATAAAATGTGATTGAAGAAGGTTCGGTAGCATTTCAATGAGCTTCATTTTTTCTGTGTAAACTGTAAAAACTTTGAGTCTAAAGTTGCACACACTTGACTGCCAGTGTTGTGAACACACACTGCTGTGTATTGAGGTCAAACATCCTGCAGATAACATCACCACTCTCATAACTACTGTTGTTTTCTGTGGACATCATGAATCCTCATCTGTCCGTCTTCAGCTTCTGTGGCCGTGACTTCCTCTGCTAACATCTGCTGCTTTGACTCCTGAAGAGCAGCTAGTTTATGGAGGCTAAAGCCGAACATCAGGCGGAGGGGAGAGTTTTTATGCTGCATTTCATCATAAATTCCAGTTGACTTTTCTCAACTTTGTGCACATTTGTTTTATATCAGAAAGTGTTTGTCATGCAAATAACTGAAGCATGAAACTGAGACACCTGCTGGCACTGCAGAAGTCTTAGCAGAGATGCTGAATGTCAGCTAACACGTTACTGATGCGATCCAGGCGACTTTCCTCTCTGTGCTGTTTAAATCTCACAGGTATGTTAATGCTGCGTTAATACTATAGCTGGTCAACACGCTCCATCAGCGTCGACCTTCACACTGACCAACATGTGTGACCAACCTGATACCGACAAGAAAGAAGCCGTGCAGGATCAGCAGCTCTTACAGCCGCTGCTGAGAGGTTTAAACAGTTCAGGGCTGCCGCGGCTGCTGCAGGAACTGAGGATCAACTTCACCGTGAAACTATTCATCACAATGCTGCCGTGACTTGTTTTGAACCTGAAAGTCTACCCGGTAACAAGCAGGCATCTCCCTGCTCGCAGCGACGATGTGACGGTCACACTGAAGCTCAGAGCACTTTGTTGTTGCGTGAAGTCGGTCAGAGGCCTCAGAGAAGCTTCTCAGGCTTTAAAACGTAAACAGAGTGTGAAGTGAAAACTCAAAGAGTCGACATGTGAACAGGTGACTTATGCAGGATGCTGCAAACAAGAAAATCTGTTTTTTAATCGAATGTTTCTCATATTGACTGTTTTTTTGTCTTCACACAACGTTTTCAGACAAAAGCTGCTGAATATTTTGAATCCTGCATCGTTTACATCAGAGTCTCAGTCATCTTCACTGCCGTTTGTTGGTGCATTGTTTGCTTTCTGTGGGAGTTTTTGCTTTTGTCAATCAGCTGAATGTGTGAGTGTTTATGTCAAAACCCCATAAACATATGGGGTAAAAGCATGTCCGGGCTTCTGAGATCTATCATGAGAGAAACAGGACTTTAACAGCATCTTGACACTGAGCTTTACTGATGACAGACTCACCAGGTTTCATCCGTCACATGCAGACGTTCTGCAGGTGGAGCTGCAGTGAAACAAGGTGATTCACAGCAGAAACCAGGTGGAGCTGCTCATTTGTAGTTCTTAAAATAATGGAGGAGACAAAGTGCAATATTTTTAATGCAGGAAATTCAAAACAACCTTCATCAGCTGATTAAAAAACCACCATAACAGTTCATTTCTCCAAGAGATGCATGAACTGTCACACTGTCAGAACTCAGACTGAGGTGGGAGGGAATTATGAGCATAAATGCTCATATTTATCAGCTACAGGAATCCTAGTTTTTATGCATAAAAGATCATGTCTACATCATTTAAATGAAGTATTTTTTCATCACGTATTTAAGAAAAAGGAGAGGAAACTGTGTCGGGGGTTGAGAGGACTGCTGAGGAGAATTCAAGCTTCAGTCCGGAGTTTGAAGTGAATCGATCCGTGCAGCGAAACGTCCGCAGACGAAGTGTTTGAGAACAGAGATGTTTGGAGTGAAACGAGCAGAGCAGAGACGCTGGCAGCCTCGCACAGTTTCTCCCCGCTGTGGTTTCATTGTATCGTGTGTCTCCTGTCCTTCTTTCTTTCTTTCTCTCTTTCTTTCTTTCTTTCCACTCGCTCTTCCTCTGTAACTCAAGACCACACAACATTTCAGCCGGCTGTGGCTCGGAGTGAAGCAGAAACATCAGAGCGAAGTCGCTCAGAGGATAACAAGAGACTAAAGACCATGTATTTTTTCCCCTTCTGCTACTTTGACTCGTCACGTTTTTTCCGTCTGAAAAGCCAGGGCCGATCATGTTTCTCGATTGCAGTCAGTTTCCCCTTGTTAAGGAGAAAATAGCAGCATAGGGTTTAAATTTAGATTTACTGAGCATCCACTCGCAGGCCGTCTCCTGCTGCAGGCCCGGGGTCAGCGCATGTGTCTGCAGTGGAAATAGCAGCGAGGAGAGACGAGTTGATCCTGATTGATGGTCGATGATTTTAAGCACAGTTTCATCCCGCAGTGTTCGGAGGAACGCTTTCACATTACTGTCAATGTTCTGAGTGATTTAGGAGGTAATCGTCGACAGATGAATGAAACTGTGTCTGTGTGTGTCAAATGACGAGTGAGTCATCGACCGATGTGAAGTCGATGTCATAAAAGTGGAAGTTATTGGACTGTTGGAGAATAAAAAAGTTTCATGTGATTTTTTCAATGAATGAAAAAAACCTTTAAAAAAGAAAAACTGCACAATCAGACTCTGAATGTTTCTGTCACCCTGCGTGTTTAGATTTAAAGTCAAGAAGTCAGACATGAGAAGAAGAATTAAGAAAAGTGCATCGAGCAGTTTGCAGGAAACAAACAGAACATTACTCAAAGCACTGTGACTTGGATTTGCTTGCTTGCATCTTAAAAATGCACCTGTCAGTGTATCAATGAAATTTGAAATTTGATGCATCAAACCACTTTGAACTGTTTCCTCTGCAGAAAAGCCTCCACATGCAGCTCAGACACGCGGGTCAGTGTGTCGGATGGAGGCTTCTCTCACTGTTTACAACTCTTGACCAGAAACAGACGCAGCTTTTTCACTCTTTTACAACCGGATATTTGACTCTGAACATGCAGCCACAGAGTCTTCAACCAGCTCTTGTGTTGCATGTGTGCATGTGGTCGCATTTGTGAAAGCTGATTCTGACTCATTAAGGAGAGCAGGACCGAACACAGCAGAGTTCATCAGATCAGATGATTTGAGCTGATATTGATCCGGTGAAAGGCGCCGTGCTCTGCCCTGAAACAGCTCGTCAGATGGAGCGCAGGAGCTCTGCAGCTGCTGCGTTGTTGCTCCGCTGTGGGGACTCCTGCGTGACTCAGCAGCCTTTTGTTTCGAGCCTGCAGACGACACACAGTTTAAACTTGTGGTCATAATCACTTCACTCACACACACACACACACACACACACACTGACAAATCTGGGCTTCCCCTGATAATCACTGATGGAAAATAAAATACGACCCCTGCTGATTCACCATCAGTGTGAAAGTTACAACACAGATGGAAAACTGTGCGACGAGAGGTGCAAATGTCTCATTATTCCCATCAGGGATTCTTGGTGGGCTTCGCTCCCTGAATAGGTGAGCTGGGAAACAAAACAGAGTAACTTAAGCTGGAAAATCTGCGGCACGCGTTGTTTACTCGCAGCTCAAGACGGGACGCTTTAAAATAAACTATATTTAAATCGACCCGCTGAGAGGAAGGTGAAATCCAATATTTATCTGACATGGAATGAGGACAGCTGCACACACACACACACACACACACACACACACACACACACAGGCAGGAGTCAGGAGGACAGCAATGAATCATGGGAATCGTTCGTTTAAGAGGTGAAGGTTTCTCGGTGGCTGCAGAGAAATGCAGAGAATTGAAACTTGTGCTGTTGCAATCGGGGGGGGGGGTAATTTGGCTAAAAAACCAAGATTGAGAAAGAAAAAGGTTTCAAAAGAGTTTACTGTAACTTCTGTGTGGGAAAGTTACCGTACAGGAAGTTCGATCTGCGGCCTGAAGAGAGCAGAGTGAGCCACGAAAAGCCCAGAAAAGCCCTTTCTGCATGAACGAAACGTTAAACTACAAGAGAGAAAACTTACAAAAAACACAAAAACAAGCAACAAAACAAGTTTGCAGCTTCTGAGAATCAATCAAACACATCATCATTAATGTCTTTTAGAATTAACTTTATTTAATTTAACCCTTAAATTAGAATTAACTGTCAATCCCTGTTGAACACAGTTTATTTTAAATGTCATGTAGATTTTTGTCTAATTTTTAAAGAAAGGATTCAACTCAGTGACGTGAACACAGTTCATGTTTGGAGCAAAGACAGCACTTATATCAGATCTGTAATCTGAGCTGGTAGAAACTCAAAAAGGCCTCAGTCTTCAGTTTCATGCAGAATCTCCATCTTATATTCGCAGCCATGTTTCTCCTCCATCCATCACACAGACGCTGCAGATAAACTTCATTGTATTCACAGAGTCGTATGGAGACCTGCAGCAGCAGCGTCGACCTTGTGATGAAGGCTGACCTTTCTCCTGGACACACACACACACACACACGCACACACACAGGCCTGCAGCTCTGCAGCTCTGCAGGGCCGCGCTGTGATAAACTGTGTGAGAGCTGACGTAGGCCGGTGTCCGGCCCGAGCCCGCCGGCCAAACGCCTGTAAACAGCTCCTCCACTGAGTCACACCGACTCCCACAGCAGCTGGTTCCACCTATTGTTCCCGGCTCCCGGAGAAAGCGTCACACACCGCAGAGCGACACCTCTCAAGGGTGTCCCCGCCGCGACCCAGCGCACCTCTTTCACACAGCTCAGCTCGACCCGCCACCGAAACGGACCAGAGGGCACGAGAGAGACCGAGAGGAGCTGGACAGGTTTTATTCTGACATGCAGAGGAAAGTTCACTGATGTTTGGTTTGTTTCAGTTCAAATCAACGATGTAAACACACATTAACATTATATCATATTTGTGATCAAAGTTTGAAAGAGACTCCAGTCTGAGCTGATCACTTCAGTTTCTGCAGTTTTACTTTGTTTAAGATTTTTAATCAGCAGGTTTGCAGGTTTTTCATAGTTTGTTCCTGAGTTAAAGGTCATATTGTGTCATAAACATCATAAATTAAAACGATTCTCATCCTGCAACAACAAATAGATTCACGTCTTAGATGTGAATCTCCTCGAAGGCTGAGTCGACACTTTTAAAAGTTATTTATTTAAAACTGCTGAGTGGATTTTCTCTTCATGCTCGGCGACAGGTAACCTGGAATAAACCAAACTGTGATTCTCAACTTATATTTCTATTTGCAGCCGCAGTCGGAACATTTAGAGCAGAAACTCTGCTTGTAAACATCAGCACGGATATAAATGACTGTTGACAGGCAGCAGATCAGCAGCACTGAGTGTGTGTGTGTGTGTGTGTGTGTGTGTGTGTGTGTGCATGCATCAGTTTACAGAAGCTGTCGTTTGTCAGCTGCGAGTGCAGGAATGTCAGTCAGACAGGTGCTCACAGCCTCGCCTGCTGAGGCGAGTCGGAGGCTCGGGAGCGCCTGAAGGCTGCGAGCTGAATGATAATAATAATCAGGAGAAAACAAACGCAACCTGAGCTGCTCGCCGTGACCTCGGCGGCCCGCAGGTTGCCACTGTTTTCACTCTGAGAGTTTTTCTTCCGTCACTTTGGGACACTATTACAGGAAACTTGTGGGAGGATCTGAATGTGGCCTTTTCCTTCTGTCTTTTTCCTGAAGTTAGGAAGTCCTGTCTATATTTAGATCCAAGCTGTCCACCATGGAAACATTCAAGGCCTGAAGGCGACCGAAAGAAAACCTGAACCCAGGCAGAGCAGCGACCAATACACACCAACTCATCAGTTATTAAATTAAATGTTTTATAAAGGAAAAAAGCCTTTTGAATTTCATTTTATTCTTTTTTAGGCGAATGTAAAATTTGCTGGTTCAAACTTCTTAAATGTGAAGATTTGCAGACTTTTTTTACATTTCTTTTTAAATGTATTTTATGCAAATCAAAGTTCTTTGGGTTTCCAACTGAAAGTCAGAATAAATCAAGATATTTTCTGGCATTTTGTAGGCAAACAGTTCATCATAAATAAAATATAATTAGAAACAGCACTGATGTAAAATGCACTGCACATGATTTTGCAAGTGTGTCTTGTAGTTTACAGCAGAGGAAATTAACAATGATGAGAAACAACAATAAAACTTTATTTAAAAAGCAGTTATCACAGTGTTTAATTGCTTTACGTATAAAATTTTCATTAAAACAACAATAGAAACAGAGAAAAGCAATAAGCTGGTTTCTGGTTTCACAGCTGAGTTCAGCTGTGATGTAAAAGCTCAGTCTGCTCACAAGAAACTCAGAATGAAACAGAAAGAGAAACGAACGGCTCATAATCTTAAACTTTCTCATTTTAACAGCTGACAGATGCTTTTAACCCTCGACGCTCCTCATCACTTCCAAACCTCCCGTCCTGGGATTTCCCACAGTTCTTCACTGCTGCCCTGACCTGCACGTTCACTGCAACCAGCGATCATGTTCCTGCGTGTGAAACAGCTGTGTGCGAGGGGAAAAAGGGTGCGACGGACGAGAGACAATGACTTTTGGAGGGCTGACGTCCGTTTTTAGACTCTGCTGACCCGTTTCCAGTGTCATCCAAAGATTCCAGAGGAGTGTTTTTGACCGCTGCTGCTGCAGGAAGGGCAGGACAACTGCACTGCAACTTGAAACTGCATCCATGAGCCTCTCAAAATAAAGTTTTCATCCTCTCGTAATAGAGCCGTATTTATGTAAAGGTTAGTGAGAAGAGACGCCACCGTCTTCCTGCGATTGTCCCAGTCGGTGATTGCATCTGTTGCCATGACTAGGCACAAACACTGCAGTGTGAGATAATTACAGCTGAGGAATTCAAGTGAAAAAGTGCAGGTCATGATTTGGACGCAGAGAGTTTGTGGCCTTCGTTCCTTCTTTGCAAAGTAAAAACATTTCAAAGCATGTGAATTAAAGATTCACAGATGGTTAAGAATGATCTGTGAGACCTGCTGATGGGATCTGTGTGTTCTGTGAAGGTTCAGTCTCTCTTGTGTCTGCATGGTTTCCTTGTTTCCTGTTTCCTTTCCTATTCTGCACATGAAGCCACAAAACCTTCAGTGAACTCACACTTTGCATCTGCTGGTTGCACTTTCTTGACTTCACTTTAAGTGCAACACCTAAAAAAACAGCAGCATGTTTTTGCTTTTTTTTGTCAGTGAGATATTCTGTGTTCTGCAGTCGATCATGTTGTTTTCTGCTGCCGTCTGTCTGCAGGGAGATGAGAGTGAATTTGTCTGTGATTGGACATAAACAGCTACAGAAAAAACTAACTGAGTGAATGAATGGATCAGTTTGTGCAGACGTCTTTTTGTATTTTAGAAAACTAATTTTATTAAAATCTCAGCAATTGTTACCAAGTATGGCCTCTCATATGGATTATCTTAGTTGTTCAGCTGTTATATGAGTCAGTTGCATCAAAGGATCTCAGTTCTTCACCGTGGATCTGGTTCTCGGTGGGAACATCAGTCTGCTGAGCAGCAGCTTTGTGAGGAAGCTACAGGTTTGCATTCGCCACAAAGATCAAAAGAGGCTCATTGAGACGGAGACGGACAAAGCTCATCTTTGAGTCCCGTCGTCTCAGAAAACAGGAAACGAATCAGATCAGGGAGGTTGAAACAGGTGAGGCATCAGGAGGTCAAAGGTCAGCTGTCTTGTGCAAGTTCAAAACTGCTGTTTTTTCGACATTTTCAACAACTCTCTGTGTCAAATGTTGAATTTGTTGTGAAAATGTAGCATCTATCTATGATTTTTTTTTAAATTCATGGCCCTGAGAAGGATTTATTTTAACACACTGAACTTCACTCAGCAGCAGAACAAACCAAACTGTGTTAAAACTTTAAACACTGAACCCGCGTGTTCCTGTGTGTGTTCCTGTGTGTGTTCCTGTGTGTTCCTGTGTGTTTTCAGCCTGCAGTTTTGCTCTGAGGCGGCTTCAGTGTCACCGAGTCACTATCACGTTTCAGATAAGTACAAGCCACCGAAGAAGCTGTGAGATAAGATTTCCCTTTAAAGGAGGAAAGAGAAGATGGAGCCTTTTACGCTCGAAGCTTGACCCCGTTTCCGCCGTCAGAGCTGCAGATCACATGGCGTCACGCTTCAGCGGGTCGGCGGGACTCGACAGGGACGCAAGTCAGCAAGTCAGCAAGTCAGACCGCTGAACCTGCAGTGTGTCTCTGCACTTATTGAATAAAATCTGTTAGTTTTAATTCATCTTTTTAAAAAAATCTCATTAACAATCACTGAAAGGACACCTCTAGTTCAGGGATAAATCTTTTTCAAAGTTTCCTGCTGTAGCAGATTCACTGACACTCATCTGTACAAGTTTATTAAACGACACACCAAAAAGTATTTGAACTGTTAAAGGAAACTTGTGATGCAGGTTATATTCACTGAAAACAGAGCTGCTGTTTGATACATTTCAATATGCAGTGCTGTTTAAACTGAAGCTTTAATGGGCTGTGCAGCTTTGTAATGCAGGAAAAGTTTATTACTTTTAATAAATGTCAAATAAAACTTTGTATTTTCTAATATTTTGATCAGCAACATTAAAAAAAGGATCAGATTATGTCTCCCACTGGACACAAAAGACTCTTAGCAATGAAAACTTGCAAGTCCAGCATCTCTCCTGCTCATCAGAGTGAACAATCATCCACAGCTTCAGATCTTCTGCACAAAGTGGCTGTTTTCCTCATCTCCTTCAGTTAGTTTCCTACAGTTTTGTGTCAGTCGATGGAGCTCCAGGATTTCTGCTCTGAACTCAGAGTGAAAGAGACACATGAGAGATTTTGAATCAGCGTTGTGTTTAAAGGTCCGCAGCTTCAGCCGAGCCCATGTGGTTTTGAAGAATGTCTTCCAGGTTATCAGCTGATCTCAGGAACGAGTGGAAAAGTACAAGCGGCCCATGTCAAACAAAAGCCTCGGCGGCTGATGAAGGCCTGCTGGTTAATTTCCATAAACATGCTGAAAGAGCTGCTGATACCAACAGAGCGATGACAGGTCTCTGCAGAGCGGAGGCTGCCATATGGCACACGCCGACCGCGGAGAAATATTTCCATAAAAATATCGATCACATACAGAGAACTGTGCAAGTTCACACTTCACGAGAGCTGAGTCAGAGTTCGGCTCACACACATGAAAGTAAACTACACACATTTCTTCCTTTTTTTAATTTAACGAAGCTGCGCTGCAAAATGACGTGAATAAATAAAAATACTTCCACTATAAAATCATAGATTACTTTCAAAAGCCGAGAAAAAATCATGTGAGTTTGACTTAGTGGAGGAACTTTGCAGCTTTTGCAACCATCCCAACATACAAAACTTACTCTTTATTTGACTTTGAACCTTTTCTATGATGCTCACATGTTAAATTTGTATCGAAAGACATCAGGATTATTTAACGTTTCACTGACGGAGCAGCAGTTTCGTCATCGGCGGCTGTTTTTCAGATTATGAAACGTCGGTTCGGAGCTTTGACCCCCCTGATGTTTCGTCTCGAGAGGAGACTCTGAAGAAACAAACGGCTCTATTGATGACAGAATGAGAGGAGCTCTTTCCTCTCCCTCTTATCTCAGGATGCATCTTAGGCCTCTCCTAATACCTGCCATCCTGATTAAATGTAGAAAAAAAAAACCTCTTTGCCATCCTTCCTCGTCTAATTGCATCAAATGGATTGATTGTCTGGAGATTAAATGAGCTACTTTTTAAATAGACGAGTGTTTGGATGTTTTTCTTTTTGTCTGAGAACTTTTCTGACATCAATAATGACCCAAAACCAATGCAAGAACATTGACTAGCTGCCACAGCGCACTGATACGCCCAGATTTTAATGCTGAACTGTTCACAAAAGCAGGACGTCTCTTAACACGGCTGCTGAACAACCTTTTGTTATTTATGTAACATCACAACTTTGACTCTCGTGTCGCCATCAAGCCATTTTTCAACCGTTTCGGCTGAGATAAGAATCCAAGCAGAGCAAATTCATTTCTCTTTTTTTATTTAAACATCATTTTTCCTGGTTTGTGATGAGTAAAAGAGCCTAACGAGGCCACCAAAGAGGCTGCAGGCTCTTCAGTCTTGTTATGGCGTTCTTGATTTACAGAAGAAGTCATGTAATCCATAAATACAGTGAACATGTTTAACATGATGAGCCTCCGCTAACGTTCAGAGACAAGACCCGGGTGTTTACTATAGCTAATGCCTCTGAGACATGGATGGGCCTCCTACACTAAAGGCCCTGAGGCCTTCAAAGGATTCCCTGGTTTCTCATGTTAGAGAAGACTTGCATGTGACTTCAGGGACTTCACTGAGCATGCTGGGAATCAACATTTAATCAAGAACCTTCACTGATGTGGAGCATTTTACATCCAAACCACGAGGACTTTATAAAACCCTGCTGTTGAGTTCATAAAAATACTCATAACTTCATAATGAGCCATAAAAATGCACGAACAGGTTCACTAATGTCACTTCTGCTCCAGCAGCACATTCCTGCAACACAACCGTCGACGGTGCAGCTCATTCTGATACGTTTTAATCAAAGCATGTATGACAGTGCATCAGTCAAAGCAGAGGTAATGTGGTTAAAATCTAACCATCGGTAAATGATCTCGGCATCACACACAGGAATGTCTCAGATGTGTTTACCTGACTCCACACACCCACGGTTGCCATGGAGAGGCGAGAGCTGCGAAACGACGAGTCGGTGACTAAGGACCGAGGCAGCAGCGACAGCAGGGGCATCAGGCCAGGTGACAGTGGTTAAGACACTCACACACACACACACGCACACATATGCACGGCACCATTAGCATCCTTAAAAAGCCAGGGCTTGTCAGCATTAATCACCCCTGGCCTGTTATTGTGAGCTCTTGAGCGGAGGTGTACATGGACATCTAACAGCAGGTTTTTCCTCATCATCTTGTGTGCACAGCTCATGTGATCGCAGGGACAGCAGGCTAAGTTTGTCCTGGCCTCTACCTGGAAAAAATCACAAAGGAAGATTCTAGATTTCATAGTAAAAAACTGTTAAACTAAAGGACATTTTTTTTAAATTACATTTTTTTACAAACTTGACTTTGAAAGACCTTCATCAGCACTTTATTTTGCGTTGTGTGTTTTCCTGTTCGGCTGTAAAGGCACCAGATAATCTGTCATTACTTACAAAGTGGCATCTTGTCCTTCATACATGATTTAGGTTTGAGTAAACCTCAGTTTTCCCTTGAAAACTTTTCTTATACAATGACTGTATTAAGTGTAAAATGCAGATTAAACCCTTAAAAGAAAGTCATTGCATTCTTTAGTAAATTTAAAACTTTATTGAGAATGAAATAACTATCCAAGTGCAGTTGTTTTTTGCATTTTCAGTTTTTCTAATATAATGAAACAAAAGTGCCGCAAGGCTCTGACATGGGCCCACTGCTCTTCTGTTTTGTATTACTTGTCAGATAAGAACTTTTAGAAAATTAGCCTTAATATAAATCATGACAGTCTATTTACATTAAGAGCTGACAGCTGTAAAGCTAGATTGAATTTTAGTCATTATTTTAAGTAAAATACACAATAATAGTAATAGATTATTATGCAAGTATTGAAATTATTTAGGCTTAAATGTCTTGGTTTATATATCAAGTTTTTAAGACTAAAATGAAAAAATATTGGCATTTTTGCTTAAAAAATAAGAGATAATTCTGTTATCAAACTGCCGTTTCATTTCGTAAGTCATTTAGCAATTTAATTTAATATAATAATTTTATAATCCCACTGATTAATATACCAGGTTTGTTTCAAAAAATGACAAAAAAACACATTAACTGAATTCACTGAATTTCCCTTTACTCAACACATCTGTTCAACAACCAGCATTTAGTGTTTTTCTTGGAAGATGAAATTAGAGAAAGAACCAGAAAATCATTAAAAAATAAGCTGCGTTAGTGAAACCGAGGAGTCTTTTGATCTGCAAAGTCAATCAGTGGAAATCAGTCGGTTTTCAGGAATCGTTAAGATGACATAATCTGGCATGGCGTCGTGAAAGTTTACACAGCACATTTTTAAGGCTTTTAACTCCAACGTACCACAAACGTTTTCTCAGAATGTGAATGAGAAAGAAGCAGCAACACGAGACTTTGCAGCTTTTTGTGTCACATTTTTATTTTTTTATTTTATTCTGTTCCTTTTTAAGCTCGTGTGCTTGCATGCGACCTGTTCCTCCTTCATGCGGCTCTCAGGGGAGTTTGGACCCACGGCTGACGTGGTTGGTTGTTGCTCTGTGCCCATGGCAACAGCTGGGCAGAGGGAGGGGGGACGAGGGGAGGGGGGGGGGGGGGTAACATCTCTGGTGTATGTGGAGATGAAGAAACTGCACGGCTTCTTGCTGTGCAGAAACATGCAAAAAACATCAGACACGTTTCGCAGTTACAATTATTTTTAGAGGGACGAGCTCGAGCTGAAATAGTCACTTTTTCCAAATTAAAAAAAGACACATTTGCTCTTTTAAGCCCTGGATAGATTTTATGATTTGAAGCATAATGAATTTTTATTAAAAGCAATAATAACCTTCTCTGAGGCTTTCACGGTTTCATGTTGTCACGCTCAAATCGAACGGGATGGTGTGACTCATTCGATAGGATGGTGTCTCTTAATCTTCATCTCCTCAGAGGTCAGTCCTGGTGAGGCTTCATCAGCAGGTGGTGCAGATTTTTGGGTCAAAGTTGTTGGGTGAAAGATGTTTTTCAGAGAACCTGGAACACTGTTTATCTTTCCGAAAAGACATGTGGATGTTGAGTTTTGCTAGTTTAACTTTCCAAACCTCTTGAGCACCACATGTTAAAGTTTATTCACCTCCATTCTGTTGAGCTTCCTGGTAAAATTAAAACCTTCGCCTATAAAAAAACAAAACTAGCTGCAGGGTTGCACTCTGCTCAGGTAAAAACCTCCACTTAAACTGACATTTCACAGCAGTTTTCTCTCTATTTTGACTGTATTTCTTTTCACAACTGATCAGCTTTGAGGTCGGTAAAATTTCAGAGTTATGTTTCCAGGATGCTGCCGCTCTCAGAAAAGGTGAGAAAAGTCAAGTGCTTGCCAGTTTTCTGCCTGTGCAAGGCTCACTCTCTGCAACGATCCCATCCTGCCCACAGCTGTTGTTTTCTCTCCACTCTGCCCCAGTCCCCTGATTAACCACACTGACCAGTGAATAACCCCCCCTCCCTCCCTGGCCACCCCTCCCTCACTCTGAATGGTTAATCCCTCTCTCTGTTTGTCTGCAGATATCTGGCACACACAGCAATGCAGCCTTATCCCGAGCTTCTGTGGTGTCCATTTAATCATTGACAATGTCTTTGTATATCTTGCATCCTGTGCGATAAAATCACCATGCTAACAAAGCCACGAGCCCTCCTGACAAAATGAAAACGAATGGCAGTGTACATGAAGCTCGGCAGTTACTGTTTTCAGTGCTAATTGTTGACTGTGTGTGTTATGTGTGTGTGTGTGTGTGTGCTGTGGGGGAGAGTTGACTGCGAACGCGTCATGCTTGATTTGTGGTTACAGTAATGCTTGTTTTTAATTAACGTGCAGTGGCTTCGCTGTTTGCTCAAATAACTCGATCACAACATGTTCTGTCCTCAGGCAGCTGCTAATCATTTTCACTTCTGGTTAATCTGTCGCTTATGTTCTTGATTAATTGGCTAAGAAGCAGTGAAGGATCAATTAATGAGAACCCTGGAAGACGTCTTCAGATGTCTCGTTTTGTCAGACAAACTTGAAAACCAAGAAATTCATTTTCACGTAAATAAAACAGAGAAATAATTAGATAAACATATTTGAGGAGCATCTGCAGGCAACAGACTCTCAATGAGTAATAAATGTAAATGTTTGTGCAGATTGAAATTCATTGAAACTCACAGCATAATTTTTAATTTGTAGTCTCTAAAACATCCCATGATTTTAAAAAGCTCGTTTCTATTTCCACATGTATAATAAATGAGGCTTTTGGACAGTGTGGCTCTGCTGAATTAACCCTGCAGTCGTATCATGTGTCTCTGTAAAGTCAAATAAGACTGCAGGCTTTATTTGAGCACATAACATCCTTCCAAGTCTGAGGCTGACAGCAACAGGAGCCCTGCGAAAAGCTCTGGGATGAAGAGACTCAGAGTTAATCACATTTTTGTTCCCATAATAGCACCTTTAATGCCAGACAACGGCAAATCATGCAACACTGACCCGTTTCTTTCAGTCTTAAACCTGTAAAACTCTGAGAGCTCACATCAAAACCAGGAACTCCAGGGAAAAAGTCATTTTCAGCTCATTTAAAGACCGAATATGTCAGTCACTGTGATGTTAACTGGACTCTAAAAAGCACATGTTCATGTACAAAAAACCCTTTTATAGCTCAGAATTAAACTACTTGAGCGTCCAGCAGAGGAAGAGTCACATATCAGCTGTAAACCTTGAGCAAACAGTGAGTAGATTCAGAGGATATCGGAGTAATCCCTCTCATTACTGACACCGGAACTGCTGACACTTCTACGAGGAGAAGGAGCCGGTGTAAAAGTGTGAATCGTGACGAGAGGCCAAAAATATAGGACACCGTCGCGTGAGCCAGCAGGTCGGCATGCGACGGTCCGACACTTTGACTCGTGAGGCCCGTAGAAACTGTGACAGGATGAAGCTTCTCGCTTCTGGTCGAATACGTCTCACAGGTTCCTGTTGTGTCTTTCGGCTCATTAAAGCTTTGAAACAAAAACTTTGCAGGATCCATAAACCAAAAAACTGGATAAATTAGCATGATTTTAAAAAAAGGCCTTGATTAAAGGGTGTAACGAAACATAAACCGACGGATCAATGATGCAAAGTAAAAGCAGGGTTCAACTTTTAATGCATGTGTTCATTTTAAATCTCCCATGTCTGTGTCACTCTGCTGTTGTCAGGCAGATTACAGCAAGCAGTCGGAAAAAAAAGGGGGCAAAGATAATTGCACCCTTCATGCAAATCATATTGTTGTCCAAAGTATTGATTAAATATTTCACCGTGATGAAAGCTGTGATTTATTGGAGTCAGAGGAAACACTTTTCACCCATAAACATGATTTAAAACCACTCAAGTTATCAGACTTAACTTTCATCAGTTGAAGTCCTTCTTTGCTAAAAAAATTTCGTCTGAAAGGTCAAAAACTCACAAGTGGTCAATTAGGGTGAAAAATGGCTGCACCTTCATGACTACAGCAGGTCAAAGATGAAGCATCCTGTCGGTCTGTGAGCTGTGATGGATGTTTACAGACTTTCTAGGTGACAGTTTTGACAGTTTTTGGTCTAAACTATGAGTTTGTAACAACCTGTCTGATGTTCTGATCGCTGGTTTTTAAATCCTGATTCGACCTCATTTCAATAAATGTGGCTGCAGTCAGAGATCTTACTGAGTTAATGTCACCGTATCAGTGATGAACCAGTGATTATTTAAATTCACGTTCACAGCAGAAAAGATTAAAGCTGCAGGGACGAAGCAGCAGGTTGCTTTCTGTTGTTTGATGTCACCGGTTGAAATGTGGCGGACAGTCTTGTTCCTTTGGGTGCCACCGGCCTCACAGTCATGGCGAGTCGTGTCCGTGCCGAGGCCTCTTCACTTCACGTCTCCGGCCATCAAACATTACACAATATGATTCATCTGCCCAGCAGCTGCCGCGTTGGATTCTGACTGTCGGTGTTTAAATTTAGGAAGAGCAAAGAGCAAAGACAATGAGCTCCGAAGCCGCCGCAGCTCGTCAGCCAGCGACCTCAAACATACTCCGAGCCGGACGCCAAACTTTTATCAGAGCGAGAGATTCGCTTCGATTCCACTGAGCATCAAACATGTCTTTCATATGAGACAAAATGTCAGGCTGCTGAACGTCACACGTTGTGGAAACGGGCAGCAAACACAGCAAACTGCTGAAAATGCTCATCACAGTTTCCTACAGCAGCAGGTTTGTCTTCAGACGTGTTGTTTTGTTCCAGCAGCAGTCACAGTTTCCTACAGAGAAAGCATCAGAAACGAGCATCTGTGACCAGAAATAGATCAAACTCTTGTGTGAGTGAAGACTTAATCAATTGACAAAAAACTGAGTGATTTTGTTTTCTTTTGCAATGAGATCAAACCAGAAAATGTAACACTGGATCACCTGCTTACCTGTTTCTTGTAAATCCTTCGTTTGTTCGAAGGAAATCTGATTCTTGTGAGGTTCATCACTTAGAATGAAAACAACTAAATAGAGAAATTATTAAAAGGTCATTGCTGAAAAATGTTAAACATAAATAATCCAAAAAAAACAGGGTTTGATTGAAAGAAAATCTGGGTCAGGATAATAACTTTAAAAGACACACAAACAACATGATCTATCACCATTAATTAGCCAGGACCGAAGAAGACACAGTGTTTCCTTCAGCTGCTGACACTCTTTTAGATCAAACACCATAAATCTGTGTGTGTGTGTGTGTGTGTGTGTGTGTGTGTGATCCTCATGTCACCGTGTGCTGCAAACATCCATGTCGTGTTGTTTTCTGCTCTCGTCCTCGGCTGCAGAGCCGCGAGACAAAGTCTGTTTTTCCTGACTTGATTTGTTTAACGTGTCACGGTCTATAAAAAGAACAAGTGAGGCCAGATTGAACTGAAAAAAAATGATTCTGCCTCGTAATGATGATGATGGTGATGGGAACGCTTCCTAATTGGCCGTTACAGAGTGTGTTTGCATGTGTGTGTGTGGTTATCTGCAGGATGAGGCAGCACAGACGGTGAGTTAACCCGTGATGCGTTCATGTCGCTCGCTCTGGAGCTTTGTCACCCTGTTGTGGTCGGTTACAAAAGAGCGAATGGCTGCGGCGTTGCGCAGCTACATCACGCTGCCAATCACATCCCTCACATTCTTTGGCTTTTTTGCCAACCTGACATTCTAGTGGGCGTTTTATAGGCGGATAATAGGAGGATCAGAACTGGAATTTGTTGAACAAACTGTGGCGCTTTGACTCGGAAACCTTCATTGTGGGTCCGCAGAGTCCATAACGCTGCATTCTTCACTCAGGTGAAGCAGAGAGGTTGGAGGTTATTTAACACTTTTATCACTCGTTTCATCTGTTCTACGAAAATAAAGGAAAGAAAAGTGACTCATGATGTTGTTGCCGTGTTGGAAACTGTACTTTCGAAATGCTTTTGTTATTGGAGAGTTATTGGAAACTGGATCACACGAATTTAAAACAATCCCAAGCAGCCATCACTGGAATCTAACTACAAATAGTATGAAATTAAGATTTATTTAGTCTATTCTTCATCTGCAGCTGTGCAGAAATGTTTGGTGTAAACAGAGGAACAAGATATGCAAGATATTAAAAAAAAAAAAAAAGGAGGGAGTGTGCAGCGTTTGAATGTTGATTTAGAGTTCAGATTTCGTTGTATGAATGAAGCCTGAAGTGTCTCGGTGCAGCTGTAGACTCTGAAATGTCTGTTTCATAACACGGAGCTGAAGAAGTTTGGCTCAGGATGGAATTTTTAAGAGATTTTTCAGGCATCACCAAATCGTGTTGGACACCGTTCACACTGAGCTTTAACTCCTGTGTGGGTCAGAATATGTAGAGCTGCTTTTATTTTGGTGCTTCTGAAGGTTTGACATGTGGGATGTTTTGTGTAAAAATCCCTTTAGACAAGTGAGATGAAAATAAAAGTTATAGAAGTTGAGAGAAATATGGAGAGATTTCTTCATTAAGCTGTGAAAAACAGTGCAGATACAAACTTCAGATGGAGGTTTTGCCATCACGGTGTGCAGAAAGAAAAACACAAACCTGAAGACGAAGGAAGATAAAACTCTGTCAGTTATATGAGGGTTTGTTTTTCTGAATAGTTTTCACAGTGATGTCATAAACAGCTTTCATCTTATTGGTTTAAAGGTTCAAGACAAACAAGGTTGAAGGAGAAAATAGTACAACTTTTCATTCATGTCGTCTCCAAGTTTCTCTCAACTCAATTGCTTCATTTCAGTGTTGATATCTTGCCTGTTTTCAAATGTGAAGCAGACGTTCTTCACACCTTCACAAGCTGTTATTGAAATGCTTTTAAAGCTGCACGTTAATGTAACACAAACATCTAGAATATGTTCGCTTCAGCACCGAATCCAGCCAGGTTTGACCCTTGACACCAGGTTGTGTTTTAACCTAGAAACCATCAGCTCGTATTTCCCTCCGACAGCCTCTTTGACACATATAACGTCCGCAGTCGGCGGCGGGTTTCGACTCGTGCGTCATGTCTCCTTTCTGCTTGTTGTCTGATGCGACTCGTCATAAATCACAGCTGACTGACGTGTTTTTTTAAATTCTCCTCGTCTGTCAGCGTGAAGATGAAGCTCATCTCTCCTGTTCAAGGCTCTGAGCTAAATATGAGGACGACTCATCTGTCAAACATAAAGCCCCCCCACCAACACCACCACCGGGTTCAGGTTGCTACGAGCCGCTGCACCCAACGTGACCCCTAAACCCCCCCAGTGTCCCGTTAACCTCGGATACCACCGACCTCCGCGAAGGTCAAGGTCAGACTGCATGTGCCGGGTTGAAATGTGGGTCTTAACCCGGCACAGTTTGCAGAGCAGATATAAACCTCACGGGGGGGAAAACCTCCGACCAAAATTATCACCAAACCATGCAAACTATGTCCGGCATGTGTTTAAGTTATATTTGACATTAAAGAAGCGTTTGGTTCATTAGCTGATCCCTTTGAGGTTTCCACTAAAGATTATCGCTTTAACTCAGAAACAACTGGACACGTTTCTGCTTTAAAACGTCTAAAAATGACTCTGACATTGTTTTATATGACGATGTTTGTTCTTCCATCATCCAAAATGTTTCCATCGATGTTCAAACTCAGAAAAATCCGTCGTTTTCTTCAAGCTAGCGTTTCATTTGGTCGCCTGTCTGTAACTTCTGGAGTAACAGCGGTCAGATTTACAACAATGGAGGCTGTTTGACAAGGAAATAAACAAATCCCATGATCCCTCACTGCTTCATGACATCATCAAACTACGTGTTTTGTTTCCGATGTTTTGATAAAGAGCCCTCTAGTGGCAGAAACGACACATTGTGCAGTTAAAGTGTAAAGTTCGGTTGTACGTGACGTTGCTGTTGGTGGCGGATGTCGGAAACAGATATGCTCCTTTTTGACATGATTCATGTTTTTCAGAAGATCTTTTACGTAAACGAGGAAGAAGAGCATCAGGAAGTGCGATGAATTATTTAGGATGTGACATAACGGCAACGTATCATTTCCCGACCTTCTGTTTAACCTGTTTTTAAGTAGAGAGCTGCGTCCCACCGAACTTGAAACCATCTGCCATTAAAGTTTCTTGCATCTGCAAGACTTTTTTTTTTTTAAACTGGACAAATGATATTCAGAAATTCTTAAAAACATGATTTTTGACATTTTCTACATAGTTTTATTCTTCATCGTTCTCTCAACACATTCCTTTAACACCGGCTGCGACCTGCCTGTGGACAATACAAGCCGGAGACAGAACAAAGCGCCCATCTTTCGACCTCACTGCTCTGAGTTTGGTCAAATGAAGCCATCAATGCAAACAGACCTCGACGGGTTGCCAGATCACCGAAGACTCACGCAGGAGGATCTGAAAAAAATTCTGACCGGTTTGCTACCAAAAAAATTTCAACGAATGCAGAAGAGGTTTTTTTTTTGTGGTCCAGGAGAAAACGATTATGTGCCATCTGATGTGAGGGGGTCTGTGTCCGTCCGTCCGTCGGTGACAGCGTTTGGCGTCACATCAAAGACGGGGTCGGCGGCAGCTGGCAGAGCTTCAAAGTGCAGCTCCAACGAGAGGCAGTGAGGCGTTCAAGTCCACTGGATGGTCAGCTCCTCGGAAAATTCCACCGTCTCTCTCTGCAGGCCTGCGTGGTCGGGTACACCGTCAACTACTCCGTTATTACTTTCATTATTATTGCTGACATGAATACAAGTGCAGCCGGCTCAGAGTCACTGTCAGGCCTGCAGAGGATATTTATAGAGCTGATTGTATTTGTTGTTTGATATGATGGGACATTTTAAATATTGTTATTTTAGATCAATTATGCAATTTTTGGGAGGAAAACAGTCTGATTTTGTCTGACACTTAACATTAACTCAACGTGAGGGCTGGTGTTCATCAGAAAGTTGTGTTTTGTAGCAGTTAGCAAAGGTTTTTTAGTCAGTTTGTGAGGAAACATGCTGGTTCTCCATGCAGGTGAGTTCTGGCCCATAAATGGTCCTTAGCTCTTTTTGTTCACAGATTAAATATAATTGTTTTATAGTTATCGTGTTTCTCGTGTTGTGGGAAGTTTTACAGGCTGTTAATTGTCCTTCTGAGCGTTTTGAAGCTTCAGGACCTCACGTGCACTGACTCTCAGTGAACCGGCCTGTTTGATTTCATATTTCATCCCTGAGCTGCAGCAGCTTCGCTCAGTCGACTCTCTGTGTGGACGGTTTTGTCTGGCTAAGCAGGGGTCCGTGTGAAGCAGGAAGACTTGGCTTCGGCTAAAGACAAAACACGCTGAGGATCACAGGTCTGGACGAGAGCTGAGCCCGTTTGAACG
>JAQMCX010000033.1:2266017-2288871 GCA_029814765.1 Acanthurus leucopareius
ACACGCACACTCACACACACACACACACACACACACACACACACACACACACACACACACACACACACACACACACAGGAGCATCACATTCAAAGCTGGAGCTATGACTTGAGTTCTGACTCCAGAAGTTGACATTAGTGTCAGTCTTCCTTAATGGTAAACCGAGGAATTTTCCATTGAGTCGGGTTCATGTCCAGATTTCTTTTCCTTTTTCTTTTTCTTTTTTTTTTCTGTGCTGTTGAAGACCAGAAGTGAAACTGTGGAAGAAACCAGCAGATAAAACGTTTCCTCTCTCTCTGCTTTCCATCAACTGATAATTGAGCACAAAATTCCAATAAAGTCCTAATGTTTATGATTGATGATAAATACATTTATTGAGGCTGTGAAGTAAAAAGGGGACTGCATGATATAACTGAGAGGTAAAACTATCCAGAAACAAAAGGTGAGGGCTGTCAGAGCTTTCAATACAAATTAAGTAATTTATTTATTTGACCAATTAGTGAAGTTAATTAAAGTTCTGACTCTGAACCAAAACACCAAGACCAAGTCTGCTAGCAGCTAAACGAGGCTATTTATGGGCTAAATGCTAATGTCAGTGAGTTAGCATGCTAGCAGGTATGATGCTAATCTTGTTTACTCTCTTTTCAACGTGCTAACATTAGCTTGATGCTACAAAGTACAGCTGAGGCTGATGGGATGTTATGAAGCTGCATTCTGCATTTCACAGGGAGAGATTTTGTTTTTGACTCCGTGTGACCTTGAATGAGCTTCTGGATTTCTCTGGTTTGGAACGTTGTTGAGAACTTTTGGGATGAAAGTGAAAACAAAACTTAGCAACATAAAAAAACACAGCTCAAGTCATTTTTATATGTTTAAATGTGGAAATGTCTCTTGTGCACTTAAGTCAAGGTGCAAATAATAGAAATAGTGCACAAATATTTGCAAAGTTAGAAGCAAAATGTGCTCAATTACTAACACAGAAATTTGCATCAGTTGTCAGAGTGACGACTGTCAGTGTTGATCATAGTATTGATTTGTTATTGCTGATCTATTAATGTGTAAGCAACAGTTTAATGTCGTCACTGGTGCAGCTACAGCTAATTTCAGTGTATCATAGTTGTAATTTCAGTAGTTCATCAGAAACAGTATATTATTTCACTTTAATATGACTAAAAACAGATTTTAACGTAAAATCTGTACTGAAGTAGACAAATATAATGGAGTAACGTGTAATATCTACATTATGACGAGCCACACAGCAGGATTCTGACTGTCCATCGACATTTTATTGAAAAAAGAACAATATAATATCATGTACAATAATAATAATAATATTAATACAAAAATCTGTACATTCCGTGGTTTTGCAGTACATTTGGAAGACTGATACAAAATAACTGCAACAGGGAGGGAGGTATTTACACATGTAGGATCTGTGGAGCCCAGCGGCTTTCCGTCACTGCTTCTCTTTTCTTTTTGTCACAAAAAAGAAGATACAGGAGATAATTTTGTGTCGAGGCAAACTCTTGTGCAGTAAACCTTCATATGCCGGCGTTACAGTACATTTGGCTTTGAATGACACCGTGTTTCAATCTTACATTCTCAAGTAAAACAGAGGAATTACAACAGAGAATGAAAACTCAAGTGTCGGTGATGAAGTGGGCCGATCTGTCGTCTGTGTGCATCAAAAAAGGGAAAAGTGGCTTTAAAAATGTTCAAAACTTCTGATTTTTTTGCAAGAAAACATTTTGCAAGACAGTTTTTTTACTCTATCAGATTCAAAAATTAGAGAGGAAATCCATTTCTCTTTGCAAATAAGCTCTTTAACCACATGTTACTTTATATTTTAAACCCATAAAGCAGGTTTGTCTTTAAAAATTCAACTTTTTGGTTCAAGTTGACATAAAAACCTCCAAACACAAACAGGCCTCAACTTGAGTTCATGTTTTAATTCAGCAAACCTCTGATTCTTGATTACTGTCCTCTACAGTAAAGTCTTTCTGCCACTTTGTTTGACTTCTTTACATCTTTACTTTTCCTCTTTCTGACTCTTCAGATTAAGGCTTGATGAAGCGGCTCAAGATAAGATTTTTTTTTAAAAATAAAAGATAAACTGTACACACATTCTTGAAAAACAAACCTTATTAAAACTCCCTAAACATTCTATTTTTTTCTCTGTACCAAAAATCTAACCAGGTGTTTGTTTTTAAGAAACACATAACTATGATAATAATACTCTTTGGCATTTTTTATCAACCGTTTACAAAAAGGAGGAAAAAAAAAAAGGAGAAACATCATAGCAGCACTTGTAAGAACATTCAGATTCTCATGTTACCCCAGTTTCTGTTTAAATTAGTGATTTTCCGTCAGTTTGATGCTGTTAATACTTCTCTGCTCTCCGTTGACGTGAGCAGGCATGTGTCTGAAGTCTGACCAGCCATGAACACTCTCTCAGATCAATAACTGCAAAGGATGAAGCAGGAATCAGAAATCAGTGCTGTCAAGTCAAAAGGAAAAACCCTCAGTTTTTCCCACAAGTCGTGTTACTTTTTGTTGCATGTGAGAAGTTTTCGGTGCAGTTTTTTATTTAAAACCTCCGTGATGTCTGCTGTGAGACCAGCTCGTGAACAAAAACTCTACTTGTACCTTTTTTTTGTTTCAGACATCCACCTTTTTTTTGTGGTTATTCGAGAAAAGCACAAAGTTTAACTTCCACTATTTTCTAGCAGCACTTAAGAACTACAACAAACTACAAAAACTACAAAAAAAAAAAAAGCACCTTTCTGAAAGCAGCTCGTTCATGCCGGTCAGACAGACGGACACATGCCCGCCAGTTTCAAGTCATCGTCCTTCCTCTCTGTCGTCCTGCAGTCACGAGACACCGAGCACACATTCATGGGGACTAAATGGAGAATTCTTCCTGCAAAATGCACGTGGGTTCGTAGTGCTGTTTTTGTCATACTGTATGCAGTCAAAGTTCAAACATACTGCTACATACAATGTCCTAAACCTTTGCCGCTTGCCACAGCAGTACCGTTCGGCTTGTCGTCCACCGAAGGCCCGGCTCAACTCGCCGAGCCGTTCGGGGCAGAAAGGTGATTTTAATAAAAAGATAAGAATCTCTCACGTGAGATCTGAGGTCTGAACAGTCATATTTCTGACTCCCGTCTCAGAGGCCGGGGCTCGAGCGGCACCGTGGCCTGGCTGTGTTCGGTCTCTGAGATGTTGTCCGTCTGCGTGCCGTCGGGCCCGACGCTGCCCCCGTTTCCCTCGTCCGTGTCCTCTTTGTTCTCCAGCGCCATCTCGTTCTCGTAGCAGAAGGAGTTGGAGTTGGAGAGGATGTATTTTTTCTCTGCGAGGTCTCTGGCGCTGCACAGAGGGGTGCTCGGCACCTCGTATGTCTTATGGAAGCGGGAATAGTCCACCTTGTAGTAGTTCTTCTCCTCGAACAGCACGGGCTCGAAGCGATGGCCCCAGAGGATCTCGCCGGCGACGTAGGAGCTTCGGCACTGCGTGGTCATGGCGGTCGCCTCCACCATCCCTTCCAGGATGACCACGATCTCGAACTCTGAGCTCTCCAGGTCCTGTTTGCTCATGTCGTAGAAGGGGCTGTCCTCGTCGATCTCGTGCACGATGGTGATCGGTGAGACCAGGAAGATGCGGTCGACTCCGCTGTCGAAGCCCACGTCTATGTCCATCTGGTCGAGGGGGATGTACTCCCCCTCTGCCGTCGTCCTGGATTTCAGGAGCTGCGCGCGAACATGCGCCTCAACCAGGTGGCTCTTCCTCAAGTTGCCCACGCGCCACATCAGGCACAGCTTGTTGTCCCTCATGGCCACTGTGGCGTTATGGCTAAAAACCAGAGTCTCGTTCCTCTTCTTGGGCTTCGCCATCTTGGCCATGACGGCGCCAATGATGAAGGCGTCGATGATGCAGCCCACGATGCTTTGGAAAACCACCATGAAGACGGCGACGGGGCACTCGTCTGTCACGTATCTGTAGCCGTAGCCAATAGTAGTTTGAGTCTCGATGGAGAACAGGAAGGCAGCGGTGAAGCTGCTCACGTTGGAGACGCACTTCATGTTCTCGCTGTCTAAGTCCCCGTGGAAGATGGCCACCAGCCAGAAGACGCAACCGAAGAACAACCAGGACAGGAGAAAGGCGAGGCAGAAGATGATAAACATCCACCTCCAGCGGATGTCCACGCACGTAGTGAAGATGTCAGCCAAGTACCGCTGACCTTTCTCGCTCACGTTGATGAACTGCACGTTGCAGTGACCGTCCTTCTTTACAAATCTGCTCTGCGGCTGGTGCCTCGTGTGCACCTTGCCCTTGCCGTTTCCGTAGCCGTTGGGTACCGCCATAGTGGCAAGCTTCATGCCGTCCTCCTCTGATGACACAATGCTGTAGCGGCTGGCTCGCACGCTTCCCATCACCTCAGTCTGGGAGGGCTGTGCTGCTTCTGCTTTGGAAAACAGTCTGAGTTTCTGGAAAAAGCGTTGGAGAAACAGTTTTGAAACACTTCTGGGGAACCAACTCAGAGACGAAATGGTGACAAGATGAGGCGGGCTGAAGCTCTTCAGCCTCACTGGCCCCCGAGACGGACTGCAACAAGAGGAGGATGAAGTGGTCACTCCTCTCTCATCAGCTGACTGGACCTCATCAAGCTCATCTGCAAGGAAACACAGACAGAACCACTGTCAGTCAAACTGGACGAATCAAACAAAACCTAAAATCAAAGCACATTTAATGACAACATGGTTCAACATTTTAGTGATTACTTATCAAACGTGACGCGACAGAAATGACAACTTCCGCATTGTTCAGCCAGACGTTCGAGCAGCCTGAGAAAAAAGCTTCATACGCAGCGTCAGCGAAGCTCGTGCCAACAATATTTCATCCAGTTATGACAAACAACAACAGTGATGTTTAACCCCGATCTGACGTTCGGACTCTGGCTGAGAGAGGCCACCCTGGAGCTGCTCTCTGGTCCCGTTACTGGTCACTTAAAAAGTCCTCCTGTTTTTCTTGGCCGGCCTGCACGGACCCGATCCTTTCTCGCCGGATTGTGGGTTGCAGCGTTTTTACGGGATCCCATGAGCTGATGGTTTTTTGCACAACCGCCGGATCAAGTTAAAAGTGGAACTGAGACGAGAAATTACATTTTCTGACTGTCATCTTTTGAAAAAAATGAAACCTCAAACTTGAGCAAATTGAACCGATGCAACATCCAGCCTGGATTTCAAGCCTGACAGTTTATGACATGACTTTAAAACGTGTCACTGCTCAGTGGTTCGTCATTAACTCACGTTTTCATGCAACATGTAAAACCTTCTGAGAATCAGGACAAACGGAGGCTGCTCTGCATGTGCGGCTTTATATCTGTTGCAATCACAAACAGAGTGTCATCACAGGTTTCAGTTTTAGTTTTTATGAGCAGTTTTATGAAAACACTTTGAACGCTGCAGAACAGAAGCAGCGAACCACAACAGTTTATAAATGACATCATGTCGGCCTCGCAGCTTCGCTGTCCTGCGTCTGTTATTTTAAATAAGCTTTAGGGAAAAGTGTCAGCTTCGTCTTCTGCTGTGAAGAAGAGATGCAAAGCTTGTTGACTCTCGCCGAGTCCTCTGGGTCTTCTTCTCACCGCGGTGGTAATGGCTGTCCTGAGAGGATTCTCCTGGCACAACTCAAACACCACTCATTAGTTTCGGCTGTCCTGGCAACAAAAGTCTAAATCGACCTGCTGCAGCCTCACTCTGCTCTCTCTGCTCACTCTTTTCTTTTTTTTTGTTAAGATGAATCACCGATTTTTAGAGGTGAGAATTAATATTTAAAGAAGAACAGAAACTTTGTAGTGGAAACCAGAAAGTTCCTCAGACCTGCTGAGTCATTCTGCGGTTTCATACCTGCAAAAAGTAAATCTGGCTGATGCAATTCTGCAAAGCTTTTTCACACAGAACAAACGGCGTGAAATCTCACATTTGCATCAAGTTCAACATAAGTTCAATATAATTTATACGAGCAATTATTATCTAATGCACCAGTGATCCTGTTTAACTGAGAGAGCTGCATTTAAATGCTGAGTCCTGTCTTTGCTCTGATGATGGCTGATCAGTTCAGATAACAAGAATTAAAGCAGCAGGTTTTAAGCATTTCTTTAAGCTTTGTCATATGCAGCTACACTTGTTTAAAGTAATTACGCAATAAAAATTATTACAGGCTCATTATGATATCATTCTTTTATTCTGGCTGTATGTGGGCCCGCACAGCCGTGTGTTTGTGACCAGGACCATCAAACAGTGTGTGGCTGTTGGGAGACAGAGCTGCTCTCAGTTTGCACCAAATGCCAGCGACAAATGTTAACAGGTGCGGGGGGGAAAAAAGGATCTGACTTCTGATTCAACCATCCACACGCAGCGTGAACACCGAGACACTCACGTTTCATTTCACAGCCACGCATTCATCACAACAAGGACTTCCTATTAAAAAAAAAAAAAAAATCACACTTATATAAGGAGAGAGAGAAAAATGTGGCCGGATTGAGTGAAACTTTTGGCGGGTCATCTGTCAGCTGTGGCAGCAGAAGCGGTGCGTAAAAGCCAGGAAGTCAGCGCGTCATGGAGGAAAAAAACCCCCAAAAAGCATCAGAAGTGAACAGAAGCTGTTAAAGCCAAGAGATGGAACAGCTGAGCGGCGCGTGAAGCTCGCGCTCAGGGCATCACATGTCAGCCTGAAGCATAAAAGGATTAGTTTGATTTAAAAAGAAGAGTGGCTCGAGCTCTACCTGTTGCTCATTTGCGGACCGGTTGGATTCAGCGTGTTGAAATATAATCCAGACGGGTTTGACCTCCGGTATCCTCCGCGTCGCTTCTGCGCGCTCGTTTAATTTTGTTTTGGCCCGATCACGATCGAGTGTGAAACTTCCCTCGCATCTCCGGAGGACCGGTCTCGGTAAATGTGCCTTGCGTTCAGTTCCCCCAAAGCGTTTTGTACCGGCATGGCCCGCCCCGCCCAGCCACGCACGGACCAATGGAGAGAGGAGGGGAGCCCGCACTGTCAAACAGGCGCAATTATACCATGTTTCTGTGCAGTTCAGTGTGTTTTGAGCAACAGGAGCGATCAGAGCGCAACACTGAAGTAACGGAGAGCAATTAGACGCTAATTGATCGGTGACTTTTAATCTCAACTCGGAGTTAAATGAACATGAGAGGCTCTGAAAGTGATTCATGCACCCAAACAAACATCAGGAAAGCATCAGTTTAAGTTTTGTGCTTTATGATGAAGACTTATTTTAATTAATATCATTTACCAGATTAAAACAAACGCACAGGTTAAATATTTCTGCAAAGAAAAAAGTTAAAGTTGTAAGAAAACTTTGCAGAAAAACTGCAGTTTTTCATGTGGAGACACAAGCAGAAAAAAAGAAAGAAAAACCATTAATCTTTCCAGAGATCCGTGTCAAAACAATCATTTATTGTTTCTGTGCAGAAGCATTAAAATCCTCTTTAAAAAAAAGTGACTTCTGTGCTCGTTACCACCTGCTGCTGACAGTGTGCAACCAGCTGCCCATCACACTCACTTCTGAGATATCCGCTGTTTTTATAGATCTTATTTTTTAATGTGGGTATGGAAAATGTGTTCTGTCGGAAAGAATGACTCACTCAATAAAGACCTACATGCTTGTATTATGATATGACTGTCTTTCTCCACTGAGCTATCAAGTTGCTTCGGATGTTTAGACTATGCATCTGTTGCCCTATAATTTTAGGTCAGGCTGTATCCGTGTTGTCTTAAAGCCATTGACTAAATCATTCTTCCTGCTTACTAATTCATGATAAACATTAACCCGCAACTGCAAGTTTTGCAGAAAAGGCTTTTGAACTTCTTGTTGTTTTTTTTCCTGTGGTTCTTATTTTTAGTCCCGGTTATTTATAGCAGCACATATATTTAGCCCGAACCACCTGTGTCAGGGAACTTTGCGCATTCTGTGTGTTTGCTTTCCATGCCCAATTTCCAGCAATAAAGAGAGCGACGCATGCAGTAGCCAGTGCTGTGTGTGGACCACAAGGTGGAGAGCTGGAGACTGGAAATGAGCAGTGATTGCCTCCCTCCCTCCCTCACACACACACTCACACACACACACACACACAGAGCAGCAGCAGCAGCAGGCTGAGGAGGATGAGGAAGACGAGGACACTGAGTCTGAACTTTCATGCAGTTTTTGTCACTGTGGCATCAGAAAACTGAGCCGAAACGTGTTAATAAGGCAGAATAACGATGTTATCAACAGTCGAGATATCATCACACATTCTTCTGCATTTGAGTACAAATTACTGTTATTAGACTGTTAGACCAATGAATGAATGAATGAATGAATGACTGCTGAGATGTCTGTTTTTTTCTTTTATTTTGGCTCTGAGCAGTTTTCAGGCTTCCAGTCGAGATTACAGGAAATAACTGAGCAGTTCCCTGAAAAAATGTCATTTTGTACATTAAAAAGGTCAAAGTGTGATGTTCAGTCAGTGTGACGACATCAGAGGCAAACATATTCAGCCTGAAACACTTAAAGTTTGTGATTTTATTTGGGTTTTTGTGTCGTTTGGTCGCTGGACTTTTCAGTTTCATAGGGATTTCTGAATGTACAGACCCCATAACTCTGTCTACTCTAACAGTAATCTATTACAGATAGTGAAAGTGAAAATCAATTATCATATTTTTGTCAGACAAAACGTCAGATTTTAGTGAAGTTCTGCACTTTGAAACAGGTGAAGTCATATTCCTGTGACTCGTTACTAACGTGGCAGTTTTCAATATAACTTGTACTTAAAATAACGACTTAATTAAACTACATTTGTTCATTTTTCTCATCTGCAGAGTCACATTTCACCTGAAACTGAAGCAACATCACTGAAAACGAATCAGACACGTGAACAAAGCTGTTGAACACTGACTCTAATCACAACTCTTTACACTGATAATTGCTCTTGTTTGCTGTTAATTTTCCCTCCAGCTGCAGTAAAGCATTTTTTTAGTTTTGTTAAGTGTCTGTTGATGCAAACTGAACATTTCCTGCAGCTGCTCTCATTAAAAACTGCCCACTGGTGAATCAGCAGGATTGAGGCTTTTATTGTGAAACAGCTCCTCTATATATGAAAAGAAATGCATTTTTTTTACAGGAGAAGTTGAACTTTTGAGCAGTTTTACTGTTAAATATCTTGTTTTGGCAAAGTTAGTCTCATCCTTTAGCAAAAAGCATCTTCAGATGACGGAACCATCAAGTCAGTGAACATATAGATAAAAATAAAGACAATAAAGTAAATCAACATACATGACGTCGTGTCTGACGGCCACCTGATCTGTCATGAGCTTCAGACTGATCTATTTTGGAAAGAAGACAAAAATAATTCATGCTTTTAATGGGATTAAACGTCGATGCAAATCAAAGCCACACAGCAGCACGCTATGAAACAGCGTCTGGTCACTTTTGTCCGTCTGGTCTCTTCACATCAAAGTGACTTTCTTGATCAGAGTGTTTTTTGTTCTGCGACAGGAAACATGATCCATCTCAGACAGACGGACAATCAGAGGAAGCGAAGACGCAAAGCAGACATTAAAACGTCACTTTATTCAAATTATCGACCCTCATGTTTCCTTTAGAGCAATATTTCTGTTATATTTTGATGATTCTGTATCAACAAGTTAAGAAATTTTGTCTGTCTGATCATTTTACTCCTGTTTTTATAAACTATTTAAGAATATTAAATATTTTTTGTCATTCAAAGAAATTAAAGGACTTATTTTAGTGTGAAAACTTTAACATCCTGGTTTTTACTACATAAAGAGATTCCACCACCACAAACACAAAGAAAACTTAACATTTGACGTGTTTTTAATATAAACTCTGACTTTATTCATATCAATAAACATTTCTGTGGGTGCCCTGATGACATTTTACTTCACTTTAGTAATAACGAGTGAGTCATACAACATAAAGGATAAAATGTAGAGACATTTTTTTGTAATTGACATTTGCACTCAGGATTTTTAATTTTTTTTAAACATAATTTCTATCTATGCAGGAAAAAACTGTTGACCAAACAAACTCGAACATAAGATCCATCCAAAAGATGTTTGAAGCTTCTGATTGTTTAAAATGATTTTAAACAGATTTTTTCTCAATAAAAATTCAATTGTTTCTTTGACCTGAGTCCAACAAAACCCCCAAACAGACTTTTATTCATATATAAAGTAACTGACCTCTGTAAATTTAAAGGTTCTGGGTTATTTCAGTGTCTTTGCATTTAACAGTTGAAGGCTGTGAAAGACCAGAGGAAACATATGAAGAGACGTTTATTAGCATGACAGACATTTAACCTTTTTTTCGTTCGTTATGAGTAACGGGTTTTACCTCTCGTGGCTTCTGAAGGCCGGCGTGCAAGAAACCAATCACAGGATCTAAATGACACTCTAATTCATATTTAGGTTTCGCATCTCGAGCACCTGATGACTTAAAGTTGGCTGTTAACGTTTGTAGTTTCCCAGCTTGATGAGCAGAGCCGCTGTGGTTCGTTCACGCCCACGTCAGTAACGGTACGATGTAATGTAAGTGTTGTGTGCAAGCAGAGAATACAAACTACAGTATTCTACAGGCAAAAACTACAAGTCCCACGTTCAACAAACCTCAATGCACGAATCACAGTTTCCCTCAGTTTCCCTCCACAACCGCTATCAGGACAGACTGAGGTGAAAAACACTGAGAAACTGGGCCAATGTGTGATTTTGGCGGTAAATGCGTCTGCACAGATGTGTGTCCCTCAGCACACACACCCAAACACACACACTCACAGTGTAAATATGTAATAAAGTGTTAAATGTGTCGCTGAACTTTTCTCACTTTACTTCTAAATTCCTTTGCATGTTTCTAAATTTAAATCCTTCAGGAGCAGATTTACTTCTATGGAGAAAAGTGAGTGCAGAGCTCTGAGTAACCAGCTTTAACAAAGGAAAAAACTATCAAATCATCTATAAAAACTCAAACCCCTCCTGCAGCATAACTGCATAAATGCACTTGTTCTGTGTCATATCCTCGCCCACAGCATTGCCGAGTGTATAAGTAAGGTGTGTCACAGGGTGGACGCTCTATTGTGCTCAACTCAACCGTGGATTTAATGGAGCTGAGTTAAGACGCGGTGAGTCAGTCGCTTTCTACCGGTGGCAAACTGTAGCACTGCAGCTCCAAGAGCATTTTCCCCTAAAATCACCTTTTTTTAAACAGTACGTCTGTTAAAGGACCAGTGTGTCAGATTTAGAGGCATCTAGTGGTCAGATGATGTACTGCAACCATGTGAATAACAGCTCACCCTTCCTTTTTAGGTGAGTTTGAGAGCCTGTGGTGGCCGCTAACAAGCTAACGAGCTAACACCAAAGTCCCTGTTGAGAGCCATAACTTGGTTTGTCCATTCTGGGCTACTGTAGAAACGCATTTTAAAGTATAAAAATACTCCATTATGATTAAAGTTTGTTCTCTATGTCTTGCATCTACCTGCTTGTGTAAGACTTTTGAAAGAACAGCGTGTATAACATTAGCAAAGAGGAAATATTGGAGGGATTCAATCACTGGATAGTAAAGGTATCATGATAGTAAGTGCAGGGTTTCAGGTTTTTTTTACGTGTGATTGGTTTGTGAGTTTGTGAAAAACTAATCTAGCTTTATTTTGGGTACATTTCAATCTCAAATTTTGAGGAAGTGCACAGACATCGCCCTCTTCAGCAGAGGAATGGGAAAACACCTCCGTAGTAAAAAGTTTTGCACAGATTCGTGTCAGTATATCAAGTTCAGACATTATATGAAAAACATGTTTTGAATGACGGGGATCTTTGATATTCCTCTAAAAAGAAGCTGACAATCATCAGATAACCTGGCCTCCTCGAACATCACGGCTCTGCTTATATTTCCGAACTCGTGAGGTCATTTGGTAACATTAAAGTGTCTTGATGTTGATTATCTTCTTGAGATGTTGAAACAGTTGGTTCAGGGTGACTATCGTTCACGAGTTCCACAGTTACCGTCGGAGGTTTCAGAAGTTTTTCGTGGTGATTTTGCTGCGGTGACTTCGGAGAAGGTCGGGGTGAAGATCTGGGCGAATGTCGGGAAGAGATTTGCAGTTGTTTCTTGTGTTCGTACTCCTCGGCGCTGACTTCAGGCACCAACACCTTCGCCGTGTGATGGAACAAGGTGTAATCCACCCTGTAGTGCCTCCTGCTGACCCTGATCATCTCCTGGAACAGCTGACCCCAGAGGATTTCAGCCGGAGTGTACGAGGTCCGGGTCTGATGGAGAATACCTGTGGAGTCGTCTGTGTAGGTGAAAGACACCACCAGCTCGAAGTCGGCTTTCCTTAGATCTGCTAAACCCATCTGGTACAAAGGGCTGCCGGGTTCGATCCTGTGGAAGATGGTGGTGGGCGTGACCAGGACGATGTCCTTCTGCTGGATGACCAGATCCTCATAGGTCACGTCCATTTTCCCTGTGGCGTGCATCGTGGACCGGACGATCTGGGCCCGGGTCGTCCCCTCCACAAGGTGGTTCCTGCGAAAGTCCCCGACTCTCCAGGAAAGACACAAGAAGCCGTCACAGAGATTGATGACGGCACAGTTACTGAAACCCACCGTCTGTGCTCGCTTTCTGGCCGAAGCCATTTTGGAAACAACAATCCCGATGACAAACGTATCGATGAAGCAGCTGACGACGTCTTGCACGGTGACGACGATGATGGCAATCATGCAGTTTTCGGACATCCCTCTGAAACCGTAGCCGATGGTGGTTTGAGTTTCAAGCGAGAAGAGAAAAGCAGCCGTGAAGCTTCGCACCTCGTACACGCAGGGGTCGTTCGTCTGGTCGCTGATGTCGCCGTGAGCGAGAGCGATGACCCAGAAGAGGATGCCAAAGAAGAGCCAGGACAGGATGTAGGACAGGGCGAAGATCAGGAACATCACCCTCCATCTGATCTCCACCAAGGTGGTAAAGATGTCCGTCACAAACAGCAGCCACTCCTCGGGAACATGGCGGAACACGACGTTACAGTTTCCCTCTTTCCGTACGTAGCGGTGTTTCTTCGATCGAGGTCCCTTCTCGGTCTTCACGCTGAAGTCCTCAGAGGGGCTCACTGATACGTACTGTTTATGCATCTTCAAGAATCTGTGGACGAGAAAATAAAAAAGGTTGAGAGATTTTTCACCACAGTGATTCAGTAAATAATTCAAACACATTAACTTTGAGCCGTTACATTAAACCCACATGTTATCAGACAGCATTGCTTTCTGACACAACGTACTTTTTGACAAAACCACTAGGGGGCTTCAGAGTTAGAAATCCCACACATGAGCGCTTTAAACAGTAATCAGTAATTTTATTTTCAGAGGTTTAGGTGGGGCTGCATTTGGGTTTCAAAAAGGTTGGATATGGTTCACCGTTTGTATTTTTAATCAACCACAGTTAGGCCTTTCAACCCAAATGTTCCCACGACCAAATATACAACTTTTTATCATTTGTTGCTTCAGACTTGGAGTTTTGTAACTTGTTGTTTTGATGTTGTTCTGACCCAAAATACTGAATCGAGGTCTGTAGAGCAATGCAGGTCATGACAGCAGGAGCAGACGGACAGAAAACACTGCAAACGATCCCAAACAGCCGCCGAAAGCTGTCTGACCTCCGACCCACATGAGGCTGCAGGAGTCGGCCTCATTTGAAACACAAATCCTGATCCTGTAAGGAAGCTTCTGCACCAATTAGATCATTTAAAAAATATGCATCAAACACATGCTGTTAAGTTCTTTAGCTCTTAAAGCAAGAGGAAGCTTAAAACTGCAGATGCTCTTTGGTATAATTCATATTCAAAGAAACAAATTAAATCAGAGATTAGTGCATGCATTGACTGCTGCTTAGCATAAAGTGCATGTCTATGGAGTTTTGAAAGGATATTTTTAACTAAAAAAAGCAGTAAAATTATATATGTACAGCTTTGAAATGCTGCAGCATTTACAAAGATAATTCAGTATATTTGCAAAGGATTTTCCCTGTTGCTTCCATACAGTACATAGATAACCAGTAATGCTCAGTTTCCAGCTTTTTGTTCGGTTGGTTTTGTCGGAGGAAACAAATTAACAGCCGAGTCTTTCGTGCATCCGGAAACTTGCTGATCAGTGGAAACCTTCGACCTCTTGTGCTCCCTCCTGTAGCATCTAATATAAATACATAATGAGCAGCACAAAGGTCCGTTTGACAGCAAGAACAGAAAAGACGGGACAAAAAAAATCTCTGTCAAAGAGAAAAAAAGAGTCTTTGTTGTTTTGCCGGTTTCTATTTTTTCTATTTTTTCCATTATGGGTTTTTACTTAATTTCATTCACATGTTTTCTTTCATATTTTGTCTTCCATTCAGTTTTTTTTCTGTCTGTGCTTTGATTGCTCTGGAGGTCTGTTTTTAAGATAGCAATCTGGGAATGTTTACCATGTATGATTTTCTTTTTCCTGCCTCTTTGTTACTGTGTCAATACATTTAATCATAATGGGGCAGTTGCCTGGAGATACAAAACCCACTGCAACAGTGCTGCTGCTCTTTTCCTGCTGCTGATGTGCCACTTTTTTTTGCTACTGATAGTTTTTCTTCTCGCACGTTAAACCAAGGACACCTGAGGTGCAGCACATATCTTGACTCTACAGATTCATCACAGTTTTATAAATATCTCCACTTCATTTAAATGCATCTCACACAAAAAGTCCATTTTCTTGCAGGACTTAATCATTAGTGAATAAAACAGCTAAAATGCTGAAATGGCATCAGTAGGTGTAGAAATCTTTTGTGCAACGGTGGGACGTTGGTCGCTCCTGTAACGTTAAACTCTGTAAACACACAATGAGATTTCCATGCAAAGGTTTGCTGTGGTCCAAAGCAGCAGCCCAAGACCCTTTTTTATTCTGGGTGGAGGTCAAAGAACTGTCAGAGGGCCAGTAAAGGAAGCGCCACGGGACCGACCCGGTCTAAGTTAGCAGGGGAAAAATTAATGTGGAAACTGGAATAGTGTCATGGTGCGATCACGGGCAGAGGAAGGATCAATCACAGCCAAACCACTGAGAGCATCCTCTACGCCCAAAACAAATGGGGTTTGAATCACCGCTATCTGACTGAGTGAACTGGGCTCCAGTCACAGACTCCACTTTCTCCTGGCTACAGCAAACGTCCCCTCTGCCAGACTGGAGCTCACTCCATGAGGTCATAGAAATAACGTCCTATTAGCTTCCCATAATCCCCTCCTAAATACCCTGATACGGGCGAGGGGAGAAAAACGCAGCATCCTACTGGAAAACGGAGAGACGCTGACCGACTGCAGCGTCCAAAGGTTATCAGTCTCACATCAAAACCTCCATCTGTCATGCAGATTTGACTTTTTACTCTCCTGAAAATAAGAAATAAAACTGTGCAGGTGTGTTAAAAAGCTGCTGCTGGGGTTTAAATGACTGACACTTTATCCTTTTGTTTCCACACTTTAATGACTTTGGCTCCTTTTCAGGCTCAGCAGAGCTGAATGAACAGAAAATGATTCAGCAGCTTATTTAATTATCTGATGGTCCTTTAAGTCGTTTTTGACTTAATTGTTTAATGACACAGGCGGTCTGACAGTCTGTTGGTCTGTCGGTCGATGCAACACTTTGGTCCTTTTTAATGTTTTAGCACTAAAACTGTGTCAGATTTTGAATCTTTCCATTTCTTTTGTTATGATTAAATACCTAATAAAAGTGATAACATTCCCATCAGCCTCAGCTGCTCAATTGGCAAATTTTAGCATGCTAACATGCTAAACTAAGACAGTAAACATGACAGATATTAATTGATAAATGCAGCTGCGTCTGCGTGCAGCCTCACAGGGACATTAAACATGTTTTTAATTATAAATGAGGACTTTATCCAGTTTATCTCCTCAGATGTGACGATTTGCTGCTTTGCAACCTTTGAGGTTTTAGCCAACATCATCATCATTTGGGTTTGAACTGTTTGTCAGGTGAAACAAGCAGTTTCATTTTGGCCTTTTGAGAAGTTGTGTTGTGTATTTTTGAGACTTTTTTTGACAGATGACCAGCAGATTATTTAACAGTGTTGTTTTAATCAACACTAAATGTTTTTTAATGCATAAAGACACTGAGGAGGAGTTTCCACCACATTCAGTCCTAATGAACTGCACAGTCATGCTGTTGTGTATGTGGGATCGTTGTGTTCCCAATCAAATGAGTAACAGTCGTCATGCTGAGCATTAAGAAGTTATGCTTATTAACTCATTTGCATTGTTTCTGTATCAGTGGTTTTATTCACTGAGCTCTGCGTGTGTGTGTGTCTGTGTGTGTGTGTGTGTGTGTGTGTGTGTGTGTGTGTGTTCCCTGTGCTGTGTTTTAACCCACTAGGTTGAGCTGTTCTCTCCACATTCGCTCAGCCTGTTTGTGGAGCGTTTGACCTGAAACAAGCGGCTCTGTGTACAAAACAAGACATCAGACGGAACAACCACTTACAACCAAACACAGCCGACCTTTGGCCCAAAGTTTCCACTGCACTCTCTGCGAACAAAGACATGATACTTCATATTTCTGAGGTTTGACTCTTTGTATTTTCTCAATAACATCCTCCGAAGAGTGTCCCTTTGTGTTCAGAGTTGGTCTGCAGGTCTGTCATCCGCCGCTGACAATAGGATGAACTCTGGAAACAACTTAGGCAATTGGCTCGTTTCCTCCGCCGCTCCAGGCGCATACAACTCCATTACATGCTCACTTACTGCAAATGACATTGTGCCACCCATCTGTGGTTGACTGGAACAGAACTGTGTACACGGGTGGCTAGTTTCAGCTCTGCCCCGAGGCTTTCTGCCACCTCTAATGACCTCCAAAACCTCAACACGGCAAAATATTTCCATCTTAACAAGTCACTTAGCCTCCTGCTAGTTTTGTCAAATGAACCGTTTGGCAGCTGTGGTGAGATCACGCCACTTGTTTCAGGAATTTTTATAGAAACAACTGTCATATCTGTTAATGTTGATCCGCACTGGAAGATCTCCTGATGTCCTTCAGTTTGTTTAAAAATGCCGTCTGAGAGGCCGGAGTGCCGGAGCTTCTTACGTTGTTTTTCACACACTCGGCTCAGCAGTTGTCTTGGTTTTCAGCGGTCTCTTCCTGATGGTTAATGGTTTATTCAACCTTCAAAGCGCCAAGCGGACCAGAGAGCATGTTTGGTTTGGTTTTGCATCATCAGAAACAGCTTAATGTTGCTTTTAAAGAGGAAACACTTGAAGCCAGACGCAGGGTTCGACCTCGCAGACGCAGATTTGTACGACTCTTCCTGTGTCTGTCTTCCTTTTTCTTTCTGTCCGAGCAGGTTAATGTTTGGTTTCAGACCTGAGCTGCTGAGTTTAAAGTCAGACACGACAGATGAAAACATGAACTGATCAACTTTAAAGTTTAGGACTTTTTTGCTTTCGTGCCTTCTTTCAGACTAATGGGGGAAAAAATGTCCAAAATTCACTTTTGTGTGTTTGTTTACCTCAGATTTTTGTGAATCAGCACAACTTTAATTAGATAAACGATCAGAAACTTATTTAAGTAATCAGACTGTTCCTGTTTATTTAACAGTTAAAATTTTGCCCTAATTTTGAATAGAAATAGGTCATATTTTGCAGTAAATAAGTGGCTTTTTGATTATTTTTTCTTTCATTTTAACCATAAATCTCCACTTCAGTAGCATTTACCGACACCAAAATTTCCACATTAATTCCTCTTCATATTCAGGGTTGTTGATACATCAGAGCCTAATTTAATCGAAACAAGAATTTTGAGACTTGCTTTATCAAATATTAAGATTTCTGCTCCAAAATCAACTCAAATTAAGACACATATAATCAGATTTTTCTTTTTCTTCGCATTTGAACACAAAATTGTCATAAATTTTCCTGAAGTGAGTAAAAACCAGGAGGTTTTCATTGTGACAGGTTGAAATCTCGACCTTATTGTGTCTCCTGTCAAACGAATCAGATTTGTTGTTCTGTTTCATGTCGGCCGTCAGTTTTTAATTTTTCTCTGTGACTTCGGCTGAATGATCCGTCTCGAAGGCCGACGCGACCTTCAGCGTCGCATGATTCTCTGTTTTAAAGATCAATAGTCTCGTATTTATGAAACACAGTCGGCCCTGTTGTGTCAGCAGTGACGCCGCCTCGCATTCACATCGTGTTTATACAACAACTGTCTCTTTTTATCGAGTTAAATCGAACACGAACGGGAGAATTATTCATTGTTTTTAAAGAAGATGATGTTTTTTCTCAAACACACGCAGTTTGAACCGTTTTCTCCTGATCTGAAGTGAAACATGATCCCAAACATCACTTATCACCTTGACTGCATCTTGTTTTGCTCTGTAACCATTCAGGCTTTGTGTTTCTGCTCTGAACACTGAGGCTCAGATTACTGATCGTCCTGTTGCTTCAGATTTGTTTTTATCTTAATGTTAAAACTTCAAACAACCGACGTCAGATTTTATGCAGGAAAACACAGAATGCATTTGGTTAATCTGTTACTCAGGTTAATATATTATTAATCAGGTGCTTTTAAGTGAAAGAAAATTATTAAGTTGAGTAACGAGTAAAATAAACACAACTTTCAGCTTCTAAGATCATAATTTCTGATAAAACCTCCATCATAAACTCAGACTTTACGCCCCTTTTCAGATTTTCTCCAGATTTGACGCTGAATTCAACGCTGTGATTTCTGATTTCTGAACAGATTTCACAGATCAGTTCTTACCTTCCTGTTACAACAAAAGGTGAAGCGGCTGCACCTGAGAGGAAAAGCTCCGAGCGGTCGAACAGCAGCTGAAACAGTCACCTGCCGGACTGAACCAACCCACTCGTCACTGCAAAAAACTACGGATTAACACCTCCCTTCAGCATCACATGGTGTCACACACACACACACACACAGGTGAGGGTTTGCAGGTCTGAGTGTGTGTCTGTAAATATGCATGAGTGGGATAAACTGAGGAGAGAGACTGATACATTTTCACTACAGTTCAAAGAAAATAAACATGTATTTTTGATTTTAAGCTGAACTGCCGTGTTAGATTTTATTTCTCAGTTGCAAAACCTCAAAGACAAAGTTGTGCAAATCTGCAGAGGCCTAAAAACAACGTTGGTTAACATTTAGCATCAGTGCTGTTAGCAGAGCTGAAACAATAGACTAGTTAACTGACCAACAATGAAAGTACTAGTTTATTTCAGCCTGATTAGTATTCAAATAACACACGCAGTTCTGCACAAAGAGGTCACAAGAATTTGTGCTAAAAACATGAAAAAAAGACTGAGGATTGGTTTGGGACTGACACCTGATATGTGCAGTTGAGTTTAGGTGTCAGAATCTGAGCCTGCAGAGCAAAAAACTGGATCATTCACATCAAAAAAACAGGCCAGAAGGATTGAAAATGAGTCAAATTGTCTTAACTTGACTTTTTATTTAAGTATCAGTCACTGTTCATGACCGCAGGTGTTAAAATGTTCAAACACCTGTTGGTCCATAAGAATTTAATCTCCTTACAGCTTCAGTTTGCACTCCTTCATTCACAACAACAAACAACAAATTACTGAACACTCTGCTTCCTTTGTGCCTCTTTTTTGAGCGACTCGACCAAAAATCCCTTATTCCCAACCTGAAACTCCTTAGAGACTCTCGGTTCTCTGCCTCTGTCTCTTAATAACTGCTCTGCAACCAAACTCTGCTCATTGTTCTGGTGAAAAGAAGCCTCGCTCAGGTTTCAGTCGGCTGTCAGTCGGCTCGGTTTGGAGAAGAGATTTGCAGGTTTATCACACTGTTATAACACGGCTGGTTTGTCGTATGTGTCCACAAACTGATCTGCTGTCAGTGGCTCTTCCCTCCTGCTGCTGTTGATGTTTGTAGTATGAAAGGTGTATCGTGTGTGAGGGTGAAATGTGCCTTCTGCTACACTTTTGTTTAGCCGGTCTGGTTTAATTAACGGAAACAGGTCAACATTCACATGAACTGAGCATTTTACAGTTTAACTACAACATAAGATGCATGAAAATGAAAATGTGATGTTTAATAGGAGAGGGTCTCAGTGTGTGTGTGTGTGTTACAGTCCTGAAATGTCAAACAGCAGCGTCCTGCCGACACTTTCACATAAACACACAGATGACGTATAAAAGCCCACGTGCTCGGTGTGTAAACGGCTTCAGACGTGCTGGTGTGAAGACAGAAGATGCTGCATGTCTGTAATCTAAAGTACAGCGATCAATCAAAATCCTTTTTTTTCAAGATAAAACTGCACATTTTAGCTTTTTACTGCGACCGTGTTAACGCATAATGATGCTGTTTAACCAGAATCCCGATGTGCTTCACCTGGCAGGTGGATGGATTATCTTCACAAAGGAAAAAATGCAAATTTGTATTAAAAATTTGAGAGAAAAAAAAAGCCTTTTGTTTGCAAAAGAAAAAGTCTTGAATCTTTTTTCTTCCACTTGTGAAAAATGGGAGCGAAAACAAAAGTGTTAGCGTTTATATTTTTGTGGAGTGCAGCAGCAGCACAGTGGGGGGTCCACACAGTAAATTTCTCTGGGTGTCTGAGAGTATGTCTGCGAGAGAAAGCCAGCTTTTATGTTTATGAACCTGACTGCATTTTTTAAAAGTGAACAAATCTGAGTGTGTGTGTGTTGTGTGCGTCCATGTGTGTCTGCGTGCATGGAAGTGTTTCATGTGCACACAGTTGGTGGGTTAATGGGGGTCTCAGCAAAAAAGTGGACCCATAACAAATCACCTCATTTCCAGGAAAAAGAAATAATTTGTTCCCAATAAAAGTGATCCACAAAAATACATGAGCACGAAGTTGAGCACAGAGTTCTGATCAAACGTTCCAACACGAAGCCAAGGCACAAAATTAAAGAGGCCAGAAAGATTTCAGGGTGTGAAATGCAGACAGTAAGCATTGATTCTTCCAGCATTTCAAGAAAAAAAAGGGAGATATTTTTAAATAACAAAAGATCAGCGCGGATCTTTGTGCAGGTTTTCGACCGACAGACGAGCTGAATCACAGAGAAGGTGAACTGAGGTGGAGAATCAGGTTCTTTTTCTCTGAATAATCCACAGTTGTCTGGACTAAAAATACATTTAATCATTTGCATGAAGGCAGAACTTTGCATCGAGTCTCTCTGACTGATCGTCTGCAGACTGTCCCTGCTCGTCGTTCAGCAGCAGTTTTAATGATCAAATCCACCACAGCTCTTTTTAAATTTAAAGGAGCGGATGCTGGTTTGCTCTCACACCTGTCAGCTGCTAAACTTTCTAAAAATATGTATTTTTAGTGTGTTCTCTTCTCACGACGGACCCCCGCCCTGTCCCACCGGGGCCCCTGGGTGTCCTCTCTGGAAGCCCCGGTGGTAAATCCGGTCGTGTCCCGATGCCACATTTGTTTCCTGTGTGTGCATGAACATGATTGTGTTTATCTGTGCATGTGTGTGTGTATCTCTTAACCATCTGTGCAGCGTGTGTGTGTGTGTGAGTGTGTGTGTGTGTGTGATTGCATGCATGTAGTGTGTCTGCCTGCATTAGCGGTCCCGTGTTGTTGGCATGAAATGACACAGAGTGTATCTCCTCCTGAAAGGCAGAACGAGCAAACAAACAGCTCTGCAGTAGGAAGCTCGTCGGCTGTTCAGCAGCTGCTCAGCTTCGCTTCTCTGCAGCTTCTCGACTCTTTGCAGAGCGCGAACACGGCGGTTCACTTCCTGCCTCTGCTTTCACCTTGTATAGGCCGACCTGCCGTCCATGGCCACTTCACAGTCCACTCAGCACAGGAAACAGCCTCTCCCTCTGACTCCTGACTCACCTCTTTGTGCTCGGCTCAGAGATGAAAACTAACTGGAATCATTGTGCTCGGAGAGTTTTCTCAAGAACAGAAGCATAAAGTTTTATATATTTATCAGTAAGGATGGGGAAGCTCCATTTGCGCAGTTCTTCTCGAAACTATGAGTCAGCTTCGTGCGTCCACACTGCTGGAAACGAACGACAACAAGGCATCGAGACGAAAAGGAGGAAACGGTTCAAAGTGAAGAAGAAGAAGAAGACAGTGATGTTAGTTTCAGTGTCTGTAAACTGATGGTTTCAAGTCAGAACAGGATCAATTAGGGGACACAGTTTTAATCAAACATCGATTTACAGGTTGAGGTGAAAACGCAGGCCTGTGTGTTTTTGATTGTTTAATATAATTAATTCAAGAATAAAACTAATATTTATTCACAGCAGGTTTCAGTATCTGAGGGCTGTGTCGCAGCATCTTTTGAATGAAGCACAAACTGTGACGGTTTAAACTGCATTTACATGAAAATGAAAGTGTGTTCTGGTCAAATATAACAAATATATCAAAAATATAATTGGCTTTTGTTTGTTTTTGACTGTTTTTTAGCTCATTGTGTTGTGTTTATTAGTATTTACATGCATGTTGCATTAATAACAGTTTGCCTGTGAGGTACAATGTTTGTCCAATAACAAACCCTGCGTGACCTCCAAGTTTACAGCCCTGCTGAGCCACAACATGAGGGTTTTTACACCCGAGGACGAGGAGGAAAGTGAACTCTAAAGTAAGGAGAGACAAGGACAGCTGAAGGAGGTCAAGAGGTTTGAAAATGATCATGTTAAAGGTGTCGGGACGGTCGCACAATCTGGAGACAAACAAACTAAATTTGAATACTGATCATTCAGCATCGGACCTTTTTCTAACTGCTGCTGTCAGAGTTTCCACCTTAAAGCACCATAAATAGA
>JAQMCX010000033.1:2288971-2345206 GCA_029814765.1 Acanthurus leucopareius
CACACACACACACACACACACACACACACACACACACACACACACACACACACACACACACACACACACACTCGTTCTCATGTGTGTTCAGGCCTTTGTTGGATTATAGAAGATTTAGGTTAACCATTGTCACTGGACTGTATGGGAACCAGCTTCAATTTCAACATGCTGCTGTTTAAATCTTAGTGCTCTTAAATAGGAGAGTGCACACACACACACACACACACACACACACACCGACACACATACCGACACACATACTCATGCATGAACCCAGAAAAAGCGATAAATCGGTCAGGAAAGAATTTCGGCCTCACTACGCTGGCGGGGGGATCTGTGATGTTCCAGTAATTTCACTGTGTCTCCTGTTTCATTCAGGAGCAACTGCTGTGCTGCACTGTGTGTGTGTGTGTGTGTGTGTGCGTGTGTGTGTGTGTGAGTGTGTGTGAGTGTGTGAGACACAGAGAGTTTCATAAGCATTCTTATGTCACGGCTCATGAGGCTGTGATGTGACGCTAATCTAGCTCAGCACCACCAGGAGAAACAGCTACTCTGCACTCTGGCTCCCGAACACACCGGACCATTTGGCAAAGCTTTCAGGTTTCCATCTTCACTTGTTATTCTTCTCCTGCTGCCTTTCAGCTCCTTCATGCATCTCTAATTTCTCTTATTTTCAATATTGCTTCCTTATGCAAAAGAAGAAAGGAAACATGATAATCGCAGGGTTTTAGCCGGAGTGCAGCGCTGCAGCAGTGACGCCCAGAGAACATTTACAGTGTCCCATCATCGTCTCATCTGTCCCTTCAAAATAAAAGAGCAGAATCTGATTTAATAACTGGCTTCTCATTTGTGAGCCAGTTCACATATTAAAAAAGGAGCTACATGGTGCAGGCACACATCTGTGCACATCTGTAAACTCGCCCAAAGAGGGTTTGCAACGGAAGACACGTCACTTTGTTTGTTTTGATTATTTAAGTGAGGATTTTGTTTTCTTTGTTATTCAAAAAGATTAAATCTGTTAATAGATTAATAGACTGGTTGTTGTTTTAGGGCACTTTCACATCTGCCTCATTTTGTCCAGACTTTCTGACTTTTCAGTTTGATCTGAACTAAAATAGCAGGTGTGAAACCTCTTTCCGGATGGTCCAGACCAAACAGCCGAACCTCGGTCCGACCGAAAGAGGTGATCTCGGTCTGAAATGAACTGAACCAAGGTTCAGTTCGTGTCCAGTGTGAAAGCAAAGGTTCAGACCTTCAGACCTTAGTATCAATGACAAGAAGTTACGGCAGGCTACTACCCAGAAAACGGAAATCAAGTATAGTAAATGTGTGTCCACAACCGGACACTAGCATGCTAACATTCTACGAAAAATTCCCTTTTTATGCTAATAAAAATGGTAATAAAATGTTTACAGTCAAAACAGTTACTGTAAAAGTAAAGTCTAACTTCTCACCTTTCCATCAATATAACGTTTTAATTATTTACTTTAGACCTGTGTTCATCAGAGTTGATTAAAAGGCACTAACGCCGCTGTTTTGGCCATGTGCTGCTATGGTCCATACCTGTACAAAACTTCCTTCCTTCAAAATAAAAGACTGTGCACTCATAAGAATACAGGGTTTTAGCAGTAAAGTGAAAAAAATCAGAGAAACTTCTGTTGGGACGATAATCGCCCGATTGCGATCTAAGCGTTCTTACTGCTGCTTTCTCTTGTCACAGTAACTTTTGTTGTAATTAGAAATTTAAATGTTTATGTAAACACGTTCAATTTGACATGTAGATTACTAAACTTGTATAAAATACAACAACTGACGTTTAACCGGCAATCGCCCAACAGTTATGACGCCGAAATACCCTAAGTCCGTCTTGGCCTATGTCCGATTATGGACCATACTAACTTGCAGTGTCCGGTTGTGGAAACATGTTAACTGTTACCAAAACAAAAAATGAGGAAAAAAATAAAAAAAACTACAAAGTACAAACTACAAAACAAGGCATTTTCCACACGCTGACATCAGTAGCCAACAAACCAATCAGAGTAAAGTACAGAGACACACAACCCAGGAACTTGTTGAGGATATGATGCAAGTTTGTCATGTAAAGTCCGTTTAGTTTGCTTGTCCGTTTGCATAATTGCAGTGTGAAACCAAAAACTTTTCTCTCGTTCTGTCTGACAGTCTGTTGTCTGGATTTATCACTTTATTCATTAAAGACAGTAATTATTTTACGTGAAAGCTCTGTAAGATGCTCCCAGTCTCCATCGAAGCAGCTCCGATCGCCGCCTGCACTCGTTAGCTCAGTCACTTCTGGGAGAAGTTGACACAATTTATTCACAAGACTTCAAAACAGATCAACTCTGATGGGTTTTTTTTTTTCCACCACATTTTTCACCTGTATGCATTTACACTCCGGGGGTTCACGGTTCAACGGTTTGGTTTATGTTTCTCTTGGACATAAGCAGTGACCCAAGAAAAGCACTAATGGGCCCAGCTGACTCCCTCCCAGACAATCCTGGCTCAAAGACCGTAATCATCATAAAGTATGCAGTCTAGGCCTTTCGATACGGCTGTTATTACTTCATGACATTAATTTAATCAAACAGACTCATAAAAGATTAAATCTCCATTAACCTATTTGGTTTTAATCACAGATTAAATGGTTTATAAACCCTGTTTATGGTGCCATGCTTAGAGTTTGGATCTATAAAATCAAGGTGTCTGAAACTTACCGACAAAAACAATTTCCTTCGTCTATTTGTGCTGTTTACTGGCTATTATACAGGCAGTGTAAACAGCCTCTTAGGTACCTCAATAAAAACAGGGCCTGTGTTTCCTCAGCTTATACTATATTTTCAAAGAGGGCTGCGTCTGTTAGCAGGAGCTTCCACTTCGCCGTGTTGTGTCTTCACTGCTCACTTTCATCTGATTCGGTGTTTCTTTTTTTTGCAGCATATCGGTTCCCTCTCTTGCACAATTATGTCATTTCTTTTTAAGTTCAAGAAACAGGATCGGCCATCTAACATCCAGCCGTCGATCTGCCAAACTTCATGTCTTTTTTGTGCTGGATAAAATGATTCAAGCTCTCAGAGTCTCTTGGAAATATTTTTTTGTTTAAACAATCTCACTCCAGCTGCACTAAAAATATCATCGGCTTCAAGCGTCGTCCTGCGGTTTCGGGCTACGAGAGTTCGGTTTGAACATCAACTACAAAGTTTCCAATCAGATTGACAGCGTTCTGCAGGGCAAGTGTTCAGATCTTAGCATGAGGTCGTAATTCAATGATTTGACTACAGCTTGCTTATTTAGACCCTTAATTCATCCACAATCTCCATCAAGAAAAGTCTTGGCTTCGTTGCACTTTAAACTCTGCGCTGATGTAAAAATAATCTCTAACACAGCCAAAGAGTTTACAGTCAGGAAAACTGGATTGTTTAGAGAGCCTAATGAGACCTGAAGCTCATTTACAAACTGATTTGTGTGATTAAACTGATGCTCAGAAAGGAAAAAAAACAGCCGGAGCAACAAACGCATGTCCTTATCCGTTTAAGACGGATAGTTACACAACAGTGTGTGTGACAGTCACTTACTTTTCTGACGTGTTAAAATCCCCCAAAAAACTTGGAAAAACAGGCACTGAGGTCTGATGTTTTTTCAAGGTTTGTCCTCAAGTTTTACTACGAAGCTCTACGGCCAAAAATGTGATCCCACCACAAAAAGCTCCCTTCCTTTCTTCCAGTTAATCATGGCTGCTGGTTTTGTCTGAAAAACATAGAAAATGAGTCTGACACTCTCATTGTACATTAAACACACTTGGTTAGAAATGACTGACCTGATGGCATGTGGGGACAAAGTCCCATCATGCATCAGAGCTCTGAATGAAAAGTCAGGGTTTTTTTTTTAAACTACTGTGAGTGCAGCAGGACTCACATTAAAATAACTGTGAAAACTAACAGGAAATGTTTCTTATTCCTGGCGGCTCTGAACTTCGTCTGTCAGCCAGTTTAACTTGTAGTAGACGCCGAATGATGTGAGGCTGACATGTAGCTGTGATTTAGACCTACGTTCAAACAGTAAAAATCTGAATTGAGATTAAAACCGGATGCATCTATTGAACAAGATCTGATCATATCCAGCATGATTACAGATTAGTCGTATTTGTACTTGAATGGAAGTAAATGAATGCAGTTTTCTTATATTTTAAGATGTAACATTAGAGATGTGCATGACATTTAAACCCAATTGCGACTTAAAAGTGGTTTAACATCACAGTTGCACAGTTTTCCTTGTATGTTAATAATTATAATCTGCTGTTAAAGCCACAGTGTGTCATTTCTGCCACTAGAGGGCTCTCTCTCTAAAACTGACGAATACAAAACACATAGTTGGATGACATCATGACGCAGTGCGGGATCATGGGATTTGTTTGTTTCCTTGTTGAACAGATGTAAAATGTGACTGACTCAGGCAGAAGAGTTCACAGACGAGTTTAATGAGTTAAAGTTTGATTCACGTTACGCTTAGTCACGTTTGCCGGCTTCCCCCATCCCCGTCTGACTGGTGTTACCTCAGAAGTTACAGACGGGAGACTAAATGTGTTTCTGACGACTTTCAATTACACTTGACGACTGCAGAGATTACTGCTGACTAACCAGTCAAAACTGATGCAAATATTTAGCTAGTTTATGTGTTTTTTAACAGCAAAACACACAGCTCAGCAAATTAGTGATTTTTCTTTCGTAACTGATTTGTATCTGCGTCTCAGACGTGATTTGGAGCTTTGAAACTTGCAGAAGCTCCTCACTAAATAACCTCTTGTACCTGTTGCTATATGTAAATGTTATGCAACAGTTTGACTAAATGCTGCATGGTTGAATATTTTTTGCATCCTCGCCTTCACGGTCCAGACAGTCTGCGGCGATCGCAGCGGTCTCTGGTGCATCATGGGAATGTAAATGCACATAGCACGAGAAAAACAAATTAAAGGTCACTTCTTCTTCTTCTCCTTCCCTGATCTCCTTCTCTTTCTCTTTTCACTACTCAGCTTTGGAAAATTGTCTGGAGTTTATTTGTAAATTGAAACAGTGGAAGAGAATGACTTCTAAGTGTTTCCAGCCATTTGGGGTTTTCCACGGTTTCCACTCACTTTTCGGTCCAGTCAGCACCTTTTAGGACGTATACCTTTTTCTGTTTACTGACGACAGACGACTCCTCACATGCAGACTTCATGGTATCAGATTATAAAACTGCAACTAATGTCCACTTGTACTAATTGCTGCTTCTGTCAGTCGACTGGAGTGATGACAAACAGAGGAAACTTGGGTGGGAATCAGATGATGGTTATTTGTTGCGGACGGCGAGCAGCACATTGAGAGCAGGGACTGAGAATTGGGAGGAAGAAGATCTGACAAGAAGCACAGTAAGATGAGTGGAACAGTGGGACTCGGAGCATTAGTCAGCTGGATAACAAGCAGGAGAAACTCTGTGAACTCAGACACTCGAGAGTCCCAGTTAAGTTAAGCAGAGAAATGCAGGGGAAATATATCTTCCCATTCTGGAACCGCTGAAGTGGGTGTTGAGTCATTTGACTGAAGAGAGGACGAGGAAATGTTGAAACTGCCTGTGTGAAGGCATTTCTCTTGAGGGAATAGTAATAAAGACTTTGCTGAAAGGACTCCGGATTTATGGGCCCGATCAGCACCGAGATGCTCAGCTGCAGGAAAGAGAAGAACGAGAAGTGGAAACTAACGTGTTGCAGCCCGCCGTCCCGTTGGATGAGACCGCCGCAGGGCTGTCACCGAGTCCCTCGCCAGCGCCTGGTGGTCTGGCGAGAGTCTGCGATGCTTGACCCGGGGCAAACCACTATCAACCACCAGAGAGGGTCACAGTGTGCAGGGCAGCTGTCAGGCCGGCTCAGCTCCGCTCTGCACAGGAGAGACAGGCCAGCCCTCTTTATGGCATTTTTTAAACCCAGTCCACTAATTTACGATCCATTGTCCCTTTTTTTTGTTTTAAAGCTGCACTCTGCTGCACCAAGTGGCAACGGGAGGTAACTGCAACTGTAGGTTAGTTGGTCAGTGCAGCTGACGTAATTTTAATCCTCTCAGTCATTATTAGATCACATTTTTAATCAGTCTGGTTATTTGGTTTTTGATTAAATTATTGCAGCTGCAAAACTAATGAAACTCTTCAGCCTCAGCTGTGCTTCTGCTGCAAACTGCATTTTAAACACAGCAAAACTTTGTGTTTTAACTTGAAAAAGTAAAAGTGTGCATGTAGCCTGTGTTAAGTGATAATTAGCATCCTGACATGTTAAACTAAGACGCATCTAAAAATGTCACGGTGTATTTACTCGCTGTATGTTCAGGTTTTGTACATTTTTATGGAGGTTCAGTTCATATATATTTTTTGCAGCATTTGCAAAGTGGAGCAGGAAGGTATTTTTAAAATGCACGACCGTTAAGAGCCGACGTTCTTTAGTGAGCGGTCCGTGTGCTGCGATCACATGTAGACATGTCGGTTGGATCATGTAGAGGCCTCGAGGCATAACTTCCCTCTGAACACTGCTGGTTCCTCCAGCTGGCCCTGCAGCCTCAGCAGCATCACACACTCTGCCCCACCTGTGACAACAAACAGCCCCGTTACCTCCTCCTGTCCACTGACGCCATGATGTAAAGCTTCACTGGGATCATCACGGGGACACGTCCAGCCACAGATGAAACGCTCTCCGATGCATCTACAGGAAACCCACTGAGGCTGAGTCAGGCTGCATGTCAGGAGGACGTTTTCTCTGGAGGGTTCAGGCTCACAGACGACACTTTTCTGTTTGGAAGTCAGGCCGAATTTAACTAAAAATGTGTGTGAATGTCATTCCTATAGATACAAATTTGACCCGCAGTGATACCGAGTTGGCAAAGAGGATTAATCATCATGTTAAAGATGTTGTTTGTACAGTTTATTGCATCGTTTAAATCACCCATCCATACATTTAATATGCAGAACTCTTTTTTATTGCATCAGTTTCATAACTTTTATGTAGCTTTTAATGATGCTTCTGCAAGTATAAGATCTAAATCTAATTTATTACAAGCAGAACACTATAACATGTCAGACTATAGTTCATATATCTGATATATCGGAACCTGTAGTTGATATATATCTGATAACGCACATCATACTATCATACCAGCCTTTTTTCTGGTTCTCAGCACAAGCTGCTGTGACGACGTTCCTCTTCCATCGGGTTCTCCATGCATCAGGTTCTCCACACATCAGGTTCTCCACGCATCAGGTTCTCCACACATCAGGTTCTTCATACATCCGGTTCTCCATACATCAGGTTCTCCATACATCCACCCAGACGGCCTCTCGTGCTCAGCACAGTAGCTCAGAACTACATGTACCTTTTTAGTTCATTGAGAAGTAAATGAATGGTCAGACAGATTAATTGATCTCAGATGTGTGAATGGTTCCAGTCCTGGTGAGAAAGTTACTTCTTGCTCTCTCTTTTACAACCTCTGGCATATTCCTGCATTTATATTTTGGTGTTTTTTTTTTCTGTGGGACTGTATTCTGCCCAGTCCTCATAACTCCTTTAAGTCACACAGACTCATTAAAGTGATTGATTGGCTGCTTGGTGCTTTGCTTTTTCCAGCAGTTTATTTACCTGTTTTGGAGCATGTTTGAGTTTTTTTCGCTGGCGTTTGGAAACATGATCTTTTTTTCTTTCCGTTGAAAAAAATTTATACGACGTATGTCACTGCACGGTGTGGTGTAGTTGGAGGTAAATGTTCGGATTGCCCACAGGCTGTTTTCCGGAGCGGCTCTTTAGGTTAAGGAGTGTTAAAGAGCCACACACATGGTTTTCCTGAGCTGTAAATTTTATGGATAATTTCTGATGTGGTTACAGATTTATACCCCCCCAACTAAGCACAGCAGCTGCAGGTAATTACTCACCCAGCCGCCGAACTCTGCCTCTGTTCGTTCGCTCTCTGTCTCTTCCACTTCGTCTCTCTTTGACTCGTCCGTCGAGGCCTTTGATTCATTCAGACACATGTTTGTCTGCTGACACAAAGACACAAAGACACAAAAAACAGGAGCAGAAATTCAACAGAAGGGCTGAATTTTAGGTGCAACACCTCAAATTAGTGAGTAACTTTGTACTTGTAGTCAGAGTTACATATTTACTCTAATAGAAAATATTGATACTAGATACTGTTGCATTATTCCCTGTTGTGATGAGTTATTGATAATTTGTGCCTCCATGCAGAAGGATTTATGGTTTCAGGTCATCAGTCTCCGTCTCCTGAATTTCTGAAAGGAAATTCTTTTAAGTTGAACTCAAAGATGAACTGATTACATTTTGGTTACCAGAGGTCAAAGGTCAAGGTCACTGTGTCCTCATGTCTGACCTTTTTTTATGTAAAATGTCTGGAAGAAATTTTATCACACGTGGCACAAAACTTAACTTGGACTCAGGAATGAACAAAAAAATCATTTCAAGGTCAAAGGTCAAAGGTCGAAGTCACTGTGACCTCATGAAACAGTTTTTTGGCCAAAACTCAATAATTCCAACACTAATTCTGACAAACTTTGATTTCTAACTACATAAAATTAGTGAGGACATTTGTTTCCAATAAAGGTCAAAGGTTAACTTCAATGTGACATCAAAATGTTTGCACAAACTTTTTCATTAAACACCATAACTGAAGAAGAGAAGGAGAGATTGTCACCATATTTTACATTTGGTCAGACACTGACGAACCCTGGAGGCCCAGCAGCACATGAGAGACCCCCCCACACCCCCACCCCCCACACACACAAACACACCCCCACAAAGAGGCTGAGCAGTAGATGAACTTTGAAGATATATTACCATGTTCTATTTTTAAATCCAATAAAAAGGATCAATAAGTGTCAAAAAGGTCTCACATACAAGCAGTGAAGTATTAACTCTTGCAGGTGAGACCAACCTGGACCAGGTGAGTCCTGATTGGCTCTGACAGTCACATGATTGGTGGTTTAAGCTTTGATACAAGTCGACCAACTGGACCTTTCAGACCAGAAATGAAACCAGCTGTTTTCCATCTGTAGATAAACTTTTAAAGAAGAAGAAAAGAAAGATTCAAGTCACCAAAAGTGAGCGAATTCTGTCATATCATCTTTTTTTGTTCTTGAAACTGATCAGAATTCAAACTGCAGCTCAACTTGAGTTAAATGACCTGGATGTTTCCTGCAAACTGCTCACATCAGGTCACGACACCCGTCCACAGACCCGTGTCACCGCTGCCGTCCACCACCGTGCGTCGACAAGTTTCAGGCGGATAAATCAGTCGTTCCAGGACGCTGGCAGGCCGCGGCGTGAGGTGCACTCAGTACACTCTCCCAGGCTGCACTGGGGTGAGGTCCCACCATGCGCTCATGCCCATAACTCAACTGCAGCCAAACCAACTCATTAGTGAAACAATCCTCACCATACGCCGGTGCGTACGTGTGTGTGTGTGTGTGTGTGTGTGTGTGTGTCTGAATGAGCAAATGAGAGAGTAAAGGGTGAGATTTCATGTTGTTCTGGAAGATTTGTCATCACAAGCTCAGAATGCATTATATTGTTACAATATCTGTTGTATTCCAACTACCTGTAACATTTTCCGATTTGCTAATATTTTCCATGATATTTTCCCACATTCGCTCAATCACTCCAACACGTTATCCGCACATTATCCACTCTTTGCTTGCACAATATTTTTTTCATGTTACACAATATTCCAAATGAGTGCCCCATTTAATGTGCTTATTAACCTTTATGAAAACAGACATGTTATGAATGTGTGTGCATAAGCAACACCTCAAAGCCGACTGTAACGACTTTAATGAGGAACGTTAGCAGCTCAGTGAGCTCTTTGGCAAAAAGCACTTTAGTAATCCATTTATACACACTTTGCCTTTTTTTGTCAGAGCTTTTTGTTTTTTGTTAAATCATTAAAATGTGTGGATGCTACAACTCCAACGCCGTGTGACAAAGAGCTCGTTAGCATCCAGGAGCCCATGTGGTTTCATGAGCCGAGAGCCTCGAACACGAGAACGAAGGTCTTTGTTCTCACACACGTCGGACAAACGCAGGTTTTTCATGGAGGGAATCGTCTTTCTGCAGCTGGACGTGAGCCGGAATTATCGAAATGTGGATGAGTTGTTTATTTAATGTGATTAGATTAGTTTAAGTCAGGATTTACCATCAAAATGTGGTTCATAAAGGAGAGGAGAGTTTATTTGTTTAGCACCTTTTTAACAGCGAAGCAACGCCGAGTTTTTCATCAGAGACAGGAGACATCAAGACGAGTGAAGATGCATAAATGTGCAAGAAGCAGGATCTTCCTGAAAATGAAGATCAGCAAACATTAACAGAAAATATAAATGAGTGACTGAGAAAAACCTGATGGATCACGTTTTAACGTGAACGTTGTATTCCTGCTGTTTGCCAACCGATCGTCAGCAGTGAAAAGTGAAATAATTGCAGCCGTAAAAAACTTTCCACAGCTGTAAAATTTTAGTTTCACATTGAACTTTTTGAGGTAACATGTCCTCAAAAATACAACCTCTTTATTTTTAACACAGCTTTCAGTCCAAACTGACCAACACTTTAAAAATATCTTTATTTTTTTATTTTGAATCAAAAGCATAAAGGAACACAAACACATCAGGACATGCCTTCATTACATTACATGCTACTGGACTTTCTGCTGATACTGAAGAGCTGAAGATCCGAAAAAAGCTGCACAATCATCCACTTGTGTGAGATGTTAAGGTTGAATTAGTCTTGCATCTACTGCAGATATGAGTACTTTAAGGTTTATAAAGTAACTGTTACCTCTGTGCCTGATGCTTCACCTGATCTGCACAGATCTACAAGGATTGCAGTTAAAAAAAACTCTCCTGATTTGATCTGCACAGCAGTTAACTAACAACTGAACTTGCAACCTTTTGTTTCCATGAGTTTCAATTAAAGAGCTTATCATTCGACGCCAGAGTTCATCGTGAACTCAGAGTTTCGCCTCCGAAAAAATCCAATTTATTATCTCCACCTTTTCCTTTTTTTAGCTTTATGGGATGTGAGGTGCAGAACAGTCAGGACTGAACTTTGAGGGTCTTCCAGTTCTTCTCACATAATCTGCGGCTATAAAGGCCGCCGCAGAGGAAAATCGAGTCATAACAAGGGCACAGTTCACTTTTCCTGTCCTGTCTGCGTGAAGAATTTACTGCCACGACTTTGAACTAACAACCAAACAGTAAATCTCTCCCACTAGAACAAAGTGGAGGAACGCTGCAGGCGAGAAGTGAGTGTTCTTCTCATTACAAAGAGCTTAAATTAGCTTGTGTTTCTCGTTAGGCCACAGACACATTATTCTGCAGAGTGATACTTTGCCTTCTGTTCTGACTTTATAGTGACTAATTGAATGATTGTAGATGTTCCGGTGTGTAAATCAATCAGTTTTCTCTCTTCTCTCACTCTCACACTCGGAGCTGGACTCAGTTATTCGGGCTGAATTTGATTGTCGAATAAGTAAATGACACATGACGTGGAAAAACATATCTTTTTTTACATGAACCTGAAACTCCTGTAAGCATGAGCTCCGTCTGCTTCGGAGGACTTGATGTATTTTTTGGGGGGGAAATTGATACAACCTTTTTTATTCTTTTAAAAGCTGTTCAAGCTTCCTCTCTCTACCCCCCCTTTTATTCATTGTTATGTATTTCTTGGCATCGGCAGAGCAGAACAGCAAATACCTCGTTGATACAGTCACCAGGCAAATAAAAGCTCACCAGCAGAATAATGAAATGATTTCTGCTCATGGTTTAAAGTCTGCAAAGGCCAGTTTCATTGATCTGTTGGGATACTGAGAGCAGTTTGCCATGTAACGCATTAAAAAGAGTCTGCAGCTGTCCGTGTGCTCATGTTTGACAGTTTCATGCAGCAAAACCAGTTTGTATATACAGTATATTTTATTATTAGAGGATCCAGAGAAGAGTACCAGGTGTGTTGGAGGGATTTTTCTTGCTGGTGAAAAAACGCACCGTGTGAGTTGCTCTGGGTCTCCTCATCAGCAAATCCAAACACCAGTCAGACGCCGGGACACTTTTATAGTCAGTTTATACAGCAGACATGACAGCTGACGGCTCAGTTTGCTCAAACGGAGACTCAACTTCCTCTGCTGTCTTTTTAAAAAGCTGCTGGCAGTCGTGAACATCAGCGAATCGCGGTCAAGTTCGCTGGGACTCCAAGGACAGTCACAGCCACCTTGAACTAGATATTCGGCCGGTTGAACCAGCCTGAGCTGCAGAGTCCTGGTCATCAGGACGTCTAGTTTCCCCTGAAGCAGCATTAATAAGCCCCAAGCATCAGCAGCGAACAGGGCATGTCGGTGCAGTGAACAGCAGGCTTGTTAAAATAAGTAGCACAAGCCGTCTCGAGTGTTTACCTTGATACGAAATGACTTGCTGTTTATTAGGCAGGAGCTTTTGGCTATTTAAATAACCGTAATAATGTTCGAGACAGTTAAAGCGGAGCATAAATCTTGCAGAAGTGCACTCGCAGTTCACTGTGGGACAGTGATGCCTGAAAAAATAGCAGCCAGTTTCCCCGGCCTGTGCTGCAGGATGCTGCCAGTCGCTCGGTTCGGATGGAGGAGGTGATTCGAGTCCAGATGTTCCTTTTGATGCTTCCAACGTGAACACGAGCTGTGAACCGTCGTCATGTGACCCGGTGACTCTTCACCTCAGACTCAGCTGGGATCATCGGCTCCGGTCACTACTGTGTCTGAGCTTCTTGGCAAGTGTTTTGCCGGGAAGCTCATAATGTGATGGACGCGTTCCAGCATCCTGAGAGAGCTGACATGGAGAAAAATAGAGCAGTAAGTGAATGTTTTGATTTTCCCTTCTCTTTTTTTTCTCACTCACTCAACCTCTCAGTGTCCCTCTGTCTCACCCAGTTAATGGGATATATGACTAATGATGGACTTAAATGATTGATGTCTTCTAATTTGTGATTTTGGACTCAACAGAAGCAATCATCCCTTTGCTTCCTCTCTCTCTCTCTCTCTCTCTCTCTCTCTCTCTCTCTTCTTCTTCTTTTAATATGTCAGTCTGTCTAAAAAGTGGAGATGCGAGCGAGCGAGCGGACTGAAACAGCTCTTGAGCCTGGTTGCTGTCCAGAACAAAACTTGTGGTTTTGTATTCGCATGAAGTGGAGCTGGTCCACATTCTGGTGGGTAAAAATAATGAGAGGCTGACTGGGACAGAGTGTGCGGTGGAGATGCTGAGGTGAGGAAGGGAGGAGCGAGGGAAGCAGGAAAGGAGAGAGGGATTGTGGCAGAAGGGAGTGGCAGATAGAAAAAGGACACAGGGTGAATCGATGGGCCACACACTCTCCCGTGATGTAAGGGGCTGAAGATGCTGAGAGGAAGAAGCAGCTGCAGCTTCAGGTCTCGTTTTGCTTCTGAGAAAATAAAAATGAGTCCACGGGTTTTTTTCCACAGGAGTGAGGATTGACTCTGATAACTCACCAAGCACCGAAACAACCGGAAACACAAACCAAATCGACCATTAAAAGGTGCCAGTTTGCTGAATAAAACATCGTCCCTCCTCTCAAACATCTGCAGCAGTGAAACAGGAGGTGGACGGTGGTTCTTGTCCTGCAGACCATCGTGCCCCGGTGATGCACTTCCCTCTTAAATCCTTCTTTCATTCTTCACACAACTGCTTCCACTTGTGCGAGTGAAGCCGAGTGCAACACCAGGAATGCTTTCAAGGAGACACAGTCGGACATTCGCAGCTCTCACTATGGGGTGTGTAAACCTCAGTGGAAACAACAGCTTTTTTTTCTTTTTTTATTTTTGGAGAACAAAAATCTGAAGCTTTGACTTTTTAGCTGAGGTGGAAAAGTTGGTGTATCAATAAAAACAAAATGAAATTAGGTCCAATGGAAAGAGACTGAGAACAAAGCGTTTGACTCCAACGTCACTCAAATCTCTGCAGAGAGGAAAAATCTGAGCAAACAAAAACATCAGATCTGCGTCGGGCGATGAGGAGCTTGTTCCTCAGACGAACACATGAAACAAGAAGGTTTCCATCATGTTTTCCATGTTTTTTTTGCATGTTTGGGGTTTGACTGGCGTCATTTCCTTGTGCCCCTTTTCCCACAAAGATTTATTGGATCAAAAAAAAGTTGGTGCCACCAAACGTTTTGTCTTCAAGCATTTGACTCCTCGCAGCTTCACGTTCTGCTCACGACACAGCTGGTAGTTTTCCAAAGTTAAGAAACTAACTTAAACCTTAAGTCTTTAACTTTTAAAGAGGTGTGACGCTGCGTAAAATCAAAATGATAACAGAACTGATTCATTTGCAAACAAACTGTTCACCATCAGCGGTTTTATGAACAACTTCTGAGCTCGTGCAGTCATGTTCTTCACAGTCATGTGTTCACAAAGTGGTGAACTTCTCTCCATCCTTCAGTGTGAATGAATGAGCCTTTTCTGCAAACTATCACCATATGTTTTATTTATGTTTCACAGAGTTCCTCCTTTCTGGATTTAGGGTTTTATAGAGAGCTGCAGCTGACTTCAGATCAGATTTTATCTCCACCTGCATTAAAGTGCATGCACAAAAACTTGCACAGTATTATTAAAAAAAAAATAACTTTTAGTTGCAGCTACTGAGATTTCTTGTTTTCTCAAGTCAGTTTCTGGTTCAGTTCTGTTTTGGAACAAAATCTCCTTTTTCTGTGACGTTTTCAGACTGAAGCTCCTCCTCTGTCACCTCATCATGCATTTCCAAAGAAATACAAACAAATGAAAACCCATCACTGTTGTATCTGCATGACGAAGCAGCATCTCTCAGTGAGTCTTCTTTAAAAACAAACCTGCTGTTTGTTTCAGAAGATACGAAGCTCATGGAGTGTTTGCTGATTCAGGAGTTCAGGCAATAGAATCTAATGAGGGTCATTATTGTCCTTCATCTTTATTTTACAACACGAACGATCGATAAATGTATAGATGACCCAGATAGGAGGATCAACGAGGACAGTCCAGAAGATGTTTACGCCGTCAAACCTCTGATGTGTAAGTGTGTCCTTCCCCGTCGCTAACGTGCCACAAGCTAACAGCCCGGCTCTCCTGCAGTGGGAGGCTGGACTCTGCATAGTTTCCACTCACTTGTTCACTCACACTTACAAAAATAATTAAAGGGCATGTTTTTAAGGGGCTCCGGAGTGGTCCTGATGTCTTCTTGCCGGAGCCTGCTGTCTGATCTCAGCTGGGCTCTAATCAGAGGGACCACCGGGTCAGGTCACCGGCTGTTAAAGGAACAAACAGCGCCGACCCCGTCCGGATAGAGGCCACTAGTTTGGATCGGACCCTTTCGAGGGAAAAGGCTTCAAATTCCAAGATGTTATAAGCAGGAAAACTTTGTCAGACGCTGTTTGAGGGATTATGGGAAAAGTCTTTTTTCTTTGTTTTCATTCTGAGTTTTTTTTTTTTTTCATCAGTTTGGGATCGTGATCACAGGACGGAGTGTTTACAAACTGCTGTTGTGTCTCTGCAGTTTAACGTGCAGATGTCGCAGCAGAGGGAGGACTCGTCTGCAGAGCATCATGGCCTAGTTTAAGAACCAATTACACCGCAGATCACTGACAAATACCTGCACCCATTGGGAACACATTAGGAAGCAATGTGTTCATTCTTTCCGAACAGGGGTGATGCACTCGTCTGGTATGGGCTGTTGTGTTTGGTGGGCTGCATCGGCCAAACCCTTTTAAGGGGGAGAGGGAGAGAGAGCTCTGCTACTAGTTAGCATACATCTGTAGCTCCGGTGGACAAGAGCCGGACCTCAGAGGCCACAGCGCGGGCAGATAAAATGTTGAAAAATGAAATACAGCAGCCACTTACAGAAAATCACACGCACATCCAGGCATCCAGACGCACATCGCAGAGAGGCCAGCGAGCCGCTCGGCATCCATTTGCGTGTCTGGTTTCCTCCACTTTCATAAACTCGAGCGAGCGAGCCAAGGCGCGTTGCTGCCATGTGTTCTCCCTCCATGCCACACATTAATGAGTGAAGATATCAGCGGCCGGGAGGCCACGCAATGCGTCTGACTCACATGGATGTGGAAGCCAGCTAACCTGGCCCCGGCTGGCATTCCTGCGTCTGTTTACATGTGCTCCCACTGACAGCAGTGAACTCGGTAATTCAATTTTATTCTCCAGTTCAACACATGGGAAAAGACGGCTACTTTACCCACAAATATTTTTCTGTCTCCCCCGACCGTCTTGTTTTGCAGGAGGACAGTTTTCAATTTAAATTTGTTTTCACTCCTCTCATGTTTTCCAGTTTGCCGACACGAGCAAACGGCGGCGGCCTCTGAACGTGTTGTGTGGCTCTTTGTCATCTTCTCACCTTGTGTTTTTTTTTTAACCAAAGAGGCGTGTCTTTATATGAACGTAGCTTTGATCGACGTGCTCCCTTTAAGATCCTTACATAACAGAAACCCCCCCCCTCCTGAGGGTCATACAGATGGACGACTTACAGATGTCCTCATGTCACAGCACTTCCATGAGCCGCACCTACATCCCATCAGGCTCCTCTGCTGCGCACTAACACACTCTGCATGACCACACAACCAGGCAGTTCAGCGGGAAACGCTGATCAAATCCAGATGCCTTTGCATGCACAAAAAAACCTCTATCTCCTCTCTCTCACGTACACTTATGCATACATGCTGCCACACACATCTGTAATAATCTGCACTGTTATACTTTTCCATTTTCCCCGTATTTATGTTCTGCAGTGCAGACAGACTCCTCTGCAGACTCCAGGTTTGGTTTTCTGTTGAGCTGCATCATTCCCAGAGTCGGCCTGGGTGCTTGTATTCCTCTGAAAGCCATTAAATAATATTAATGTTTTATTGGTCATCATTATTTTCAGATTAGTTACTCAGAAATTTGTTGAACAACACATGATGCAGCTTTGTTTCGTCCACCCGTGATGTTCATTCAAATGAAATCATTGGAAGTATTCTGCACTTTTATATTGGTGTTTTGCACTTTTCGAGCGTGTTGACTCACCACAGTCGTGCAAAAGACTGATGAAACTGTGTTTTTCCCTTTTTTTCTTTTTCTCACTGCAAGTGCTTCTTGGCCTGTGAGGTGTGCAGCCATGGAAAGTGTTTAAAACTGCCTGCTGAGAGCTAGTTAGCCATAGACACTAATAACATGGCAGACAGCATGTTAAAAGCCCTTAGAACTCTTGTTAAGCACACACACACACACACACACACACACACACACACACACACACACTCATGGAGCCAAACTCTCTTAGAAGCTTGTGTCTCGTTCACTATTCATCTGGTTCTGGGAGCAGATTTAAAAACGTAAAGGCCGACCTCGCCGCTGATGGCAGGACGCTCGAGTCCTGACTGAGATCTATTTCGGCAGCTGGAGCTGCATTTTGATTGGCAAGAGGATTGTTTTCCCTTTTATCGTGCGCAGGCTTATTTTAGAGCAGAGAATTTCTCATGAAAGAGAATTTGCCGCTAACTTGCTCAGGTTTCTTCAAATGAATCGAATTTGGGGAATAAAATTGAAAAACACAAGTGGAACCAAGGAATGTGAGAGAGGCAATAAAGTCAGGATTTATTCCTCTGGCTCATAAATGTGATGTTTGTCCTGCAACACTCGAGCGTCTGTGAGAACCCAAACAAACGGTGAAGGGAGAGTGTCGTCTTACAGCCGTGACGGACGCGACTTTAACCTGCAGCTCTGCAGCGTCGCCGGTTCACCTGAGCTCGTCTCCACCAGGTTGGACCACACGTGCAGCATCTCAGCGGTCACTGTGCAGCGGTCAGCGCAGAGCCGCTGTTTTCACAGCTGACCACGGCTGCGTGCAGGCAACACACACACACACACACACACACATGCACACACACGCACACACACACACGCACTCACATTTCTGAACTTCCTGGTGAAGTTTCCCAGCAAACTCAGCAGAGTTGAACCCTGCAGACGAAGGAAAGTGCAGCAGATTACAAACCTCCAACAGCAGCTGCAAACAAAGCAATTTCATTTGTTATTGATCAGTTAAAGTGTTGAAGTTAAACCATCACACGGTAACATGTCACTGCAATAACTTCAATTTCTAATGATTGCATCACAGTTTCCAATCTGCTGTGAGTGTTGCATCAGTTGTGTGTAAATTTCAACAAATTAAAATGATACAAAGGTGGAAAATGAGCTTAAAGCTCAAAGATTTGATTCAAACAGTTATTGATTGTTGTAATTTTGAGAAACTGGAGGCTTCTGCAGTGAGTTAAACTGTCTTTTTAGAACGAAACGAGCTCTTTGGTTTCCTCATGCTGAGCCACAGCGAAGTCGTACTTCCTGGAAGTCAAAAATAGATCCGTTACTGGGACTGAAGACAGGCAATAAAGCTCCGTGGACTTCCAGGAGGAAGACGCCTGTTTGATTTGGCTCGGTCAGACATCGAATCCTCATGTTTGCTGTGGCTGAAGTTTTTAGGGTTTTTTTTTTTGAACAGAACAAAGTGTTTGAGTTATAACTGTATGTTTTACACTGAAGTCATGTCAGAAAGGGATCACTTCAGGGACAGGAGGAATAACAGCAACCAAGAGCCTCTCATTGTGCTTATTAAGCCACTTCTGTCGTTTTTTCTGACATTCAAAGCTTCTGCTGAGGCTCTGAAGCTTTGAACGCCTGTCGTCATGTTTTATGGCGTCATCAACCTCCAAAAACAGGTGCAGGAGTTTGTTCCTGGTGGAGCTGAAGATATATCCTGAGATGAAGAGATGTTAGATGCTGTTAATTAATCAGACAAGTGCTTGTAATATTTACTCATCTTGCTTTCTGAACCATTGTACAGTCAGTTTTTTATCCTTCACACACTGAACAGTCCAAACGAACTGAGCAAGTGAGTGAGCGAGAAACAAAAAGCACCTGACTTGCCCAGAAAGTCTGTTCATGGTGCAAAGTGTTGACCTGTTTGTGTTAAGCTCCAGTACAACCATGAAGCCACATTCCAGGGAGCGGCCGGGTTTAATTTTGGACCTTTATAAGCAATCTGATTGAGAACAGAAAGCGAACGGATGAGGGACATTGTATCCTGCCATGCGAGTTGTATTTGTCACAGTGTTATTTCATGCTCCTGACTGGAATAATCTCGAAAACGTCTTTGAAGTCTTGACCCTGCATTTTCCTGCACTGTTATGGCTGGGTGGCCAAAACCGCTCTTTGGGGAAAGTCTCAGTGTAAACACGACGAATCACAAACACACATTCAAACTGTAAAAGAAAAAGAATCTGGAAACGTCCTCTTTGATATCAGCGGGAAGAGATAAGGAATTCACCGCGACGACGGTCGCAGCGTCTGTTTCCAGCTGACAGCCTGCCATCACCTGTGCTCAGAGATATGTGTGTGTGCATGTGTGAGCAGGGTGTGTGTGTGGTGTGTGTGTGTGTGTGTACTGTATGCAGGAATAGCTCTGGAATTCAAGCCTCACTCGTAGGAATGTGGCTTCAATTAAGTCCATCTGATGCAGTCAACAGAGCTGCATGAGTCAGGAGCGTTCGGCCTTCACATCAATACGGCTTCGACCGCGTGCAGCCGGTGAGTCTGCAAAACCTGAGGAACTCTTTACCTGCAGCTCAGGTGCAAAACACCTACATTTGAGTTTGGTTGCTGGGACCATTTTAAAAAAAATGTCCAAAGTGCTTTTCCCAAAGAAGTTTCAGACAGGAAAAAATCCAGTTTTCCCACTACAGAGGAAATTCCTAAACTTGCATGAGACTGCTTGTAACCTTGACAACGGCTGTGTCACTTCACCTGTCACTGACCAGCTTGTCCTTGGAATTAATTGTGTCTGTGTAGACGAGAATATGCCGTATATTCACTAATATATAGTCAAGGAAATGTAAAGCTAAGAGGCTAAGATCAGTGTTAGCATTCCAGCTGGCTAAAATAAGTGTTAGCTCCTGCAAAAGGCTAATGTGTAAACATTCAACTTTAACCATCTGAGGAGCTTCTAATCTTAATCTTCAGAGCTGCCATTTCACTTAGTTGCAGTGTATTAAATTTAGGACAGGGTCTATTTATTCTGACTCAGATTCCTAACTTAGAAACGTTTTATGAGAGCTCAACTTCTGTCTAAAGATAAAACAAGTTTTTTTTCCTGATTGCAGCAAGAAAACATGTTTTTGGGATTGTTGGTATTGTAAAAAAAACAAAAAAAAAAATTGTTTTTGCACTACCAGAAATCCTAAATGCCATCCTAAACTGAGATAATCTCAGATTTCAGGCTGTAATGAGGCCCCAGGGTTACTTACTTTCCTACCAGGAAAAATCTGAGTGAAGTTTACAGTCCGAACATAGCAGACTGGTCGACCACAAGCCTTGAGACTAGACTACAAACAAATACTGGTCACTAGGATCAACATTAGCATTAAGAATGGGAATTTCCTTTTTAATGTTTTTGACATTTAAACAGCGTTTATGTTGCCAACTGTATGACAAGCCTCAAAACACTTGTGGTCATTGTTTTGTACACGAACTCGTACACAGTCACAGGTTGACGCGCGTTTTTGCGTCAACTTATCCACTCTCACATGGCTCAGTGTCAACATCTGTCCACATCTGCAGAGAGGCAACAGTTTTCACTGCATCTGGTTCCTGGATTGGCACAAACCAGTTGCTGCAGCCTGACTGCTCCCGTCGGTGCCAAGTGTGTCAAACGGGCGATGCGTTCAAGTGAGAACAATGGAGGAACAAAAGTGAAACTTCGCTGTATTTTTCTCTGAGGTTATGTAGTAAACAGAGAAAAAAACTCTGAGAACAAGAGACCGTTGCTGCTTTTTTTCAGCGAGCAGCGTCTCTTTATTTCAGGATTTTTTTCAAAATCTTTACACATGATGCTGAAACGGTTAAAAGAAGCTAAATGTTGTACAACCTTTTGTAATTCTTTCTTCTTTTTTAATTCATCATCCAACTTTAGTTTGGATGTCAGTTTGCTTGAAAGGCAGATTTGCAAAGTGCATCATTTGAAAAAAGTTTTCTACTCTTCCCTTACTGCATTTGATTATAGAAATGTTAACATGTGTCTTCATAGGAGCAAGTATTCAGATTACATGTCCAAGTATTAGTTATTTGCCACTGCACCATTCATTTGAATGGATGCCTCAAACAGCCTCATCTTCAGACAGGGAGCTGCAGGCCTGCGAGCAGCAGACAGACCTGCAAGCAGCAGACAGGCCTGCGAGCAGCAGACAGACCTGCAAGCAGCAGACAGACCTGCAAACAGCAGACAGACCTGCGAGCAGCAGACAGGCCTGCGAGCAGCAGACAGACCAGCGAGCAGCAGACAGACCAGCGAGCTGCAGACAGACCTGCGAGCTGCAGACAGGCCTGCGAGTTGCAGACAGACCTGCGAGCAGCAGACAGACCTGCAAGCAGCAGACACACCTGCAAACAGCAGACAGACCTGCGAGCAGCAGACAGGCCTGCGAGCAGCAGACGGACCAGCGAGCAGCAGACAGGCCTGCGAGCAGCAGACAGACCTGCGAGCAGCAGGCAGGCCTGCGAGCAGCAGACAGGCCTGCGAGCAGCAGACAGGCCTGCGAGCAGCAGACAGGCCTGTGAGCCGCAGACAGACCAGCAAGCAGCAGACAGACCTGCAGGTGAGACACTCTGTTTCACCTCCATTCATCTCCTGATATTGTTTCCCTGAAAGCAGCGCGACGACCGAACCTCACAAAGTTATATAACTCATTCGCCTCTCAGCAAAGCAAAGAACGGTCAAGTGCACCGAGACATGAAGGAGAGCTATGAAGGGAGGATGATCTCATCCACTTCCCCCTCGTAAAGCCTCACAAGACAATATTTACTAATTTGCAGAGCCGATGCCGCTGGCAGAAGATGACAAAAAGGAGAGAGGAGAGGAGAGATTTGTCATCCAAAAATTACACCGCGCTAACGTTTCTCCGTCCAAACACCATCAGAGCATGACGGGCCGGCGGTGTGACCGGCCAGCGTGGATGTGGAGACCTCTGTGTGACCGCACTCTGGGCCCGTCTGCATGCAAAGACCTCCGTCTCTCACCTCACCCATAATCCCTCACAGCTGAGCCCGGTCACCGGGAGACCTCTGATAACACGGCTGCACTGCGGCTAAAAATAATTCCGGAGGATTAAATGTGGACTGTGATAAAATCAAGATGAGTGTGACTCTGAGTCTTCAGCTGTCCGTTTTTTTAATCACCACAATCAAAAACAAGCGGCGACGTGAAGCCAACTTTGGAAAAGTGGACTTTCTGACCCTCCTTTCATGTCTCCTCTCTCCTCTTGTTTTCCAACATCCAATCTCACTTGATCGGAATAATTTCAGCACTTTTTTCCTGTTTCCTGTTTGGGATATCTGGCCTGCCGCGTTAACCACTACAATTACTCAAAGAGTGTTGTTGAGAATTTGTTGGAAAAGCTCGGAGAGGATGAGAGCGGGGGGGTGGTAGGGGGGGCTGGAAGCATGACGGAGGTGTGTAAACACATGATTTTGTTGTTGCCTGGAAAAAATAAAACAAACTTGTGGAAAAAGATGTTCACACTCGCAGACAAAAACCTCTTTTTTTTTCTTTGTCTTGGGTTCAAAACACCAGCAGAAAGTGATGTGACAAAAGGTGTAAGAGCCCTGAGTTTCCTGGTAGGAGGAATATTTGGAAAGTGGACACGGAAAGTAGGGGAGTTTTTTCCATTCAGCTATCACACCTGATTTATTTGAGATATTCCTGGAAAGTCTTGCCATTTGCTGCTGTCTCTGCCTACCCGAACGAAGGCTGGACTCCGGGCTCGCCAGGCGCCCCTAATCACACACACCAAGCAAACACTCGTGTGTGTGTGTGATCTGAGGCGGCAGGAGTGTGTTTCCAGATATTAACATGAACCCAAAAGGAAACAGTTATGATTAAAAATAATAATAAAATTTACAAAACGGGGGGAAAAGCAGCCAAATTAGACCCATCTGGTATGTCTGTGGTGTGCAGGCAGAGACGTGGGTGTGTGGTTTATGAATCATGTGTGCAGCTCAGGTCTCTTACTCTGATCCGTCACATTACCAGAATGATGCAGTTTTAGCTGCTGTTTGTTTGTCTGGTTTTTAAGTAAAAGTGCTGGTCATCAGGAGGCCAAAAGGTACAAAACAATCAAGTTCAGTTCAGAGTTTTAACGGCAAAGCAACACTTTTTTTAAAAATTTAAAGTCGAGATTCTCTTTCACCTGATTAACAACGTTACACACAGACATCAGACTTTTGGTAATGTCAAATATATATGTGTAAAAATATTTATTAGTGCAGCTTTAATTAGATTTAGCAGAATGTTTAAGAATCTCAGTCCGCAAAGCATTTTTCTGAAGCTTTTAAACATTAAGATAAGGAAATAAAAATGAAGATTTGTCTTCTTCTATTTCGCTCTTTTGGCATTTATTTTTATGAAGAATGATGCATCCAATAGGTATCAATTGTATGTGTTATGATGCAGATTCAAATAATCTGCCATTTAAATGATAAAATATCAAATTTAGAGAACTGTGCACGTATGGTGTTTGTTTTTTTGCTGTCTCTTGTTAATATTTCACAGATGAGGTTTCATAATTGATGTTTTTCCTTCTTAGAGTCTGAAATGTCACTGAATAAGTTACATGAATAACACTGAATGTCACTGTTAAAGAACTGAAGAAACTAAACTAGAAACCAACAAACAATCAAGTGTTTTCACTTTGTTTCTTTATTCTCAGATTCTGTTCGGTTGAATCATCGCAGCAAATTTTAATTGCACATTGCAACAAGTGTGACTCACCAACTTTCACAGTGAACAAGTGTCGGAGGTATTTCTTGAGCAGAAACGGATATTTTTAATCCGACCAGATCAGCCTCGCTGATGGATGAACCTGGAAACCACATGTCACATTTTTCCCACTCTGGAATGAGGAGGTGAGTGATGTTCGTCTAAAGTGCATCTCGCGAACAAATTGTGTCAGGTCAGCGAGAGGTGAAACACTCCGTCTATTGAAAGGCACTTTGTGAGGACCTGAGTGATGTGTCATCTCTCCTGATCCGCCTCAGGCCTCATCAACCCTCTCAGTTGCAGCAGCAGCAGCAGCGGTGGCGGCGGCGGAGGTTTGCAGGCAGAAAACGGTCCTTTGATGAGTCTCCAGATCTTTTGTCTGTTAGCTCATCAACACTGAATGTGAGTCAGAAAACGTCCACAAGCTGAAGAGACCAGTGATGTGAGTTTGGACTTGACGCTCAGATTGTGATACAGATACAGAACATCAGTCTGTTGGGTTTGGGTAAAGAACTGTGGATTCATTAAAGGACAATTTCAACATTTTTTTGGGAAATATTGTTCACTTTGTTACTCAGAGTTCCACTGAGCCAACTCAACATGTTACAGCTGATAGACTGCTGAAAAAAAGCTGGTTAAAACTCAAAGATTTGTGATTTTGTGTGCACAAGAATGCAAAAAAATTTAGTTTAATTACCAGAGGTCGAGATTTTTAACATATTTCCCATTCTGGTCAAACTGATGTGGCGACACTTATCTTGTTCGTCCACCTTGAAACTGTGCTGACTGTTCAGATCTTCACCTCTGCAGGGTTTAACGTGTGCGTGAAGCATCTGTGTTTTAGAATCGGTATCTCCTTTTGCAGCAATGTTCATATTTTAAGCAGGTGACTGTTTTTGCACCATGTGACTGAAGATAAAATGTTTTTCACTGGAAAAAAAAACCACGATAACTCTGATTTTAACACTTTTGATGGATTTCTGAAACTGTTCATTTCTAAAAATAGCAGCCAATCAGAAGGTTTGTGCCACTTTCACAGAGAGTCCTTTCTGCTGAAGTCAGTTTTCCAGAATCAGCGTCAAACATCATAACAGTATAATTAGTTTCTTGCTTTATTGTAACAGGAGGGTGGGACTGTTCGCTTTCGGGTGTTAACTTTGCTTTGTTGCTTTCCCCTCAGCACTCGCCAAGGAAGGAAGTAGTTTCATGGTATCAGATGTTCGCTCTGCCCTTCTGACTCCATAGGAAATAAAAAGAAAGTGTGGGCATTGATTCCCAGGCATCTGATTGGTGCAGCCCAACACTGCACCCTGGGAAATTGCTAGTGGTCCATTGTCCTGATAGATGAGTCTGTTCCTGAGCGGCATGACCTCATTCCCTCCCCGGGGAGAGGTCCCAAGCAGAAAGGCGGAGTGTTAAAAAAAAACACCTTAATGAGCTTTTTTAATGGTTCAAATGATCGTAAATAATGAGCACACAAACCGCTGAAGAATGTGTGAAGTTCTGCGTCAGCTTCCTATCGCTGCCTGCAGACAATGTGAGGCCTGACAGACGAGGACCGAGGCAGCAGAACACACGGACGAGTCTGCCCTCCGGCTTTTAATGCACATCGATCGTGCCAGCGTGGACGGCTGTCGATGAGAGACGGCAGCCAATGAGGAGCCAGCAGCCTCACTGAGGCTGTGCTCAGTGGAAACAGAGATGAGTGTGTGTGTGTGTGTGTGTGTGTGTGTGTGTGTGTGTCCAGTGTACAACATTACCGCTCGCGGCCTCAGGGACTGGGTCACTGACCTGCTGTGCCATCTCCCAGGGGTTAACCTGTTCAGGAGCTCTGTGACGTCCCAGGAGGCCGAGCTGCACGTGCTGCCGAGGACACGTGTTTGCAACGCATACACCTTTATGTCAACACGCTGCAGGGAACCCAACGTCCACGTTCCCACGATGCTTTTAACAGCTAACGTCTGCATCAGTGCATCCTAATGCAGCTCACTCTTATAAAAAATAGTCTACTTTGAGCCCAGTTTTCACTCCTCCACCTCTGAGACTCCTGCCTCCACCCTGAAGCTTCATCAGCTCACTGCAGTGATCCAGACTCTGACTCTGTTAATCTGCACTCTGGGACAGCAGGAGCTTTTCCGAGCTGCTAAAACCAGCATGCTAACGCGCTCACAGTGACGGATGAGCAGTCGCTGCAGCTGCTCGTCCGGCCTGTCAGGATGCTGCAGACCACCGTCCACAGCTTTCTGTGTCTACTGAGGAATAACTCTTTTGAAAGTAAGGGGATGAAAATGCAGCAACAGGGCTTTTTGTGATGATGTCAGCATGATGCAGCCAGGAGGCGTGGCCACATGCAACAGCTATGAGGGCTTTTTCCTGCAGACGGCACATGATGCAAACTTTTTTCATCTGAAGTTTTCTGAGGCTGTTTGAACAAATAAACTTCACTGGAGAGTTTTTCCTCTTTGCGCTCCACCCGTCACAGTGACTCAGATGTTGCATTTCTTCTTCTGAAACAGAGAAATTTTATGAGACAAAGATCTGACGTCCGAAACGTTAAATAATGTAAAAACCTGTAAAAATAAAATCCAAATCAAATGTTTCCAGGACTTCAGCAGTTTTGAATGGATGCATTTTTTTTATCTGTGTGCAAAAACTACTGTACAACTGAATCAATGCATAGACTGAAGTTTGTTTTTTTGTACCAAAAGAACATTTTCAATGAATGAATTATGGATATCATGATTGGCAGAGCTCCCCTCTCCGGTTCACATGCAGCCATGTGAGCTTCAGTATGTGACAGAACAATAAATGCTGCAGTGTCCTCGCTTTACCCGAGGGGCTGTTTTCAATAAGTCAAGAAGGAGAAGAGTTAAGTTGACTGAAGCAGCTCCTCAGTATCAAAAACATGATTCATGTTGTCCATACGCACACTTAACGACACGCAGCAGCAGCGGCCAAGTGGAAAAAAGCTGCCCTTGTTTTCCAGATAGAAAAAGGAAATCAACTTACGACCTTTAACAGCGGAGGGAATGAAAATGAAGACGAGGAGGAGAGAAACAACACAAACACGGCAACAACCGCAGCAACAGCGACACGTGATGTCAGGTGGCGTCACGTCTTTGTCGCCGATGATAACCGGACTCGTTTTTTATGCTTAATTCAATGAATCTGAGCTCTTCTGCTCCAGTTTGAACTCTGCAGATTGTTAAATGTCATAAAAAATGTGTTTTTCACTTCAAGCAAACAAAGACACAAAGAATAAGTCAAGCTGAAAAAATCTTGTGTGTCTTTGTCTTTGTTGTCCTGGTATTAAATAATAAATAAGATCAGCAGGAAAAATGTGTTTTGTCAAGTGTTTTTACAGTGAGAGAAGAGATTTAGTGACTTAATATCATAAAGTGCCACAACTTGGCTTGCAAAAGTAAAATGGCGTGAAATTATCTGCAAATGCTATGAAATCTGAGTCTCATGAATAAAATAAATTGTAATCTGAGCCGAAGAACTTATAAAGTGTCATATTTTAAACAAAGTGACCAGCATCGGTACATAAATGTGTTAATAAACCGGCAGATAGTTTAAAAGTGCAAACTCGGGACACTAAGTTCAAGTATTTTATGAAGACCAGAAACTAAACTCGGCGTCTGAGCACCATCATCTGATGAAGAGCAGTGATCTTCAGCTGTCTGCCTGTTGGCCTCCTTCGATCCACCGAAGCTTCCCATCTGTCCTGCAGAACGCTGATGAACTCGGCACGTCTTTCATTCCCCACCGGTGGACGAGTCTGTCACCAGTCTGTTCAGCGATTATCTCAACAAACCCTGGCAGCCATTTTCTTGCACAAATCATCCAAGTTTGGACAAAACAAACCGTCATGCTTCTGTACAACCATGATGTGACTTCGTGGGCTGCGGCTGGCATCAGACGGCAGCGGCGACGTCAGCGAACGTTTGCTGCTTCCTGGCATCGACAGAAAACAAACACAGTAATCAAAAATTACAATGATGACGCTGATGGCATCCCCACAATGCACTTTATGATTGTCTCTGATTGGATTAAAATGAAAATATTTATCCAATGTCCAAATTTTTTAAGTTATGGAAAAAAAAAAAGAGTTATTTTCATTTTTTGGCTCGCGGGCCAATAAAAACACACAGAGGGGCCAGTAAAAGTCTGATCCACTGGCCAAGTGGAAAAAATGCCTTGTTGGACTCTGAATGCTTTTTTTTTATTTCCTTGTTTTAATACCAAAATACATTAAACAGTACAGAATTGAAACACAGCTGAAATGATTCCATGTAAAGTCAAATCTCAGCCTCTTCACCTCAGAGGTTCAGGCAGCGTCGCCGGTCGGAATCAGAAACACTTCGGGTTTCACAAACAGTAGCAGAAGCCAAATATTTGCTGTCTTTAACCTGTGGATCAGACCGAGAGGAGACCTGATGACTCTCAGTAGCTTTGTCTTGAGATGTTGTTTGGACATGTGACTAAACACCTTCAGCTGATGTCTGAGCTGCAGCCAGACGAGCGTTGCTGCTTCAGATCAGCGTCCACGCGGCAGCTTGGCTCGAGGACTTCGCTAAATAAATAAACTGCTGCCCCAGTTTGAGTGTTTGTCATCAGGATGTCGGGGGGGGAGTGTTGGTGTTTGAGTGGAGTTGTTTTTCATTTTCATTGTTGATGTCAGAGAAGCTTTCGATCCGGTTCAGATGATCTGCTTCTACGATTTGGAAAGTCTTTATAAATTCATCACCGTCGTCTTTTCAGGCCCCTCAGTCACCCGTTAAATCCGACAGCAGAGCAGGTAACTCGCACAAAGAATCCTCACTTATGAAATTGTGTTAAATTGTGCAGCATAACGGCAGGCATGTGCTCTGGACGCTGATCGAAACAGATTTATTGGAAGTGAGCAGTGACTCAGATTTTCCTTCATGTGTGAGAGATCTACAGTACTTCCTCTGCAGAAGGGTGGTCTTGAGTGTTGTGCAAATCCGTTTGATTGGTGAGAAAGTTCCATGGCGTCCGCCCAGAAATCTTTGGATTTTGTTCCTGTGTTTCGACATAATTATCATGACGTAAAGCGTGCTGTGCTGTGCTGTGCTGTGCTGTGCTGTGCTGTGCTGTGCACACCGTCAGCGCCCTGCAGATCTCAGGTGATCCTCCTCGTGTCCGATGGGATCCAGTTCTGTCACATGTCTGGGTTTGTTCCAGGACGACGTTCAGGGACGACGTTCACATCAAACGGGCGCCTGAGCAGCAAACAATCAACGAGCGTTTGGAGGAGACGGGCCAGGAGGATGGAAGCAGCAGGACTCGGAGCTCAGCTGTGAGAGCTGTGACCTCCTCAGTCTGGAGGGAGGTGAACGGGGAAGAAGGTCAGTGCCAGGGGCCCGATCCGTTTCTCTGGCCCCTCTCTTCAGGGGCTGTTGTCGAGCCTCAGGGTAGGCAACTGTATCAACACGACCTGGGGCTTCGTGCGGTCTCGTTCACACAGACCCCTCTGAACGGTCACCAGAGCCCACTGTGCACATCGAGCAAACACAGGGACAAACAGCAGACGCTGAACAACTTTGGCCCTCGGGGGGAAGTTTTTTCGGGTTGCAGACGGAGTTCAGAGCGAGCTGAAGGGAACGTTTCAAACGCTGCAGCTCTGAGCTGCACACGTGCCGAAGTGAAAGTGGAAAGGGGCAAATAAGTCAAGAGGGAAAATATCAAGCACTTAGCTGGAAACACTTGAACTTTCATCATATTATATAAATACAAAGTTATTAATCAGACAGCCATAAACATCAGTGGGAGGTGGTGTCTGTATCGTAAGCTTCACACCTCTATATGTTCAAAGAAAGCATTGCATCATGGGTAGTAAGGTGACAATAGACATGCATGTTGGCCTGGTAAACAAAATCAGCCTGACGATGACAGTCTCCTCATGTTGTGGCAACAAGCTGCAGCATTGCTCATCCGACACTGCAGATGTGTTTTGGTAACACGTGATGAGTGTGTGTTGTGTCATGCATGTTAGTGACATGTTGAAAATATTCATCCAGGAGCCAAACTAAGAGATCTGCTGCTCCTACCTGCATTTTGTGACTAATTGAAAGCAAAATGAACTTCTCTCATGTTTCTCAAAGGCAAATCTACTCTTAATGCACAGCTCAGTGAAGCTCTATACGGAAAAATGGCGTGCAGGGCTTTGAGTTCAAGTTCGGAGGTTTTCAGTCTGCACAAACATCGCTGAGGTGGATGTTCAGACTCATGTTGTTCCTCTTTGGGACCTGAATGGATGAGTCCAATGTGCATGAACTGAACCTCAAAAAGGAGATCCAGTTCAAATTCAAGGATATCAAGGATAATTTGACTCATCATCAGGTCGGAATGTGTCCGTATTTGTGTGCAACGTTTTGGTTCATCACCCAAAAACTTGCAAAACCGACCTTCAGCCTCAGCTGTGCTTCGTGTTTTGCGCTAATTAGTAAATTTCAGCATGTTAACACACTGAACCAAGATGGAGGACATGTTAACCATTAAAGTCTTTCCATCGGCCACATAATTATTTTTTCAAGGTCTGGCCTGAACGAATCCATCTGATTCAGATTTTTGCGGATCAAAATTTGACACTTGAATGTTTTTTCTCCAGTTAAGTCTGTTTTTTCAGACAGAGGCGTCTGGATTAAGTCAAGTCTCAAGTCTTCGTTGTTGTGACCAAGTCTGCAGCTCTGCTTCACACACTTCAGGCTGAACTCGGCCAACGTTGGTACCAAAGTGCCGTCTCGTGCCGTTAGCGTCCTAACATTCAGACGTCAGGTCAGAGAGTAGCCGCCTCGATCCCGTCCAGCCTCGCAGATCCGTCATCGCCAGTAGCTCTTATGTTTGATAGTGTCCGGCTTGAGTCTCAGACCTCGGATGGATCCGGGCCCAGGGGCCTGCCGTGACCCCAGGATGTACAGCAGGAGTTGCAGCGGAGGTTTTTGGCAGAGCTCGCGGTTCCCGTGCAACTGTTTGCTAATGACCAGCACAGCTGTGAGATCAGGAGGAAATGTGTTGAATCACGTAACATGGCGGGCCAGGCTTTCTCTCCTCGAGATCCAAAACATTTTTCTTCTAAGTATTTTATTTTTATTGTCTCATTGTCCGAGCGAGACTCTGTTTGCCCTTTTCAAAGGTTTTTCTACATGTAATAGATCATATTCTGTGCTTATTTTACGACTTCCCATAGCCTGACTTGGACATGACAAAAGCCTGGCCAAAAGTCAGGCCTGCCCTGGCAGCTGTACACAGACATAACATTTACATGGACTGTAATATTTCCAGTAATAACTTGATTAAGACAACACCCTGAATAAGAAACTCATGCAAACAGCATTTTCTGATTATACTGACCCGACAAAGGTTCTAACTGAATTACCACTTGGAGTATTTTAACTCTCACATTAGTGAAGCTCTTTAGAAACGCAAACACTCTTATTCAAGCTTTTACCCTCATTTAAGACTTTTAATGAAGCTCTGGATCTGATGCAGCACAGAGCTGTCAGTTCACAAACCTTTTGATCGAGTTTCTCAGAAAAAAGAAAACTGAGCAGCTGGATAAACGTCAGGTTTCTGTTTATCTGCACCGAATCACAAACAGGTTTAATTTCTGCATCTCTTCTATATGAGGTGACTTTTTGCATCACAGTTCAGGTTGTGAACAGGAAACCAAAGCATCACGACTGCTGTCAGCCTGTAGTGTTCTCATGTAACGGGTCAAACCACACTGTTCCTGCAGCTCTGAGCACAAACACACATGGGGGTGGGGGGGGTTCACCACAGCGGCAAAATCACCCAAAATTAGGTTTGAGGTGAACACTGGAACATTTTAATGACCGTGGAGGTGGCACCGGTTGTATACGTAACCCATAGAGACAGTTTTTACACAAATATGAAACTTTACAGTCAAATCAGATAAAGTGGGGGTCAATGGTCGGATCAGAACATAAAGTTTACGGCTCATTCATGCTGTTACGTGAGCTGCTGGCTGCTAGCCTGGCTGAAGTTTCACTGGAGCTCTGCTGAGGTGACTTTGTGCAGGAAAACGCTTACTGGAGTTTATCATGGTTGACCTGAACTGATCCAGTCAAGTGGATCTCTGAGAGAATAAAATACAGATGTGAAAGGAATCAGAGAAAAGGAAGTAACTGTTCTTTACTGTAAAGAAACACAGAAATATCAGTACGTCTCCTCTGCTGCTAATCCAGGAAAACTGCGTGTTATATCTTCTTTTATTCATTATTTTTAATGCAAAAGCATCCAGCCCGAAAGATATCTGTCAATATCTGCTGTTATTTAGTTGCTGTTCTTCACTTTTTGGAGAAAAAAATTATTTTAAATCAGAACTTGTTAGTCAAGTTTTTACTTCACTGGACACAGAATCAGACCTTCACCACGACACCAACTGACCTATTTTCTCAGATATCTCCCTCTTGTTTGTTTGTTTTTTTTGCTTTACCTTTTGGCTTCCTGTCTAAAGGAAGTTGATCGTCTGAATGTCTGAGGAGACTGAGAGAGAAGAAATGATGAAATTTTTTTCTGCCACTTGACTTTGGAGCAGAAAAATAACGTTCTGTGTTCGATTATCCTGATTAAAATAACACGCAAACTATCATAGCAGAGCTGTGATGAAACTAATCTTTGGAGGGAAACTAGAGGTGTGTGTGTGTGTGTTTGTGCTACTTATATCACTTTTTTCTTTTGTCTGCAGGCTTTTAAAACGAGCCAACAGGAGACACAACACCAGCGGACACAAAGCTTTGGGGTCAGACTGCAGGAACACGATGCCGTGAAACAGTCCGAGCCATCATTCATCGACGAGCTCACAGCTGGAGCTCCGTTAGCTCCACTTTCATGTGCTTTCAAACATCTCTCGGCTCACTAATGCACCTTTTTTACTCCAAAGATTACATCTTTAAGGAGGGGGAAACTGACCACCTCACTCTGGAAAAAGAAGAGGAAATTAGGGATGGTATTCAACACAACAGGAAGAGCAAAAGGACAGAAAGGGGTCAGGCTGAGATTAAGGGCGAAAGCAGGTGTATTACTGCCCTGTTTAGTAAATAGTGAGATCCAATCTCTCTGCCTTCCCTTCCCACTGTCTGTTTGAGGGTAAATACCACCATGTGGCCCTGCAGAATAAATAAAGAAATGACAGAACACTCTCGCCCGCAGAGCAGGACTACTGTAACAACAATCCAAGCATTCGAGCTCCCATTGGTGGATATGAAATATCCTGAACTCCTCACCAGCTCCATCTATCATCAGACCCCATTATGGAGAAATGTTTTGGTGTTTTTAACCAGTGTTGGACTCACAGATGTGGACGCTGTGAGTGTCTGGTTGCATGCAAAATGACATAACGTTGACAGCACATGCTCTTGCATTCCGCTCGTGTGTTTGGGCTGTTTTTCACTGAAGTAGATTACACTTATTTTCCATGCTGCTCATCCCTGTGATGTATTATCCGCCTGATTCAACCGACTGTGAAGCCTTGTTTCATGTATTTAATCAGGGACTGAAGATAAGTCTGATCCGACTTTTGCTTTTGGTTTCTCCGTCCCTGGCTGCACCTTGCACAGCGACGCCGGTGGAGGCGACGCTGCTTTAGTGACAACATAAGACAAAAACATGACATAAACACGGAGTCATGCTGCATGCGATCTCCGCACATGGGAAAGAGTGTGCATTTCATTAAAGCCATTCACTCATCGTACTCCTTAGATTTTCCGTAAGTCGGGGAGTTTTCCTGGATGTGAACTCTAAGAAGCTCCGGGAAGACGAGGATGAGCTCTGTGCAGGTAAAACACATGCACATGTGAAAACAGCAGCTCTGGATTGGAAACGGAGGCGGTTTTTACGTGAACTCCACATCAAAGTGATCACATCCAGAGAGGAAAAAGAAGGAAAACCTGGAAAAACACCTGCAATGGAAATAAAAATATAAGTTCTCATGAAGTCATCCACCCAATTAACATGATTGATTAACCTAATGAGCATTTTTGATTGAGTTGTTTTCACTGTCGTCTTGAGTCCAAATCTGGTTTCTAATTCTGATGTAGCTTCTGTATGATGACATTTATGTGAATTCAGCCAAAGTCTGAGTTCACTTCATGAGCACGATGATGTTAGAAACTGTCACGAACTCCTGCTAGCCGTTGTTTGATACCTTTTAAGGATTCTGATTGGCTGATATGGCTTCAGGGTAACATCGCCCCCTGTTGGTTTGGCATGCTGTTAGCAGCGCTTCAGTTGTGGTTTTGCGTTTTCATTTGTACGGAGACGGTGCTTGTTAAGACCCTGCAGCCACGCTTGAGGCCTTATGAGGCTGTTTTAAAGCAAAGTTGCATTGAGCTAAATGCTAATTTTAGCATGCTAACAAGGTCACAGTGACAATGCTAACATTCTGACGCTAAGCAGGTAGAATGTTAAATGCTAGCATGGCTGTTGCATTGTGGTGTTGTTGTTATTTGACATATAATTAATGGCATTTTTGTGAATGTTCCTGCATCTACCCACCTGCCCACTGCATTATGGGTACTTTGTCTCATTGAGGATAAACTTTACTAATTTTGGATAGTATTGTATGCAAAAAAATCTGTCTTCTCTCTCTTGAAAAAATAAATGAAATAGTTTTTAATTATTTTTTGTACAATTTCCACATGAGTAATGCAAAAAAAAGAGAAGAAAATGAGCAGTTTCTTCACTGTTCATTTGTTTTAAAAAAGGGTTTTTTAAAAGCCAGGTTTTCTTTCCTTAACTTCTTACATGTCTCTTCTGTTCTCCCTCCACATGCTTTGAGTCCATGTAGAGAATCGGGGGAAGAAGTGGTGAGCAGGTTCTGCAGGAGAGAGATAGACTAAGCACAATTAGAGCGCTTGCATTCCTCTCGTTTTTTCTATAAATACCCTGCACATTTCCTCTCTCCTGTCTGTGATTCTCATTAAACCAGTGGAAAATCTGCCTGCCTCGCGTGGTACTGAGAGCCCCTTCGCCTCCCCCGGCCTCAGAGAGGGGGACATGCTGGGTGGCAGGGCTGGTGGGGCAGCATGTGGGGGGGATAATGGAGCCCTCACAGGTAGTGGAGGTAAAGATGAAGCTAAGTTGAGTCACCTGCTGCATGTGAGGTTTTCAAACTTCCTCTGATTAATTAACGGCGTCTCATGGTCATTTATCCTTTTCAAAGCATCCTGGAATGTTTTTGACTCGTGTGTAGTTTTCACCTCAGTCAGGTTATTTTCTATGACCGATAAAATAAATCCTGCACTGGCAAAAACACAATAGATTCCTTTGTTGTTCTCTTTAAAACATAAAATCTGTAGTAAAATCAGAAGTACACACTCAAAGGGTGGAGGCCTAAACAATTTCAGCGTGTGTGAGCTCTGTTAAAAACATAATGTTCTCTGTCACTTTGAAACCAAAAGGTATTCACAGGCTGGGAAACTTTTTTTTTTTGGGTCCATGCAGCGGAAATGTTTGACTCAGGTCAGTTTTTTCCCTGAAACACCAATCTGGAGCCATATGGACACAATAATAAATGCATACAAGCAAACAGTTGATAGCACATCATCAAGTCCAAGCGTATCATAAAGGCCGAGGACATGAGACGATAATAACGAGATGAGGAGAGACTGATCGATCCGCCCCGGTGATATGAGGTTCAGTATACGCTGCTGCTGACGTCAAGAGAAATCGGAGCTGCTCGTCTCCAGGTCCTGTGGTTTTCGGCACTTGAAAGGGACGGTGCAGAGTCCACACGAAATCCCCTCTGAGAAACTCTTGCTCCCGCTCCTTCGGTTCTGGCTGTCCTCCGTTTAGCAGCTCTGAACTTTCTCAAACCCGATCACACACCCATGGGAAGAGCCGTGTCCGAATAACAGATCCTCTGGATATGTGAGAAATGTGACAAACTGCTCTGCTGAACGGATGAGAGGAAAAAACCAAAGGTGGAGCTCTGAAAGATGGAGAGATGGATGGAATATAGACAAGAGAAAGACATGAATATGAACTGTAAATGTTTGTTTTGCACACATGGACATTTATACGAGTCAGCTGGTGACCAAGCAGCTAATTAAAGAGCTGCTGATGTTGATGCATCAATGAAACAGATGATCCATCCCTGAAAACAGAGTTTAAACTTCCTGCTGTGATGTCACATTACTGCTGTAAACAAGGGCTGAAATGATTAGCAAATTTATCTATGCTTAATCAATAATTATTGTTTTCAAAGTCGTTCACATCCTCTGGTTACAGCTGTTTCAAATGTGAGAATTTGCTGCTTTTCTTGTTGTTTTATCATCCTGGTTTGAATATTTTTTGGTTTTTAAATTGTCAGTCGGAGAAAACGAGATACTTGAACATGTTTTTTCAGGGTTTAAGAGGCTGTGATCAGCATTTTTTTTTAAATATTCACTGGTTAGTCAATGAAGGACATGTGTTATGAGTCCATAAACTGTCAGCTAAAAATCATAAGTTCTCAGGGAGCATCAAGTGTAAATGGATTCAGAGATATTTTTTAAGCCAAAAGACACAAATCTGCTGATCCAGTGATGCTGATTGATAAGTTCTCAGCCTGTGGAAGAAGGAAAATCTGTCATTTGTATTCTCTTTAACACATTCAAACACTCAGTCCAGCAGTTGTGGAGCAAAAAGATTAATTTTTTGTCAAATTCTGCAACTTGGACCTCCAGAAACTGATCCAAAGCAGCGATGACATCATCTTCACTGTTAAAATGTCGACCAATGAGCTCCTTCTCCATCCCACTGAGGAGGTCGTAGTCTAGGGGATTCAGAGCAGACGACTGTTGGATGAGTTCAGATCCACATTCCTGCAAGAAGGTCCATGATGTTCATTCTTTCACAAAGTGTTGACTTGCAGTTTATAATTACCTGAAACGGAAAAACCACAAACGTTATTAAATTCAAACTTTCTGTAGAATCACTTAAAGAGCCGAACTGCATGTTCATGTAACCAGAACTGCCACAACTCATCTCCTCCTGCGTTGAGACGCAAACTTCTGCATCCTCAGCCCTCAAAATGCTGCTGAAACAAGCCTCATCCTGTATGTGACCTCATCTAAAAAGATTTACTATAAAAACTGATTTCATCTTTAAAGTTAAAGTGCTCTGACCTCATCAAACCTCTGCTGATTCTGCTTTCTCAAACCAACATGGCAACTGTGTCTTCAAGTTCTTCTGAAAGCTCCTCATCTCATCTGCTGCAGCTGCACACACTGTGGACGAGAGGCCGTTTTCTCCACAGTCGAGGTCATTAGGCCTCAATTTTCCGAAATTTGTCCTTTGAACTCGAGATGCCACAGCCCGAGGCCTTCGGTCTGATCACATTTCTGAGCTGCTGAGTATCCCTCTGTCACCCGATGAAGCCGCAAACCATCTCATCTCATCTCGTTTCTGTAACTCTGGTGATGTAAAAGCACACCTGCACTCATGTCATCAAGACCTGGAAAGGCTCACTCGCACGACAGACCGCTTTTAGTTCATTACCCGCCATCCTCTGAATCGTTTCACTTCCTGAAAGACCCCATTTGCCACACGAACAACAGACTTACACGAGCCTCCGAGGGGCCTTGGCAAAAAGGATCTGATGCTCTAATTGCACCAAAATCGAGGCGACGTAATTCCAGGCAGAGTAAATATCACCCAGAGGTCTGAGGTCTGAGCAGGTGACGTAATGTGTGCGCATGTGCGTCTCTTTTCTTACCTCTGCAGGGGAAACTTGTGCTGAGTGGTCATGTGCAACATTAAGAGGAAGCCCGAGGCGTCGAGGCTGTATTCTCACGCCATGTCATCCTCTGCTCATTTCCATACATTTAAACCTCAAAGAACTGAGAAGAAAAGACACATATAGCAGCTTTTTGTTTAAGGTACTTTAAAAAGAAACGTTAAAAGGTGCTAATCAATAAAAACAACCGAGTTTCTGCAGCCACAACAGCTGATATGTGAGTCAACTTTGAACAGTGGTGCTTTGAGCTAAAGGCTAACAATGCTAACTTCATGGTGTTAGCAGGTATAATGATCACCATGTTTAGCATGTTAGCATGCTAACATGACCTATTTAGCACCAAGCAGAAGATTCATCTGATGCTGATGCAGATGCAAGCCAACAAATCGGACAGATGATGGCGCTACATGCAGAGTTAAAGGTTCACCAAATGTAATACTCGTCATCCTGACGAGAAAATAAATGTGTGTGCCAAAAGTTACTGCAATCAATCCTGCAATTTTCAAGACATATGTTAGCATCTGCATGCCAATTTTATGTCGTGTTGTAATCCAGACAAGGCCTTTATCCAATCCAGAAATACACTTTCCAAATTCTAATCTTGTATTCCTTCATTATTTATTGTTTTATCTATTGGTATGTGTCAAATATGTGTAAAATAAATATATATTTTAGTATTTTATAGCAGAATTCTGTCTTCTTTTCTGTAAAATAACTGATAAAATTGGTTAGAACAGTCCAGCATATGAACCCTCAGCTGACCTTTAGCTCCTGGCTCGCTGTCGTCCTCAGTGTTTTCGGGTTTTTTGAGCTCAGTTGGCAAAAAAAAAAAAAAAACTGGGCTCACATTTATTTGTTGGCATTTCTTAAAGTGCATGATTTGAGGTCTAATTTATTCATTCCCTCCCTCATCTTCTGCTTCCTGATCTAACAGAGCTGCTGACAGACAGCGTGTAATCAATTCATTCATTGACGGATAATTTCAGCATTATACTGATGCAGTGGCTGCGTTGGCGAATGCAGACGCTTCCAGTTGCAGAGCGGCTGCGTCCAGCAGCTGAGCGCTGACACCAGACTGCCCGGCCAGACGGAGTCAGCTGGCGGATGAAGCAGCTACCGCTCCTTTTTATGAGTCTCCACTGCTGTTTAGCTCCAGTCTGCTAGAATCATTTTGGTGTATTATTACTAACCGTGCATGTGCTGTACATGTGTGTGTTGTAATATTTAAGTAGCTTAAAGAAAAAAGGTCTCCGTGGCCTTACAAATTGCAGCTTTTTTTAATGGGATGAAGGAGGTTTGGGAGCTGGCTGACTTTAAACACTGTTGGAGTCGGAAGTGGAGCCGTTTATGTTGTGTTTACATTATTTCTTCATCAGTTGTGACACTGCTGTGATGGATTTAGTTGTTTTCTGGAGGACCTGGTTGTTATTTCAGAGCTGCAGATCGATGCGGGCCCCCTGTTTGTGATCCTGGAGGGGATGAAAATGAGAGGAAAATGTGACATCATGAGGCCGAGCCATAAGTCAAGACAGAGCGTCTGTGGTCGGACATGTTTGTCAGTAGTTACAGAAGCCCGAGTCGCGTGCGCCTGCCTCCTTTGTGAATCATCTCGATGTGACACTTTTCATTTTCTGTTTTACAGTTTTTGTTTTGGTGGGGGCCCCTTTTCAGTTTATTTTGTTGCAGCTTTTTCCCTTTTTTTTTTTCGTTTTGTTTTTTTCCACTTGTGCCAGCTCTTGCAGTTTTCGCATGACGAAAGTCCCGCATGCACAGCCTTTTCCGGAACGGGGTGAACACACTCGGCCAATAGGTCCTTGAGTTTCCACCGCATAACAACAATGTTTCAATTTGTCTAATCGGGGGTATTTAGGCTAAGTAAACTATCACTCTTCAGGATTTCATCTGTAGCCACAGCCCAGTCATGCAGACCTCTTATTCAAACCATTTGGTTGCAGTCGAGAGTGGGAGTGGGGAGGGCTGCCAGTGGAGATGACAGGGGGATTGGATAACTCAGGGAGAAAGTCTGGGATGCAGAGAGTGAGAGGTCTTGGCAAGAAGCAGGAAACCACACGCAGCTTGCGTGATTGTGGTTCTCTCACAGCCATCTCCGTCTCCGCCCCTCCCTCCTCACTTCCTCTTGCAGCTCTCCGAAGCACCTGCATGCCTCTGCTGCTCGACCTTCGTGACCTTTGAACCCCGCCAGAGACACAGCAGTTCTCATTGTGCATCATCTCTCTGTATTTAGCAGTGATTTAAATTTTTTCTCTGCTCCAGTTTATCAGATCTGATATAACTGAGAAAACTGAGCTTTGAAGGCGTTTGTATTTAAACTGGATCAACAGTGAAGGACTGACAGTTTTACAGTTAAGTGCATTTTATAAACAGTTTATAGGTCAAAACTAGCAAACATTATCAGGTAAAACGTCGGTGAAAAACAGTCCAAAAAGTATTTTTAATCTCGAAACAAGACTCACCATTAGAGATGATTTCTGCAAAAGGATACAGTTCCCACAAACCATTGCAGGAAATCCGACAACCTGAAGCTAAGCTAGGCTAGTTACAAAACTAACAAGCTATAGCATAACAAGCTACTTCCATCACTAGAGTTTAAAAAAAGTAAGCAGAAAGAATATAAACTTTAAAGTGAGACTGCAGCCATATTTGTCCAAATCTGCTTTTTGTTCCCATAACAATGTGAACGGCACAAATTACATGAAATGTGGTCGTTTTAATGCTGATTTGGGCCATTTTCATGCTTATCAGATACAAGTTTGATTCTTCAGATCAGAATTCATGCAACTTTTCTGAGACTGAAGCTGCATTCACATTGTGGACACGACTGAAGCAAATCAGATTTAATATGTTGCTCGTACGTGACTCAGATCTGATTATTTCGTGACCGTTAACAACACGAAACCACTGAACTCAGCATTTTGCAGTGAGACTCTTGTGCAGGAAGAAGCTGACACACACAGTTAAAGTTCGCCCTCAAAGTCCTCAAATTCAGGATTAAATCTTTTTTTTCTGTGAAAACCTTTTCTGTGCATCCTCTCAGAAAGCTGAATTTATTAAAAATGTTTCTCATGCTCGTTATCATCTGCTCACGAACTCTCTGACTTCTGCACATTGACCTCCGTGACCTCCGTGACCTTCGCGCTGACGCCTGAACGACAGCACGCCGCCCGTGACATCTTGTTTTATTTCATGTCCTCATGCGGGTCAGTTCAGGACGGTGACGGGTTCACACTGGAATCTAATGTTGGTCACATTTTTTGACATAAATCCTGTAAATAGCCACGAAAAAAAGAGCAATAAATCTGAATTGAGCATTAAAGTTTGCGGTTGAACTTGGCCTAAACGTGTGAGTCTCAGTAAAAATCACACCGAGGGGCTGAAAACTGACATGAAATGTTGTTTTCTTGTTGACTCATAATTCATCTGTTAATGTTTTAGCTCCTCATTTCCAAGCTAATAAGCATGCTACTCGCAGCTAGCGTCTTACCTCATGAGCTGAACTTGACAGGAACAAATGTGCACAATGAGACGTCATTATTGGAATTTAATAAAGTACATTTACTCAAGTACTTTATTTTAGTATAGATTTAAGTACTTGTACTTTACTTCAGTATTGCTTTTTAATATAACCAACACCTATTTAATCACAATTTATCAGTTTCATCCCAGTAAATATTTATATTTATGATATTTTTGTGCTGCATTAATTTGACAGTCTGAAGTTACTCTTAACTTTGCAGACTAAGGTTGCACATCTGGTCATTTTTCTCTCTGAATAAGGAACTTTTCATACTTTAAGTGCATTTTTCCTGAAAATACTTATGTACTTACAGGACTTTTACTGGCAATGGAGGATTTTTAAAGTGTGATATTGCTACTATTACTTAAGTAAAAGGGTCTGAACATTTCCTGCAGCACTTTGAAATCCAGTGTTCTGCAGCCAAAACAGTACAACATGTGTCACTGTCCATATTCTTCACAGCTGCACTGCGAGCTGATGCAACATCAGCCTTTACAGCCGAACAATGCAGTCTGCGGTGGTGCAAAGAGCCATACAATCACCAACACTACCTTTTATTTGTGAGGTCATGGCTCGGCTTACCTTACCCAACTCCTCCATCTCAGTTTCCTGCATCGATTTAGGATCATAACTGGCCTAATAAAAGTTTGAGAGGGGACGTGAGAGCCAAAATCCAGACCCAGCCAGCAAGTTTTAATGGTACAGGTTTATAATGAAACACTCCTTGAGCCTTTCTCCCAAAGCGCTGACGTTATCCACTGGACACACGCGCATATTAAAAGCGCATGCTATTTATAAAGTGTGGGACTATCAGCGAGGCAAGGCGGCGGGGAGTTGAGAGGATGTTGAAGGTTGCGTGTGTGCGGTGCATGTGTGTGTGTGTGTGTGAAAAAGTGCTCCAAATGACCGCTGCTCGGAGGTTTATCTGCCTCGGTTGCACTGTGGGGTTTTTGTCATGAGGGCTTTTGGCCGTTTCAGCGGATGAGCGGAGCGTTGTGTTGTTGCAGAGAGCAGATGTTTTGAGGTCACCGCTTCTCGATCCGCCTCCCTGCAAGTGTTGACACTTGTGGGCTGGAGTCATACTTAATGAGGGAATCATGATGTGTGGGTTGTGGCCCTTAGGAAACACAGAACAAGAGCCATGAGCCATTCATAACCTCAAGCACCGAGGATTAGCTGTTACGGCACCTAAAAGTTCCCACCGACTAACCAATCCAACCTCTTTTTTTTGAGGTTTTTCTGGTTCTGTGGTGACATTTTGACTCTTTCTTTATTCCTCTGTTATTCGTCCGTCACAGCAGACGCTCTTCAGGTAGCAGCGCCTTCAGTCTGTCCATGTTGTTCGGTCCCGCCTCCACCTGCCTGATCCTCACAGACTCTAATGATTTCTCCTGATTAAAGCTCAAATATTCCCATGTGTGGTCACTAACAGTCTGTGGCGTGTGGTTACCACTCTCACCCAGCAGCCAATTATCAACATTCCTGCTCTGCCCTGCCAGTGATCACACATGGTGATGTCATTTCCTGCTGCAGGGCCTCCTGTTCTCTCCCTGATGGTTAACAGTGCAGCAGACGGTATCTGAAACATGACTCAGGTTAGTCTTGATCTGATACTGTGTGCCTCTGAGCATTACCTCCTGCTCGACCCGTCTGGAAAGTCATGGGATATCTCTCAGAGAGACTTTTGGTGTTTCCCGGAGCCTAAAAATACACACTGATGAATTATTGCTTGATGCACGCGAAGCCTCCACAGCTGCTCGCCTGCTTTGTCTTTAATCTTACGCTTCGTTGGCTTTGAACAAACGCTCTCAGAGGGGGCGTCATGCGAAGATGAGGTCGTCATTTGTCAGTTTTAACTGTTATCACAAACGTGCAGGACTGACTGATGGAAAACCCGGTGACTTAATGCATCACAGAGGTTTAAAGTGCCCTGCTTCCTGCGAGTGTGATTGGTGGATGTTCAGACGGGACTAAACATGAACATGAACGGCCATCTGTGGCTCCTCTGAGGAAACATCCACTGATGAAACCTCTGAGCCGCAGCAGGAAACGCAGACCACCAGTCATTCGTTGTGCCTTTGCTGCCATCTGCTGGTGAAAAGAAGAAATATGTCCCTGTGACTGAGTTAATTAAGTTAAACAAACTTCAGAAATAACAAATATTTCAAATAGTTTTGGGGGTTTTTTTGTCAGTGTTTCAGACTTTGAGGCGTGAATCATGAGGACCAGTTTTTTCAATTACAAAAATACAGGAAAACAATAAAATCATGTGCACTCAGGAGATTTCTTGAACTTCCCTGGATGTTGATTGCGGAGTTTTTCAGACACACAGATGAGGAAACAGAAGGTCTGCGGCAGCCATTTCCTCCGCGATAAAAAAAGCAACCTGGTAAATTTAGTGGACTGATGGAGTTTGTATTTGTTCAGCTGTCGGAGGAGGTTAAAGAGTCCCTTTCTGTAGGTGTGTGAGTGTGTGTACAGTAATGTGTGTGAGGTCGGTCAGATGAAGTGGGTCACAGGGGTCACAGGGGTCACACGTTGGGGTCTTTAGGTGCTCAGACAGAAAGACAAAGGACAAACTGCAGCAGGTAAACTTAAATGAAGTCCTGCTGTTGATGCTCAAACACTGAAAGTCAGGAGATTTTTATAATTATGATTTAAATATTAAAACTAAGTTCGTTAGTCAAACCATCAAACAAATTTAGGATGTCACATATAGAAAACTTAATTTCCCTTTTCACTTTTTCTGGCATCATGCAGACAATAAAAATCAATTGATTAGTAATAAAAATAATTATTAGTTGCAGCTTTTTTCAGAATATTAAGAATAAAAAGACAATAATACTAAACACACACACATTTCCTCCTGTAGGAACACACAGCTAATTTTTTTTTAAATCTTCTTTTGACCAGCACTGCAGAGGACCAGTCTGACCACAGGGGGGCAGACTGTTGCCATTCTCACCAGCCTGAGGTGACGGTCAACAGGTGAGTTTTACATGAAATCACTGGTTTTACACACAATGCAACCCAGCAATATTTTTAAAAAAGAGAGATTATAATTAGAATAATATTCTAATCCAGATATTCTAATGTGCAGTTCAAAGTTCATGTTGTCTTTTTGTATTTTTACTGTTAGTTTTGATTCTTTTTAGCTGTAGGACAGGAAATGCAGGACACTTCTGAACAGTATTTACTTGCTAATGAACATTTTAATAATTATTATAATTCTTGTCAGAGTGATTCGTTGGTTATTCTTCTGTTCAGAAGAAGTGTTTGACTGATTTAACATTCATTCATTCATTCATTCAGCCTCTTTCTTTCATTTTAAAACCTCTTACAGCAGCAGTTCAGCTCAGTTCGGTAACATTCAATGTCGTCAGTCGAGTCGAATTATTATTTCTGTGCTGTTGTGTCGCCGTGTTCAACTAAAGAAACTTCAACCATTTCGGATTCACAAACTTCCCTTTAATGTTTTAAATGCGAAGCTGAAATTAAGTCACATAAATACATCGTGTTCATTTCTTTGTACAAAACATTGATCAGACATGGGGGGGGCAGTAGTGTCGTTAGAGGAGCTCATATTCTGCTCTGGGTGAGATGCATTTGGGGAGCGTAGGACATTTGAGCTGCAGCTCAGGCGGACGTGTCGAACAGCTTCTCGATCATCTCCTCCACCTCCTCCGGTCGATACTTGTGATACTTCTCAGGGTTCTTGGTGAAAGAGATGTTTGCACATCTGGACGAAACAAGAGAAGAACAGTCAGAGTGAAGGAAGTGAGACCACGGAGAGCTCTGATTGGCTGGAGGATGTCAGGATGCATAACTGGCATTATCATTAGCATTTTGTGTGGCAGATGTGCTCGAGTTTCACCTCTGCAGAAAGGTCCTGTAGGCATCAGACACCACTTTCTTCTGGGACTGGCGGATGAAGTCTCGCTGCTCTTTGTCGGGAATCGCCCAGCCCTTCTGGATCTTACACAGCTCCTCCAAGCCGTCGTTGAAACCCTGAGGAGCAGTGAGAGGAGAGGAGGTCAGAGCGGCTGCAGTAACCAACAGTTTGCTGTGGATTTGTTACGTTCAAACATATTCGACCTCTGACCTCACCTTGAATTTGTCTTTAATCACTTGTCGCTCTTTATCTTTTAGCTGCAGAAGAGAAGAATTAGGTGAGAAAACTGTGCAAAGATGCGTTTATGACTGTGGACAAAATAACTCAAACACACGACAGAAACAACTGAAGCATTTTACAATGAAACTGAGACACTTTCTTCAGATTTTATACAGTTTTTGTACTCTAATGTTTTAAGACATTAAGAACATTCAGGAAAATATAACTGGATCCCCTGATTGGTGTAAATTCTGCTGTTCTGAGATTGACCTGCAGGGGGCGCACTGAGCTCACTGAGGCTATTTAAGCTGGCACAGAATCAACTTTTCTCTGGTGTGAAAATCATAGAGGCCTGTTGAAGTTGACACTCTTGTATCAAAGTTGGTAGAAGGCTGATAGATAATAAAGTTCTGACCTTGGTTCCTGGTTGGAAGACGGGCATGTTCCTGTCCGTCAGGTGCTCCGTGACCTTCAACCAGCTGCACCAGAATCACAAACATCAGGTTAAAACCGGACGTGACCGACATGCAGCCTGTCTGAGTTCGTTCTGCGCCTGTTTACCTGCTCTTGTACATGAAGATCTGCTGCTCGATCAGCTCTCTGTACTGACTCTCAGCTTTCTTCTGAGTCACAGTCACCAGCTGGATCAGCTCAGACCTGCAGGCAGGAGACGTTCACAGGTTTTGTAAAAGATGTTTTAGTCCACCGACACATTTCACATCTGCTTTCTACAAATTATACGGCTGATTTTTAAAGTGTTTCAATGTGTTTTCTTTGACTTTTCATGCAGCCTTCAGTTTCCATTCAGTTTATTTCTACAAAGAAAAAACATCAATAATGAAACTTTTCATCAGCAGCTTTCATAGATCTTTGATAGCTGATGTGAGATCATGAAGGTCCAGGATGCAGGAAGAAGAAAACTCACTTCTCCAGCGACTTGAGGATGTAGTTGTAGTTGTTGTGCAGAAAAATGGCGCTCAGAGCCGAATCCTCGTACACTTTGGATTTGCTGAGCAGGTTCAGCTGCAGGTTCCCCAGAACTTTACCTGCGAGGAGAAACTCATCTGTCAGTTTACAGAACAAAACCTTTAAAACAGTTTACTTTAAAAAAGGCAGCGTCTCTTTCATACGTACAGATGTAAGTGCTGAGCAGCCTCTTGTTGAAGTCGGAGGTGTAGCTGCTCGCTGAACTCGTCTCTGAGGGAAACAGAGAAGATTTTAACACCAACAGTTTAAATTCACTCAGTAACCCACAATTCTAAGTTTTTAACCTTATTTAAATCAAATATTTCTTCTTTGATTTCCTCTTTAGATAAAATCTCTCCACTCAAACTCCCCTAATGAAGGTGAAGCCACTGTTACTTTACTTAATTATCAAATATATTTTTAGATTAATGGAGGAGGCACTCAGGTTGTCATGGCAGCAGCTAAAATTAACATCTTTCAACCTGCATTTCTGCATTTTTAGTGTCTTTAAATCTGCTGCATGAAAACAATTTCATATGCAGAAATTAGGGTTTTTTTTGCAATAGATAAAACTACAAAATCGGCAATAATCAGAATAAAATTCCCATTTTTAAAAAACAAAAAAATCAAAAAAATATACTTAAAGTATAATTTGCTGTATGTATTTTTAGTAAAGTAAGTTTTTTATTAGAGTTTTTGCTGCTTTCACTTCAGTAACAGAGTAATCAGAGTAATCCTCCCATCACTGCTCATCCGGGACCCCCACCCGCTCCTTTGCTTACCTCGGGGGTCTAAAGGAATATTGTAAGTGTCCCCGAGTACTAAAAGGGCCGAGGCAAGGCAAAGAGAAGAGAAAGAGAGAGAAGCACAAGTGCAAAAAGGTTAGAAAAGATCTGTTAGTGCAGAGGAAGCAAACGGTCGTCAGCCAGGCAGCGAGGAGGGGGGGTCGAGTGTTCGAGAGGAGGCGGATGATGGAAAGGAAGGAGAGCAAAGCTGCGACGCACAGAAGACAAGATGGAGTCAGACCTCCTGAATCTGAACACATGCTGCACAAAAACATGCGTCGCCGAGGAGAGAAGGAGGAGCGTCAGAGGGGTGAAGGTGAAAGGATGAAGGACACACAGGACGAGTGGAGGGACGAGACCTGCAACTGCTGGACGGATGTGACGGCGTCAGACTGATGGAGGGGTCATGTGATCACTGTTTAAAATCCAAAAAAAACACCTTTGTGTGTGGATTCATGATGCAGGAGTGTGAAGTCTGAGTGTTTGGACGGTGTTTCTGCTGCTTTTTTTCCAAAAGTTTAGAGACTGTGTTTGAAGAAGAGCTCACATGAAGCTCAGAATCAGCTCTCTGACCTCACAGATCAGCTTCGAAAAACACGCCACCGTCCAAATACTCTGACAGAATGATGGGTGTTAATGCAGCGTGTTAGCATGTTAGCAGAGCAGCAGGACGTCTCAGACTTAAAGAACCAGCAGGTCGTGGTGTTGATGCTCTACCTTGAGAGGCCAGCATGGCTCCAGCCGTCTCGTGGAAGTCCAGCAGCTGCTGCAGGAACAGGATGGCCTGCAGGAGAGAGGTCGAGGTTTAGCATCGCCTCAAACAGAGACGCTTCGCTCTGCGCTGTCAGCCGTTTCCACGGAGACCGCAGACAGCAGAGCGCCTGTTGAAGGTGTTGAGCCTGAAGTGCTGAAGGAGCAAACAAGTTCAGCTCCACAGAGAAGAAAGAGAGACTGTCTGCTTACGTTGCTGGTCAGTTCGTGGACCGTTCCATCCTTCGGCATGTTGTACTCTTTGTCTGGATCATTCTGCGGTCAGAAAGGAGAGAATTTAGACAAAAACACCTGAGTGAAAGATCAGTGACGGAGAGTGAATGTGAGCCTGTTGCCTTGATGCTGTCTGCAAACTCCTCCAGAGCTTTGGCTCCGATGGTTTCCATGGAGGTGATGAGCGTCGGCAGCTTGTTCTTGGTGCTCGCTGCTGTTCCCTGCAGACGAAGTCACATAAAGTGAGATGAAACAACTTTTTTCACCTTCACTCCGACAGAAAACATCACAGAGGAAACAACTAAGACCTGCAGAGTGGAGTCAAACTCAGACTTGTTCAGTTTCAGGTGTCTCAGGATGGGGAAGATGGTGAGGACGGCCGAGTAGTCGTGGCGCATTATGGCTCTGCGAGCTGCACACACGATGTTGTCTCCCTCCAGCATCAGGTTGTCCAGCGCCTCCTGTGGACGGACGAGGGAACGGGAAGCAGATTAAACACAATGGAGACGCGATGCTGCAGAGAAATAACTTCCACTTAGGGGTGGGCGATATATCGAATATACTCGATGTATCGCAGCTCTACGTGAGATGTATGAAATGACTATATCGTGACCATCGAGTACAAATTGTCACGTGAATGTTTGAAGCCGTCGGCTGTAATTCTCTTTGAGTTTTGCTTCTTTCACTCTCTCACAGCACGCAGCACACCCCCATCCACAAAACTCCCCTTCGCGCATACGTATTCTTGTATCAGGTGAGGAGGCAAGAGAGCGAAAAGAGTGAAGAGCCTCAGCGAGTTATGAGTAAGGGACGTTAATCGAAGATGGAGACGGTTTGCTGAAGTTAATTTGATTGTGATTTTCCCCTTTTTGGATGCAAATTTAAAAAACTCCAATTGAAATGTCGACTTTAATCATCATACTGATGTCATGTCATGCATCAAAGGGTTGAATTTAACATTTATATAGTGATTTACAGGAAAAATCAAAAAATCGAGATATATATTGTGTATCGCGATGTAGCCTAAAAATATTGAGATATTGGTTTCAGGCCACATCGCGCAGCTCTGGTTCCACTTCAATCTGTTCCATTAAGAAACTTATGACAGTTTAGGTAAAGTGACGTTTAACCGTGATGTTCATCAGCTGGAAACTCTCAAACCATCACATCAGTGTTCATCTGACCTGGATGAGCGAGTCGAAGGTCTTCTTCTGATGGTGCTCGGGGATGATTTCGGTCAGGAGGACGTACTCGCTCTGGGCCAGCTTGACAAAGGCACTGATACAGTGGATGTACGAGTCAATCTCGATGTCCAGAACGTCGTCTTTTCCTGAGAGGAAACAAACTAGTTAGATGTTTAAAAAAGAAGGTTTTCATGTAAAGACATGAACTCTGGCTGGTGGCTACAAAGCTGAACATGTGCATTTACTCTGCAGGAGTGAAGCGACTTTACTCTGTTAAATTTGACAGCAAATTCTGATGTAGTCTTAATCTTAGTCTTTTGAATAACAAAACATTTAGTTTTAGTCATATTTTAGTCATCTGAAATCTTTTAGTCTTAGTCTAGTTTTAGTTTTAAGACTGTGCAACTAAACACAACTAAATATAATGAAGGTAAACAACCAAACTGTCGTGAAAACGTCTTCGAAACTGTGCGAAGTTCTGCAAACTCGTTTATTCGCTCTGATTGGATTTCTTCCTAACTCGTCCCACAAAAAGGGGAGTTTTGATTGGATCTCTTCTTCTAACATTTTCGTCTCGTTTTTATTCGTTGACTAAAGTGTCAGTTATATTTCGTCACAGTCTTCGTCATCATATCTGACTTTTAATTTAGTTTTTATTTAGGTTTTCGTCCATGAAAGTGTATTTGTTGATGAATATTTTTCGTCTTAGTCTTCGTCATTGAAATGAACACTGGTTGTGCTTGTTTGCTAAAAGACAACAAGATGTTTAAAGCTTCAGTGGTTGAGACCTGAACGTCTTATCAGCCTGTTTCTGTTCCTTCTGTTCCCCGCAGGTTCCCGGCACTCACCTGTCGCAGCCCCGTGCTTCTCGGTCAGGGCGTCAGAGAGGTGTTTGACCCGCAGGTCATGATCGTAACCTGGTGGGTGAGGTGGGGGCAGCAGAGACACAGGCCTAGTCAAACCACGGGGGGGTCGTGACTAGGCCACACAGGGAGGGGAGGGGGGCCGACCTGAACCTGGAACATCTTTACCGACCACCACCAAGCACCCAGCAGGGGGGGAGGAAGCGGGGGGGAGGGGGCACCCACCGAGTCGAGTGGGGGAGCAAGAGTGACCTGAGAGGTTTGTCGTGTGTGTGTGACTCGTATCTAAGTTAGTCAGTGTGTGTTTCACCTACATGAGAGCAACCAGCTTCAAGAGAAACGTCACAACAGCTTTTGATTCGTCGAAGCTCCGGAAGCTTCGTTCCATCTGTTCACACTTTGACTCAGTTAAATCCTTTTTGTTTCAGTCGGCTGACTTTCCTCCAAACGTTATGACTCATCTGACCTGCGAGTAAACCTCATCTGTTTCGCCATGAAATGTGTCACAACGCTGAATCTGAACTGTGTAAATTTGGCAAAAGCACTTCTTCATTTTTTCTTTTCTACTCCAGTTTTCACATAAAGTTGCAGAGCGAAGAAGGTGCAATGCATTATTATAAGACTTCAGTCAGTGTTGGAATATCTGCTTCTATTGTGATTTTTTTATTTAATGGAGTTACATCTATTTATGCACTCAGTCGATCCAGAAATGTGCTGATATACTTTTTAAAAATAAGATTTTAGGATGAACGTGTTTTCTTTTAATCACATGAATAACATTAGAGAAATCTGACTGAATTTAACTGCATTTTCTCAAAAACTATCGGATTTCTGCTTCAGTGAACATCTGCATGATCTAAAAGCTGTTGTGACTGTTTAAGAGTTTTCCGTTTGCTTGTTGCTCTGCATGAGAAACAACATGAAGCACAACATTTCACCAGAACACTGACAGCAGGGAGGCAGAAACAGACACCGAAGACGAGACCGAGGTGCGTTACCTTCCAAAGGAGTGAGGTTAGAGCCCCCCTTTTTCCCATCCAGCCCATGCTGTGAGTACTGTTTCAGAAGGTTCTGAGCCTTGCGAATGGTCCCTGGTCCCATAAACACAGAGACAGAGTCCAGAGGAGGGGGGGCAGCGAGGTCCAGACAGCCAAGAAACAAGAGAAGAAGAAAGAAAAGGAAGAAGAAGAAGAAGAAGGGAGAGCTAGGAAGTGAGTGATGAAACACAGAAACCACCACCGAGGAAGGCAGCAGAGGCTTGTATGTGGGGGGGGGGACTGCAGCCTAGCACCACAGCTACACGACAGGATGACCAGGTGAGAGACAGAGCGACTACAGCTACGTCATGAACACACAGCGGGACACGCGTGCTCGAACACACACGGCCCAGGGTCATGTAAGAGCAGAATAAACAGGTTAGGTCAGATGTTGTAAACACAGAACAGCCATTACAATTAACACAATTAACAGTCATTCCAGCATTAATATGACTTCAATTACCTTCACATGGTTAAGAACAGGCAAAATCTACAGTACATTCATGTTCTCAGAGACACAAAACACAACATGTAAGGTGGGTTAGTTAGTACGTGGCACACAGAAAGCTGCATTCAGTCATTTTTTTTGCCACTTGGGGGCAGAAGAACACGCAACAAGCTGGAAAACACAAGCTCATCGTCGCTGTTGTGGCTCGTAGCTAGCACTTTAGCAAACCTGTCCGTTTAAACATGCAGCAAACACGAAGCGACGACAAGTTTCCTCACAAACCTGCAGCATCCTGATAACCAGCAGCTGGCTGCATCTGTACAGCTTTTTGTTGTGACTCTACAGATGTTTTCTTTTCAGCTACGCTAACATCTGCAGGTTGCAGCAGTCTGTTCAAATACAGTTTTTATCCTGATAAATATGTTGTTTTATGGCAGACAGAAGACATCTGTGAGGTCACAAGACACGTTTAATCACAGAGGAACAATGTGCTGAGGTCACAAATGAGATGAGACCGACACCGACACCGAAGGAAACACCATCTACATGCTTCACCTTCTTCACCAGCCGGTTCCTGACTGGTTTAAACTGAACAGGAAGCATTCAGTTTCTCACAAAACAGCTGCCTGCTTACATTTTACAGACCGGAAGCATCGGCTCTGTGAGGGTTATTCACTGCAAACAACTTCCTTTACATTACACTCACATCTGATCTGTTGTTAATAACAAAAAAATAAACTGATCACTGGAGCTTTAACACAGATTAGATTGGTTTAAAAAATCTGTCAATATTTATTCTGGAGCTACAAGTACACATCCATCCATCCTTCCTCTCCACTGGCAGAAAAACCTTCTTCACTGTTTTTATTCTTGTCGAAGTGTTTTTGTGTCACTGCAGCACAAGCAGAAACAAGCTGTGAGCTCATGTTGTTGGAGTTCATTCAAATTCAAGCTGCGTCGACAGATTTGTGCCTGAAGAACCGGAGTCACCTCTGACCAACACTGCACACAGCTGATACACACCTGCTACGACACACACCTGCCACGACACACACCTGCCACGACACACACCTGCCACGACACACAAGTCCGACTGCACAACTAGTTCACACAACACTGAAACTCTGCAGCCTCCAGTTTCATCGTGTCAAACTGCTGCCGACAAAGTGACATCAGCGACCCAAAAAATAAACCTGCGAGCTGCATCTTTTATTCACAAACTGCTGCTATTTTGATTTGTTTATCTTTTTCATAGCTTGGATGATTGTTGAAATAGAAATACAGTCTCCAATAAAAGCTACATGTTAGCAGGTATCATAAAAATTGACTTAAGAGCAGAGCAGTGATATAAGATTGTTTTAAAACATAAAGTTGTGCCTAATAAAGTGGACACTGAGTGTATCTCCACTGTGGAGAGCAGCAACTATCAGGTGAGTAATTTTCCAAGCAAAAATATGAAGATTTGACATGTTTTAGCTTCTCAAATTTTCTGCGGTGACCTGCAAATAAACCTGATTTGTTTGTTGAATATTTTTCCATACTTTCAGTCTCTCACTGACACCATCGCTGCAGTTCATTTCACAGTGAAACTGGAGGCTCACATCTGTGCTGAAAGCAGCCTACGACACTGCAGAGAGCTAATAAACTTCAAATGTCTGAACTTCAGTGGTCCTACTTCTCACTGCTTCACAGACTCATGCTGCCACTGATTTGCTGTGAAATGTGGCGTCCGACAGACAGAAGCAAGCACGAGGCGAACACACTAAAGCTTTCCGTTTACCTGGGATGTAGACTGTCATCACAACATGAGGATTATAAAAGAGGAAAGGGTGAAGGATTAGTTCAGGCTGACAGTCAAATCACAGGGAGACACAGTGTCGGGTGGTCGTCTTTACGCTTCGATGAGTCGCACAAGATTGTGGAGGACATTTGAAACAGAATAATGTGGCTGGATGGTGATCTTATCAGACAGACACGATGTGGTGAAGATGTGGATTCTTGTGTTTGAAAGGTGCTGCTGTGGTTAAATAATCAACATTTTTTGCAGAATCATGCTCTTCGTTAGACTCGTCTATAAAAACAGCTCGTGTGCTGCAGTGAGATCACAGACTGAAGCGGCCGGATGATGGATTCGGGCCGAGAAGACGTGACTGATGCTGACCTGGTCTCTTGGGAGCCTTTTTGGTGGGCGTGTCCTTGCGTTTGGTCTGGACGGCGGGCGAGTAGAGGATCCCAGAGGAGGCGCTGTTCTTACGGAAATGATCCTTCAGGCCTTTGATGGAGCGATCGAGCTGGTTGGACCTGATCTGGAAGTAAACGTTCATGAAATCTGCAGAGGAGAGAAGAAGACAGAGTCCAATCAAAATGTATTATAGTGTGTTATATTCTGTGGCACAAAGCAGAAAGATACATCAGGCTGTGATACACACTCAAACACTGTGGGTTTAAGTCTTTGCTTGATACCAATAAAATACAGAACACTTCCAACTTAATCATTTATCTCGCTGGGCTGGAAATAATCGACAGAGCTGCCGAGTCCACAATAAAAAGGGAAGACACATCTTTATTGTTTCCTCTATGATGGATGCTGTATCAGTGGTGCTGTTAGTTTATGTTATATGAATTATTGATGTCCAGCAAGAGTTCTTACAGTAGATCAAATCTCCACAGTGTAATTAAGGAAAATATTTTCTGTTTTTGCTTCAAATCCTTTGCTTTAAATCTACATCTCTGATTTTTTAAACCTGTGAGACACAGAAAAGAAATCAAAGCTAGCAAAGGAGCAGTAAAGAGGAGCAGCAGTGGACAGGAAGTAAAACCTTCAGAATAAAATCATACCCTGGTTGCGTCCGTATTCCACCAACCAGCCGGCGATGCAGATGATATCTTGGAGCACAGCTTCAGGCAGGTGTTCGAGCACCACCTCCTCCTGGACCTCCAGCTCGTCATCCACACTGATGGCGTCCAGGATGAGGATGGGGGGAACGGGTTTACTGTAGCGGGTCAGGAGGCTGCGGAACTCGGCCTCCAGCAGCTCTTTACCTTTCTCAAAGCGTGCTTTCTGCAGAGAAGAACAAACATTTTCTGGATTTTCTGGTGTGTTTCTCAGCTGTTCACACTTTCTGTACAGTCAGTAGAGCAGCATCCATCCCATCATCAGACTCTTTAAATGTCAAGCTGTTACTGTAAGAAGGTTGATAAATATGAAGAGAAAGGTTCCTGCTGTACCACTGTGTTGAGCTCTGGGCTGTCGGGGTTGTTGTCCTGAAAATACTCCACAGCTTTCTGAATCTTTGCAATACAAGCAAGATACTCATCCAGTCTGCCTGTCGGCCTGAAACAGAAACATCCAAAAATATGACACACTGAACAATTTAAAGCTTTGATCAAAAAGCCACCAACACCAGTGAAAGGTCAGACACTCACCCCTCCCTGATGATCCGGTCCGTGTCTTTGGCCACATGGTAGTAGCTGATGACGTGGTCCATGCAGGACAGAGTCTTGTCCACGTTCTCCTGCAGACGCTGCAGGTTCTCCGTCTGTTTGTGCACCGGGATGATGGAGTTCTCCAGCTGCATCAGGCGACTCTCAAACGAAGACAGTATGGAGACCTTTGAGAAGGAGAACGACAGCAGCAGAAGTCAGAGACACACATGGACTTCAGTCTGCAGCAAACACAATAAATAAAGCAATAAAGCTTCCACAATAGAAGAGAATAAAGATACATCACAGCATCTCATGACTGTTTCCTAAACACACATTAAGAAAATGACAATAAGTTTTGCAGAACTTTACCAGGACCCTCTGTGTTTGGCTAAGAACCGGCAAATTGGGCGATGTTGAGAAAATATTAGAGATTCACTGGATTAAAAAAATACTGCACTTCAACTAACCAAACCTTGACCAGATTAACATGGAAACTCCAGAGACTAGTTAGCACACAGTTAAACCCTGTGAAATCTTTATTCTGTTTTTGAAAACAAAGAAAAAGGAGCTCCGGTGTTTCCTGCCCATCCAAAGGTTTGTCTAGCCACAAAAATATCATACTAAGACGGATCAAACTCAGATTAGATTGACATTTTAGCCTACAGAGATACAAACTCAATCACAGAAGTCAAATTAGCAAAAAAGGGAGAAAAGTTCTTTTTTAGTTCTTTCTATTTTTCTCCAATCAAACCACATCACATGACACCAGGTTTCATATAAACATGTTACCTTTGTGCTTTAAGACTAAAGACTGTTTCATCTCACATTTAAGGATTTTCTCCTTTTTGAAAACTGAAATAAGGGAGACTTGAAACTTTTTTCAACCCATCAACACTACATTTGACCTTGTCTAGCCAAAACAAAAGGAAACACAAACACTGACCCCGGAACTAGATTTAAATCTCAGTCTCAGATTATTCAAACAAATATTTTATCTATGAAAAAAAGATCTATTTCATCCAAACCACATAGCAGGTCTAGATCAATACCGTCTATGCCTGTGAGTGGAGCCTGTGAGTGGACATGATCTGTATTTTGAATTAAAGGTTGATTGATACGTGTGTGTGTGTGTGTGTGTGTGTGTGTGTGTGTGTGTGTGTGTGTGTTTTCATCACACCATGCCCTTAGTCAGCTGATCGCTCTTCTCCAGGTTTTCCCTGATGAATGAAAGCGTCTCCTGCT
>JAQMCX010000033.1:2345306-2367269 GCA_029814765.1 Acanthurus leucopareius
TGTTATTCTTCAGCGGGTTTTAGTCTCACTATTGTGTGAGAGCCACAGAGTGCTCGAATCCTCCAGATGGAGCTGGTCAGACACACACAGACTCACTAACACACACACACACACACACACACACACACACACACACACACACACACACACACACAAGCGCTTACAGGCAGGTTCACACACTTTCTTTTCAATGGTTGACATAGATCTACTTGCCTTGTGACATATACGGAAATGATAATGTCATTTTTGGCAATTTGTCTTCCCTCTACTTTTCTGTTAGTTGGAAATGTGGCTGTTAAGAGCTGCCTGGCAGTTATACAGCTCATGTCATGTTTACAAACAGTCCAAATGAAAATGTTTCACAACAGTATTCTCATTTTACGCATATTCTCAGATGGTGTGCTGTTCACTTGCAGATTCTCTCTCCAAAAATTTGTGGACGCCTCACAGAACAGATGCACGTGCTTTGTCTTACTTGGCAATTGTGCTCATCTAAAGAGTTATGCCCAAAAAAGCAAAACACAATGTGGAACTCTTTATTGTGGAGATGAAAAACATTATGGTCCCTCTTTTACACTTAGTAAATACGGTTAGTAACTTATTTTCTTTGGAAAATAGTTTTTCCTTTCATCATTAAACTAACTTTTTCCTTTGTTTGTTTCTGTTTTTTCCCTTTTTCCATGTGGTGTTCTGCTTTGTTCCTGTGTGGATTTTCTGATAAACAGGTAAGTAGTCCTTATACTACCAAGATGTGAAGTGCACCTACACTTAACACCTAACCCTCCGATATATTATTACTTCGTAATTTGTTAATTTTGGAGTAATTGTGATTTATCAGTTTATTTTTTGAACATACTGATTTTTATCTGAATTTTTTGAACTGACTGCTTCTTCCATACTTCTTAGTTTTTCATAACCCACTGCCTAAAAATGTGCTATTATTAGGGTTGGGCAATATATTGATTTTATATTGATATAGTAATATGAGACTATTTATCATCATAGATTTGGGATTTTGTCATGATATAATATGGCATAAAAATATTGTCTTTTTTTAGTCTCTAAAGCTGTATTTCAGCAAAATACTGAAATTTTACAACTCTTTAATTTTTGTCTTTTCTCACCTTTCTAATGATTAATTATCAAAGCCTCACCGTGTTAATAAAAAGCACCAGTTAATAAAAACACTAGCAATCATACCGGCATTTTTGTCATAGCACTGATCAAAAATGGTATGATTTTTGACTGTGTTCATATTGCCCAGCCCTATTGTGACATCTCAAATGTGGCTCTGACTTAGAACTACACATTTACCCAACTTTAAAGAAAATAAGAAAATACAGAGATATATTTTGTACATCACCATTCACCCTGAAAATACTGAGATATGACATTTGGTCTGTATCACCTAGCCCCTAGCTATAATAGAAAACCAAACATCCATTTTGGAACATAATACCTGTATTATGTTGTCTGAATGTGTGTAAGAGACAGATGGCTTGCAAATGCACGCTTTGAATTTTCTGCATTAGTGACAATACAAAGCAGAGTTCCAGGAAAATTTACAATAATGTTTTAACTTGAAAACAACAGGTGCAATCCAGTGATCATTCACTTTCACTTGCCTGCAATGGTAATAAAGGTAAGAGCAGGTTCCATGACAAGTGGAACGTAATAACCGTAACAGCCATCCTTAAATGATTTGATTGACTCACGCTAGACCTCATCGCTCTATTTTAAATCTAATGGAGTCTGGGTATAATTTGACCAAGCCTTGATTGACAGCCCCTTTCTCTATCTCAACAGTAACCCCTGACGATGTACATTAGAGTCGGATTAAGACAAGGTGCTAACGCATATTAAAAAATTAAGCCAAGCCAGTGGACTGGCAAAGCTCCTTTTTTCTCCCCCATTTTTTCCTCCGTTCCACGCACCTCCTTTTGGATGGTCTAACATTAAAATTTCAATGGCATCAAGTAGTGATAGGGACTTGTTAATACAGTCGCAACTTGCCCTTGTGGAGGAAATCAAATGACACAGTGCAGCAGGCCACAGAGGAAAAAGACTGATAGGACAATATACCGCTTACACAGAGCCACAGAGCCTTGCAGTAGAGGCAAGGATACAACATCAAATATAACAATGTAGCCTTCATAACTAGGTGCTTAATTTGTCAAAATGCCTCACTTTTGTCTAGGGCATATTTCACAGTGCCTCGAGCCCTTGGCATATTTAAGAGGACCATGGTAGTTTTTCCTGCAGCAGGATACCAGCCTTATTGTACTGCTTCAGCTGCTGTAAATAGTAGTAAATCTTTAGTGTTGCATTTATTCTAGCATGACACCAAAGCCTCCCACTCAAAATGATTGAATGTAACTTATTTGATTCTGCTTCCCCTCGTTTGGGGATTTTGTGAAGAGTTTGGTTTGAAGACAATGAACTAACAAAAGATTGTTTTAACAGCTGCATGTCTTTGATTACACGCTTCTTTGAAGTATCACTTTAACTTAGCCTTTGAACTTGGATAGAGATCAGAAATGAATCGAGCTTCTTTTTGATGTAAGAGGAGGGGATTTTATTGTTGAAATGTTCGTAAACTGCTTCCAACCGTTTAGAGAACAAGTTCAGTGTTGATTTTTAAATTGAGGCAGGAGAAAAGGGGGGAGGCACAGGGGTTTGAAGAGAAGAAAGGAGGGAGGGTGCCGGTTTCATGTTCACGTGCACCCAATGACAGGGGAGGAAAACAGCGGGTTTTATTCCCCTCAGCAGAGGAGCGTTCTCAGATAAAAATCTTCAAGTTTCTCTAAAGTCTCAAGCTCCACATTTGCTTGTGTGGCTCATTAGAAAAATATGCCATCCATATGTTTCACTAAATGATCATTATGTTAGTTTTCCCACTTGTAAAAGACATGCACGTGCACAGAATCTGAGGAGTTAAACCTTCCTGTAACAGTTATACTTAATCTGCTTGTTGCTTTTGACAGCAGTAATAATGTGCATTTGCGGTACTTTGTTGTTTTGGACAAAACTCAAATTCTATTAAAGGATTAAGTAATTGAACACTAATCTAAAGGACTTGAGGTTTCTGTTCTTTGGTAATGCCTTTAATCTTGGCACAGTTTTAGAAAAGGCAGTGAAGTACTGAGTCACTGAGGGAAAAGCAGATTAGTTCAATTTCATGTATTTTAGGGAGAACTACACTAGCTTAAATGGATTACTGTTGAATCAGTGAATTGAAATGTAATGACGCAAAAATGTGACTATTTGCATGCAGCTGTGTCAACTTTCTGAATGCAAATTAACGGCAGAGACTGAATCGTGGGAATTAAGTGGGTTGTCTGAAGTGCATCACATCTAAAACAGTTGTCAAGGTGGTTTACTATTTTATTCAAATATTAAATGAAATCCCCTTACTACAAATTTCACACAATAACTAATTTAGAAATATGATACAAACAGCTAAAGGCCATCCTCTTTTTCCTCTTCTTTTTTTTGTCATCATTTTTAAATTAATCATGCTCCAGATCCAGTCCTATTGTTCAATTTTACTGTTACTAGTAACAATAAAGAAACAAAAGTTGAAGACATTGCTTGCCCTACATCTGTCATTGTCATTGAGAGACTGGCCATAATACTTTATTTATATTCTGCTCTGGAGATATGTGGTTTCTGTTGTAAATGTTCATTGATTCAAGGGCAGACAAATATACCCCCAACACCCAACATGACCCACATAGAGCAATATGTGCAATTCACCATCCATTAAAATAACATGATAGACACAAGTAAACTGTATTATGCATTTCGTTACCCTTGCAGCTAACTCAAATGACATTTTGAATGTCGTCCACTCAATCTCCTCTCGTCTTTTGTGCTTTCTTTGATATAAATAGAGAGGCATTCAGGGGTCTGAAGAGTGGAAGTTAGAAGAATAAAAAGGGAAGAGGAAATTTAGATATTTTTAAATGATGTCCTACATTTTGTCAGCTAAAATCAGGATATTGCCTGAGCGGGGAGAAGCCATGTTCTTCAGTTGTCAAAAGGCAGTAAGTAATGATTAAAATAGCAGTGTGAAACGCGGGGAGATTAAAGTGATGCTAATGATAAGTGAGAGAAGAAAAGGGCAAGCTATATTTTAATTCCTGGGAGAATGGTTAATGACTTCTATTGCCTGAGATTAAACTAAACCTGTCTCATCAGCTTTTTCTGCTCGCTGAGGAAAAAAAGCCCCCTGCACTTTAATTTATTAAACTCTTTTAAGGAAGCACATTGATCTACATAGGTTAAACTTTCAAAATTTGGGCAAAAAGACGCCCCATAAAGCTGTCATGCAGGGCAAAGCTGTTGAGTTGCTCAAGGCACACTATAAAGAATTCATTATCTCCAAACTGCCACATTTAATCAGAAAATATCAATTATTTAAAAGGGGAGGTTTGCTCCTGTTTAGAGCATCAGGTTTTACTGACACACTGGATTATACTGACACGTTGAATATATTTTTCTGCGGTCACTGCAGAGATGCTGTGAACTTTTCCATTTTCAACACCCTTTTTTTTTATACCTTTGGCTGAGTAAATGTGCATTTAACCACTGCAAATGGGTCCGTGTAATCACATCAGCGGTATAATATCAGCCAACAAGTAAAATGTTTTATCTCCTGTTTTCAGCTTGTTGGAGGGACTAAGACTTGTGCTGTGAAAATTTTTCGCATGGCATTAACGCCGCAGCACTGGTGACCTCTGTAATGAAATGTATGGTACTGTTGACATGGCATTACAGCGATTCAACACTGTTCATTAATCTTTGTTTTGCTAGAACCCTTTTGGCATGTCCTTCGCCAAGGTGCGGAGCAATGCCAGAAATTGTAAGGCTCACCACATATTTCTGATGGCAATTAGCATGCATTCCGATCCACTGAGCCCCTCGCATAACAGCCCAAGCCTTACAGCGGCCAGAGTCTTTATCAGCACCCGGGTGATAGGAGTCATTGAACATTCTGCTGACAGCAGATTATTTTTGTTTTTATACAGATGTCAGGCTTGAGTAGATGGTGTTTTCCACTCTTTCTGTGGGACTAAGGGCCCCGTTGTACTCTCTTTTCATCCAAAGAGGAGAAAGCAATACTAAGATTTAACCATTTCTTACTCTTCGTCTTTGTGTCTGCCTCCCTTTATCTTTCCTTATCTTAACCTCTGCCATTGCAGGTCTGGAAATAGGTCTGATATTTAAAGCGCTGGTAAAGAGTAACTGTCATCCATTAGAGGACAAATAACAACACCTCACAAGTGCTGAATCCTGCGTGCCATGCCTTTAAATTCTCAGTGGATCTGTCGGCAGGAAAAAGGCAGGCAATTAAAAAGCCTTTATACCTCTAATATCACAGTTCAGCCAAATGGGGAAGTAAAATAAAGTGACATTCACAGAGATATAAAAGAAATTTTCCACAAGTCACTTTGAGGAGAGGAAGCACATTTCCGTAGTGCCAACTGATGGCCCATGTGACGTCCTAGTAGCCATGATTCTGATCGATATCATCAATGGCTACTGCTGCCGTGCAGAATTTGATCCAGGAGTCTCATGCTAATGTTCACGTCTGTGTCAGACACAATGTAATCTCCTCTTTTGAATCAATGACACTTTTTTATGGTCTCATTGCTTTTACAAACGTAGATGGTAATACTATTCTTGAATCACGTAATCTTAAAGCTCTCAAAAAGGCTTTGAATATGCTGACAGCTAAGTTAACACTTTAATCAACCTGCCAGTTGAACAAACTCTGTGAAGGCCGGTGTTCTCAACAGTCTCAAGATTTACATTTAAGACAAGATTTGTGCCTCGGCAGTGTTCGTGGCAGTGTGGATAACCTCCAGCTTTTCTTTTGACAAATTCAAATTTTTCCTTGGAATGTTACTGATTAAAATCTCTAGATTTGCCTGCAGTCAGAGGAAAAATGTCTCTGTATTATTTTGTTGACATATTCAGGATGAAATGATTTTTCAGCCCCCCTCCTCCTCCTTGTTGCATGAAGTAATATCTCTGTGTTTCTGGGGACACATTACAATAATGCATTAAGAAATCACATTAATAATGCACATATTTTGTCACATATTTATAACTATCCCCCAGACATCAACATGTCACAGTTGTTGTTAGATCCCCTTTGGTTTCAATTAAAATCTCGCTGAGGCAATAAAAATAGCCAATTAAATTGGAGCAGGCTCTTCAGAGGTACAATTGGTCTGATTAGATTAACCTTGAACATCAATTAGAGTTAAAAATAAGATTAAATGTATTTTAATAACTGCCCACCATATTTGATGCTAAACTTTACCACACTTATATCACTCATTTTCACTGTATTGATTCCAGAAGTGTCTTAATTTTCACTTGATTAGTCCACATTATCAGTTATTTTCTCTTGTGCCTGTTGCAGCTCAATTATCTGGACCGGAGTATTTTTTTATAGTGCCTTGTTGTAAAACATTGAGACTTCATTAGCTAATTACAGGAGTGGTTTTTCAAGTTACAATAGACAATAGAGATGTAATGATGTATAACAGGCATCACAGTACAAATCAATCAACACAAGTGTTGAAAGCAGGATCACAATCCAGCTTTTTACAGCTACACAACTTCCCTCTCTGTCACTTGCTCTTCTCTTTCACTCTCTGTCAGACATGAGCATACAAATACACACTCACGTCGTCCATAGCTGTAGTGTGTCAAGCTTTTCTCACCACCACCACTGTTGCTTGGCTGTCTTCAGTGATTTCATCCCACCTGGTGACTAAGAGCTCAGCATCCAGACACTAAAAATACGCCTGACGCGAATGTCACACCCCCCTGCCATTTCCAGCACCCGGTTCCCAAAGCCCAGGCTGGTGTGAAGGGAGGGGGACGGGCAGACATCTTTGTAATTCTTTTAATAACATGTGTAAATGGGCAAGGGGCCTATCGGTCTTTATCAGGCCTGGCGAGAGAAGCAGAGCAGCTGATACCACCTAGGGGCTGGGAAATGCCTGATTCATCTAACAGCCCGTGAAGCTGATTAATTTCACTCTTCATTAAGAATGTGTTGTGATGTCTTCTCTGGACTTCATGGCATATCTCCCTTCCACCACACAGTCTCTTTGGTCAACTCTTTGCTTTTTCCCCAGTCTTTTTTCCTCACTCTAAGTTGCCTTCTTTCTTTCTTGGGCAGCGTTAGCAGTAGCGGCCACCCTCCTCCTCCTCTTTTTGCGCCCTTGGCAAATGAAAGGTCAAAGACGCTGCAGTGATTAATGAGCAGTAGACTCTGGGATCTCTCTGTCAACCCCCCGCCAGTCCCCCTCCCCTCCTGCCCTCCCCGCTCCTCGCATTATTTCATCTGCTAATCTCTCACAACGCTACTTAGTTAGCATGTCGTGGAGAAAACAGTGTTGTGTGTCTCTGTCGAGCTGCGTAGATACCAACTCTGATGAACTTTTCTGTGCAGCATAAAAACGAGGGAAGAGAGCATTATTAAGGAAGAGGAAGGGGGGGGTGCGGGGGGTAGTGCTCACACGGTGCTTTTGGGCCGAAGAAAAGGTGATGTAGTGTAAATGGTGGGCTCTTCACACAGCTTTTCATTTCGAGATGTTGCGACCAAATCTAATGATTTAAGTAGTGTGCTCTCAGCACAAAAAACCTCCACTTCAAGAAGCTTGGAGGTTTTTTGGTGCAATTGAAAGTGAACGTCACCGCTCCTTTCACGGGATAGATGACACTTCATGGGCTCAGACCAACTGTTTATTTGAAAAAGTAATGAAATATTTACTCTCCATTGCTGTACAGATTAGCAGCAGTAATTGACTGCGACAGAGGTCTATGCACAAGTATGTGTGTGTTTTATAGCGAGAGAGGGAGAGAGAGTGAGAGAGAGAAAGAGTTAGAGGGCCCCTCATGTTTGAATGCAGATCTTCAGCACACAATAGGCCTGTTAGTGAGGCTGAGTCTCTGCCTGTCACTTTCTCTCCACATGTTGCTTTTTCTTTCAGAGATAAGTGGGCCTAATGCTGAACAAATAGTGGAAATCAGAAGCCACTGAGAATCATTTGCCTCTCCTTTTCCCATGGCTCCCAAATAGACACCCAGACTCACAGACGGAGGGAGTGACGATGCAAGAGTGAGACGGGAAGGGTTGGGGTGGGGGTTGGTGTTGTGTGTGTGTGTGTGTGTGTGTGTGTGTGTGTGTGTGTGTGTGTGTGTGTGTGTGTGTGTGTGTGTGTTTTCATCCCACCATGCCCTTAGTCAGCTGATCGCTCTTCTCCAGGTTTTCCCTGATGAATGAAAGCGTCTCCTGCTCCTGTAACATCACACAGAAAAGCAATGACTCACTTCTGTCAGCGGAAAGCGACATTTTAATAGTTAGCAAATCACAAGTTTAACAAAAAGTGAAGCCAATTCCTCGAATATTCAGTAAAAATGTGGTTTGTGGTGCTTGCTTCCTTCCTCTCCAGCCGTGTCTGACCTGCTTCAGTTTCTCCTCTATCTCCCGCTTCCTGGCGGACGCATCCTCGGTAGGAATCATCCTGGAGGAAATTCCCATCAAAGGACGGCCACCGGCGAAATCTAACGGATAAACAGTCCGGTTTAGGGCATAAAATGACAACAACGACGACCCAAGAACCCTGTTGTGGTTAGCTTACACTAATGCTGTCAAGCTAGCGGATGTAGAATAATGTTCCGGTCAGAGTTTCAACGTAAAAAACCTTTTTGTTGAGTTTGCATTGGTGCCTCGAAATATGATGGTACACAGCAACGAATTTACGGAAAAAAACTACTAACGATTAGATTATAGTAGCTCAGAACATCGTTTCTTCCTTCAAGATGTTTCGTTATCAACATTTGATACCAAACATCAAAATTTCAACTGATTTACCGTTAATTAGAGTTACTGATCCATTTCCCCCTCTAAACACAAACATACAACCATGATACTGTAATTTATTGCGAATACAATGTGTTTAAGTGTAATACGTAATAATATTTTGACTTCTTTCCACAACATAACCTCTAAATATAACGTAAATTCGATAATCTTTCATGTGTTCAGGTAATTACCTTTATTTTGAAAGTATGATCTTCGGCATTCCGGTACGAATTTGAACTTGAAGAAGGCGAGGCTTCTCTTCCGGGTCCGTCAAGTGATCCTGAGACTTTGGAACACGATGGACGCCATGTTTGTTGTGGCAAATGACAGAATCTTGTTTTTATATTTAGGCTTATTAATTATCTGGACCTTCATGATTACACTTTCACTTTTATTAATTTGTGTTAAAGGAAAAAATATTTTATTCCGAAAAGAAACTGTGAACGTTCACAAAGACAACTGTTGGCAACAGTTACATGCAATGACCCAAACAACCGCTGGAGGTCGCTGCAGTCTACCGCAGGACCAACGCATATGACAATAATATTAAAAAATAAATTACATATTAAAAAAAGAATAATCACATTAGAATACATGTGCCAAACACGAACTATATCGTTTTAAAAATATATATCACCTGCTTAATGTTATGAGATCTTGTTTTTTCCACGTTATTATGGTTAATTGCAGGTATTTTTTTTTTTTAAGTTCTTTTTTTGTCATTTCAAAAGGAGCTATAGGATGAATGGTCATTTGGAGATACATAACTAAAATCTACGATTTTTTTTCTCCTAAATGCCTTTTTTCTTATAAATTCAGACACTCGTTCTCCACAGGAAGAATCTCTGACTTTTCCTCAAAACCAACAATGAATGTAACTAATCAGATATGACTTCTACTTTTCTCAGCATGTACAGTGAATAAAAACTACATGCAAGAAATAAAAACAACCACACAGTTCAGAAAATGTTACAAATGTATTAGCACAAAAGATGTTCCACGGTTTCTTTACTTACATATTTACAAATCTCAGAGTGTTTCGCATTCTTACTTTACAACTTGCTATTATACAAACAAAATGTTTGTACAATACCTCTCACTAACAACATACATTATTTATTAACTACAGGTTAAAGTTAGGTGGCAATGGAAACAAAAAACTTAATAACATAAAGTAAAGTAAATAAGCTATTTCAGGGAGTTGTGAGACTGCAGACACATCAGTCACTTCCATATTTCAAGCCCTTACACCCTTTTTTTCACTCATGCATACACGTTTCCGTATCAGTTAAAAGTCTGTGAAGGTTTATTGCAAGTATCAAAAACTGTTGTTTTCAATCGATGTTGCAAAAGATTTTTCTATGTATCACTTGCTAAAAGAATACATACAATTGCATTAAGAATAATGCAAATATGTTCAATCGTAAAGTCTACGATTCCTCTTCTTTGGACAGCGCCTGGAGACAAAAAACAAGACATGCATGAGAGTTTGTGTAACAAATGTGACTGTTAACTGTGTTTTAGTCAAAATTTAAATCACCTGTTTGAGGAACTGTCGTCCAAAATAATTTGTAGCCATGTTCTTTAAGCTGGTTTTGCCTCCCACTTTGCATCTTATATAACCGTAGAGGTTGGCCCCTTGCAGCACCACACCCATGATCACTACAGGCTGTGAAGAGGACGACAACTTTACATTAATGATCTGGACACAAAGGATCATCATTAACAGTTAAAGGCTGATTATTTTCTGTTTGTCTGACTGTCAACAAATATCCTTTAAAGGACAGAAACCTACAATGTATTTACTAACAAGTATTGTGTGTGTTAAAGTCTGTCCCATGTCTCCTCTCTGTTAAAGAGCTCCAGACATCCAAAGACAATTAAGAAAAAACATTAATGAGACACTGTTTCACTGGCTGACATGTTCCTGCGTTATCAAAAACACACACACACTGAAGATCACTCTGACTCAAACTCAAATACACCACACTGATGCTCACAAGAGCATCAAATGTGGATTAATCCACCAATGATGAAAGTCCCCAGCAAATGTCCTTATAACTACATATTTTTCAAATTACTGAGCTGTTTAAAAAAATTAAATGACATATTTATCACTTCTTTTCAAAAATTAATATCAGTATTAGAAACCAATTTCTTAATGTAGACTGAAAGTATTGAGAAACAGAACAAAACAATGACAGTTTTGGTGTTTTATTGGATTTGCTGACATTAATAGAATTTAAAAAACAACAGGATTTTCTGCCTTTAAAGTTCAGGACTTACCACCCATTTAATCTTGAATGAAAAGAGGGTGCTGAAAGCAAAGATGACCCAGATGATCGGACAAACAATCAGTCCGAGCCAAAAGATTCGAGATTCATTATCTGACGCTTGTTGTTTCCCGGTACCCTGAAGAAAACAGGATATTCTCACAGTTAGAACATCTGCAAATACTCTGAAGCGTGCTGACGTTGAACGAGTGCATACAATAAGTCCGTATGGAACAAGAGGTCAGTGTGATGTAAGGTTAAAGACCACGTGTTACTGTAACAGCACAGCACACTAAGAAATATGTAACAAGCTGGTGTGACTCTCACCTTCCTGGACTCAAACACCCAGTGGCTCCGCCCATCATCATCCACCTGGTTCCACCACCGCAGACCAACCATCAGTCTGCCTGTGATGTTCTGTAAGGACACATTATAATTCCAGCCTTAAATTAACATCAGTACCATAACAAGAATTCCTGTTTTTGCTTGAAGAGGATGTATATTGCAAAAAAAAAAAGTGAAGACATGCCTTTACTGCCCAGAAGTCACACGAGAGCAGGAGGATTATTGTCACCATGCAGGCGATGAAACTTCTGCTGAAAATCTCACAGAGCAAGTACACCAGGATGGCAGTGACTCTGAAGAAGAGGTGGAAGAAGGAGGCCACTGGATGCCTGGCAACAGATATTCAATAAGTTTATGCAATGCTGAGCGTGTTTAAGCTATACATTAAGAATATTAAAGCTGTACTGCAGAGGTGCAGCTAATGATTACTGTCACTGGAGTAAACCCAAATGTACTCAGTTTGCTATTAATATGACAAAGAAAAGCATCAGATCCTCACATCTGAAGCTGGAACAAGCCCATGTTGACTAAACCAAGTAGTTAAAAATAACAGATTGATCGCTCTGCTGTAAATCTTCTAGGAAACAGTTAAAGTCATCAGTGATCTGTTAAACTTACTTGATATTCGACTTTGACCTTTTCCCCGCATCTTCCTCCGCATCAAACAGAGCCACATCTTCATCATTGGTATCCTGAGGGATCAATAAGGAAGAGGCTCAACTCTCGGAGGATCAATACAGAAAAAAATCATCTCAACTTCAGCCACATCTTTGTTTACACACTGACGAATCATGGGTCACGTGGGCTTGGGCGTAAAAAATCATGTAATGGGTTCATAAACCGAATATTTAATGACATTACTTCACAACCAGCAATTTGTTCAGAAACTCACCCGTAATACGTAAAATTAGATATACATTAAAGAATTATAGTAACGAGTTTAAAAAGGGCAATTTGTGGCTAACATCACAAATCTGAGTTAACCGCTACTCACTTTTAGCTCTGGCTAGTTTTGACCTGCTAGCTGTCTAATGATGGTTATATTTAAACACTTCTTGGCTTTAGATAAATATGGCAACCATACCGACAACAATCCAACTTTAAGTTTCTATTTTATACGTGTTACTTTGATAAAAATGCCATTGTTTATGCTGTCTTATTGAATATAATGATGAGGCAACTCAGCTAACGTTTCAGCTGTCAGCTAACATTTGCTAGCTAGCTAGCGACTAGCAACAAAGCTTGAATACAGGTTAAAAAAAGCCGATTACACACCGTTTGACGTTTAACTGAATGCAAATGCAGCATTATGTGGTTTTCAGATATGTAGAAATTCGTAGAAATCAGAACAGTTCGTAAACCTAGCCTACTAGCAAAGCTAACTTAACTACATAGCAACATTAGCACGACAGATGTTCAGCAGAGAGGCATTTTATGTTGACGGACTAGTTTTTCAGCAGTTTTAGCTCCTTTAGATGACAAAACATCAGCTGTTTGACATATTTAAAGTAGCAGATAAAAGATTAAAATCAAAAGTCATCACTTACGTCTGCTGCTAACATGTTGAAATTAGAGCAGCCAATTCCTGGTTACATGCTCAGTTGGAATACACGTCACTAGTTGGTCACGTGACCAAAACGTGCCACGCACATCTTTACGTCACTGCAGTGGGTACGTTCTCACTGAAGAGGCTAAATACTGAAAATAATTCAGTTTAATTCAATTTAACCCGGAATTTTCATTTTCTTACACTTAAATCATAAAACCTTGTTAGATTTCATGCATTTATATACAATTTAATGACAATTATAATGGTAAATTTTGGTATTTTACTGATATTTTTTATAATTCTGCAGGTTTATTGATGTAATTCATACAACTATAATTTTAGGTCTTGTAAGACATCCGTTGTTCTTTAAAGCTCAAGTGACAGAAACACAGCTGCTGATGCAACTAGTCCACGAGAGAGATCAGTTTTCAAAATAAAACAGTGGGAAAACTTCTGGACTGTTATTTTAATGGGAAGAACTGCAAAATAGCACCGAATCAAATGTTTGACAAATCTTTATCACTCAGCACATCATGTTTAAGACTCAAGCAAACACTTGAATGAGTTTTTTCAGTTATACTCCTTTATATTAGTGTGTTTAACTGTTTTTGCACATTTTTCTCTTGTTCTTGTTTCTGCTGAACCTGCCAGATTATAACATTAAAGTCTACCTAAAGCTACTAAATTCACAACACATGCAATTCTGACATGTTAGAGGCCACGACCAGATGTAAATACACATCTCACGTCAGTATGATATCATATAAAAGGTGACATTTCAGTGATGGGATAATTTGATATATATAATATCGATTTTCTTCATTCATGATACTGTAACTTCTTTAAGGCTCAGTATCATGCAATAGCTTGTAAAGTTGATGTAGTGAAAGTGATTGAACAGTGAAAAAAAAGACCCTCTGTTGGCAAATAAAGATAAACATTTTTATTTGCATAAAGAAAATATAGAACAACTCTGAATTCACAGTGAGGAAAAGTAACAACAGTCCCAAACGTACACAGGAGTGTAAACGACTCAAACCCAAATGTACATAAGATAAACATCCACAATTTATCATGTTAGTGATACAAAACAATATGGCAAGACTTTCTATAGCTTTTCTTGAAAGTTTCACATATTAATTCTGTTTCTAGGAGACAAACGTTATATACAACAGTAGTTTTGTGTTTTTGAACAGTCACTTAAATGATCCTGAACTGACTTTGATCATAAAATCATTGCTACGCAGCAGTTTTTGTAACAACAGCTCCGTTTAAAGGTGACGTAGGAGGGGAAGGGCTTTTGAGCCGTAATGGTTCCCCTGGTGCCACCAAGGCGACGATGTTCTCCTTCTTGGACAACCAGAAAGCCGGGTAAAGAGGCTCCAGGAACTCCGTCTGGTACTGGTGGATGAGCGTCATAGAGTCATTCACGCCGTAGAAAGCCAGCAGGCCTTTCGTGTAGTCCACATAAACCCCAATGCGAGTGAACTTCTCCACACTCAGAGGCGTTTCCACGTCGCTGTGCCAGGCGGAGAAGGTCCGGCCGTTCCACTGGAGACACCAGGAGAAGTTGTTCCCTGTGATGCAGCTGTTGCTCTCGTTGCCTTTGCGGTCGATGCTCTTGTAGGTGAGACCGATGTGAGTGCCCTCGCCGCTGATGTCTGCTTCGAAGTAGTGCCGCCCGAGATAAAAGCTCTCTGTTGCCAGAACTTGGCGCCAGTTCTCGAAGCGCTCAGGTACGTCAGGATAAGGATGCTGCCAGGGTGTGGTGTTAGTCACCTTCCTGTTTTCTTCTGTCAGGCGCAGGAACTTGTGTGCTGTGTCAGCGTCGAAATTCACGTGGGCGGCATCTGGAAGAGGATAATGGAGGTTAAATTTACTTGTGTTGTAACAGTCAACACCACAAATACCACCACAGTCACCAGTGTCGCCATGTTGTTGTTGTTGTTTTTAATACTGTACTTTATATTCAACCACATTAATCTGATTTTCTGACTTTTCAGTTTGTAAAACTGAGTTCTGATAATGACAGAGACGTCTGTGCTCTTTGATTCTGTGTGTTTGAACAGGATTCATGTTTGTAGATAAAGCTGATTGGATGCAGGTTTAGATTAACTGTTTATGATTTTTGCTCTTAAAATGCATTAAAATGAACAAACTTTTGTGATCTTCGCTGCTCTGTGCAGATGACAACAAGATGGGATTCAGTCTCATCACTTCTAAAATCATGAAATCAACCATGAGTGCAGTTTCTTGGCACAAAGGTTCAGATTAACACTTACACTTGAGGAAGTCGGCATGCGTCACTGGATCAGGTATGGACATGTTCTGTTTCGCTGCAACGATCTCTTGAACTGTTGTCTTGATTCCCATTTTGTCTGCAGAGGAAGGAAATATACCTCAGTCTTAGATAACACGTCCAAATTTAGATTTATTTGCATGAACTCTGACTTCATTTGGAACAAAGAGGGAAACAAGTATGTTCAGTCTGTCAGCTTCTGTCGGTGGCACACAGAACAGGTGACTCATCGGGCAAACAGGTGGTTTGTAAGCATATTTAGGCGAATGTTATCGCTCTGGTTAGCCACCTCTGCGTACCTGAGCTCTGAAGCTGTTACACACACACTGAAAATTCTTTACAAGTGTGAACACGCCCAGGCAGACAACCATCTGCACATCTGTCAGTTCGTGTTGGAGTGTTATTTTCAGCAGCATCATATGAGCTTTATTTTTCGTACCATTCTTGCATGTCTCTTTCACTTTCTCCATGTATGAGGACACCAGCATGGCGCACAGCTCCTGCGTGGAGTCGACGATCACGCGGCTGAAGGAGTTCAGACAGTCCATCAGGCCGATGTAGACTCCAGGCAGAGAAATATCAGTGGCTTCTTTCTTCCACTCTGAATACTCCTGCAAACCAAACACAGCTCCATTATTGCAAAACTTCATGAGGTCTGCTGCAGCCTGAAGGCTTCACTTAGTCTGCGAGAAACAAACCATCCTGATGCTGCAGATGTTACCTGCAAGAAATCCACATCATTTTTGTTTTTCGAAAGCTTCTCCATCTGCGCCTGAGTCTTCTTCAGCTCTGTGCACCTCTGCTCCAGGTGAACCCTGATGCCCTCCGCCTGCCTCAGCGCCTGCTTCTCCTCGCCCTCCAGGATCTCCGTCACCTCCCGCTTCGCCCTCTCCACCACCGTCTGCAGCTCCTCGAACTGGCTCTCGATCACTGCTCGCACTTCCGTCACTGAGTTCTGTGAAAAGATGCTTTTTAGTCTCAGATCAGAGAGATTGCATTTTGAGATATGAACTGAATGATCTCAGGTTGGGAATGCATCAGGTCACATGGTGATGTTACGTAACAGCGTGCTCGCTGCAAGAATGCTTCATTACCTCATTACCGTTCTGAACTAAACAAAAACATGTATTTCCTCCCTCACCTCAGGGAAACCTGTCTGGTTTGGGAGGCTCTGTGACCTCAGGGCTCACAGGCTGGTGGGTTCTCAGGCGAGAAAACACCTGACTGATATTTAATGACAGTCATGTGACATCCACATAGTGATTAGTCACACAGTGTGTTTACCTCGATGGAGACCGTGTTGAGCTGAAGTTTGTTGATGGCGTTTTCTGCTGCCGTCACCGTCTTCACCATCTCAGTCTGCTTCTCCCTCAGTTCTTTCTGTGAGCAGAACAGAACAGACCTCAGCACGTCTGCACACCACAAAACCACAAGCACGCCGTCATGGCGGAAAAATGCAGGATCCTAACAGATGGAGGGTAAATTTATCGGCTGCATGTAAACATTGATCTGGCTTCTTTTCTGCTGCATCTCAGTCAAACCCTCACAGGCCAGCACCCCCCCCCCCACTGTTAATGTTCAAATGTGTTCATTTGAATTCAACTATTAATTATATAAAAGTGGATATAATAGTGGATGTGATATTTTCATGCAGTTGAAATGTAAATGTTTAGTTCAGTTGTGTCAAGTTTGCATCGTAGCAGCAAGAGCTGCACGTTTTCACCATTTCTCCTTTACTTTATCTGATCTATTTGAACTATTTGTCCATTTCTTTTAGCTTATTATTTCAATCATTTATCCATTACTTCAGAGATGACTAATTCCTCTTCCCTGCTTCCTGCTTGCTAATTTTTTTTTACACATTCTAAGTTGGAGTAACATCTAAGTTCATTGTTTAAGCTGATAAAAATGTGGATGTATTTGATTTTATTCCCTCAAATGATCAGAGCCACAGCATGTAATCCCTGCCATATCAAGAGTACAACGACTGCTCTACTCCTGAGCCATGTGGAGGTGTGTATGTGTGTGTTGGTGGGGGGGTTCATGTCTGAATTCCTCGGGCAGGTTCAGGCGGATCTGGGGTTGAAACTGGTATTCCAGGAGAAATCTTTCCCATAAAGTCTAGACCCTGAGGGAACACTGTATATTTTTTGCTCGAGACCATGTGACAGGGCATAAAGTATGTGATATTAAAAAAAGAAAAAGAAAACAACATATATGTGAAGTTATAACAGAAATACCCCACAGCAAACATTTTTTTGGAGTCACTGAGGAATTTCATTATGAGGGATACACCCCCTCATTCCTCTTTACATCAACAACCAAACGCCAAACGCAGGAATATTTGGATCCAAAAGTCAGAATTGTGAGTTTGTTGTAATAGTTATGTTACTTATTGTGTCATTTACACTCATAACCACATGGATTTATGAGTATACAGAAAGTTAAGTCGGGTTAAACAGCATATTGGCTGAAATTATACGCAGATGATCTTCTCAAGTATTTAAACAAAAAAATAATAATATTTAGCAAGAATTTTCTCTGAGAATTGAATCTTCCCGTCAACATTTTCATCTTTTAAGTTCGAACAGAGGTTGAATGTTCCACTCACACACCCAGTTAGCATCTTTATATAATCTTTTTATAATCACACCTGTATGCACTTTAAAAGGCCACAAACTTGGCTGTGACAAAGTTAATTTATTTACAAGTTCAGTCTCAGGACACTTCATACTGACATGAGGCCAAAGCAGAGCGCTTGTGCTGACAAGTTGCAGCTGACGTCACCTGAAATGCCACAAATTCAAACAGGTCAAGTGAAACCGCAGAGTGGCATTATGACAAAAATCTGTCATTGGTTGTTTATGCAAAAGCTGCTAAACTTTTGTGTCCAGAGGGCATCAGTGACACGCAAGTGCAATAAAGATTTTTGTCATTGTTGGTGGATTCAGCCACAAACTGTGTATCTGCATGTTAGCAAAAGATTCCAGTCAAGATGCTAAAAGACAAAGACCAGACAATGTTTGAAAACCTCAGAAGGTCGTTTTAGGACACGCACCTTTTCCCTGCAGGTATATTCAGGATCCTCAACGACCGCCCTTTTAATCTGAATGAAAAAAACACTCCACCCACTGCACAGTGAAACAGGATTTTTTAACACGTTTTTCAAGCTGTTTGCCAGAAATTAACATCCGCTCAATTTATATAATGTGAAGTACGAGTAAAACATGTATTACCAGTTATGTTTGTCTTTTTGTTTGTCTCTGTCACTAACATATTTCTAATCTACAAAAGAGCAGGTACTTCTGCAATTTCTGGCTACCTGGATTGGAAATAAGAGTCATAACCTGACAAATGACTTAAAATAACATGCAGTGAAAGGACATTTGTTTCATTCAGATGTTTGAAAGTCCTGAAGGAGTCTGGAAATACCTTTATAACAGCAAAGACGTTAGTGTTGTTAAATGACCCTCTGGATTTTTCCAACATAGCAAAGTGTTTATCTGCAACACGAATGCAATGCTAATCCATGAAAGGGGAAATAAAGCAGCGGTGAGATTAAACTCAACAGAGGTGTGACTTATGTAATGGGTTTTCCAAAAGCAGGATTTATTGTGAAGGATGTGGAACAAAAGCTCTGAACAGGAAGTCATTTCGCCCTACTGTCTCCATGTTTCTGTGTCTGTTGGTGTCATCCTGTTGAGATGAATCTCTTCTCTCTTTAGGAAACATTTGAATTTGAACCACAGGATGGGTTATGGTCGGGGTTATTGCCCCTCTTGTTTTCTGCGCAAACACAATTAAAGGTTTAAAGTGTGCAAGAAGCTTTTTGTGGTGTTTTCACCTACGTTTTCAAACAGCCTTGCTTTATTGACACTGTGTTCCTCCCTGCAGTGTTTGCTTTACAAAAGCATTCAAGGTTTTGCAACAACACACTCTGCAACTAACAGGTGTAAACTGAAAGCTACAGATCTCTGCAGGAATCTGGACTGGAATGTTTGAACCTGAGACAAATGACACTTCAGCTTTTTTCTGCATCACATGAGCTAAATAAATCAGAGTATTAAGTTTCCAGAATGCCAAACAGTCTTGGTGATCATTCAGAGCTGGACATCATTTGACGAGCTTTACAGTGGATAAGTGAGAATTACCGTCTTGATTTGATTTAAAGCCATCAGAGCTGCTTTGTGTGACATGAGAAAACAACTGTGATGCTTTTGGAAGATACAGTTCATCCCCTTTTCACTGGTGATGAAGGTTTCATCCATCAAAGCCCCTCAGCTCAGCTCAACATCACTATTTATAGAACAGACATCTTTTCAGTGTGTTTGAAAGCAGCAGATTAATTTAAGAGTAAATACGGGGCTTAAATGACAAATTAATGGCATTTGTGTTGCCATATTTAGTTCTTTCGATATTGAAACCTTTTTGTTTGAGTTGGATTTTTTCCCTCAGTGGTTATTTTCAGCTCTCGGTGTATGCTCAAACTGTAGTTGAAAAGTAAATAACAAAAGAAACCGAACAGCTGTCAGATATGAAAACCACACAGAAGGCTTGGTGGTGATTTGACGTTGTTCAAATACGGCTTCAACTGTAAGAAACATTATTATCCACGAAAAATGCCAAGATTTTGTGAGTGAAGTCTTCAGATTACTTGTTCGACCAACAATCACTGATGTTAAATCCATAACAAAGAAAAGAGAAAAGCCGCAAATCTCTTCTTTGGAAAACAGTGAATGTTTGACATTTTTCTTAATAAATGATAAAGACGAGTTGTTTCAAACCTGAGAAACAGAAATCTGTTTCTTTTATCTGATTTTATAGCTTTTTTTCTTGTGAAATACTGGATATTTAACCTTTAAGGATCCATTTGGATGTGTGAACCTGCTGTTTTAATAAGTACAACTGAAAAGAAAATAATACAGAATAAGAGAAAAGTTTCACTCACCTCTATCTGTCTGCGAGCCTCCACCACAGGTACGGTGTTGTGGCCCCTGTGTTCCTCCGTCACGCAGTCCTGACAGACGCAGCAGGCGTCAGCCGAGCAGAAAAGCTCCAGGGGCCACTTGTGGCTCTCGCAGGTCCGCCTCTCGATGTCTCTGAGGGGCTCCACCAGCCGATGGTTCTGGAACTTCGGGTTCTCCAGGTGAGGTCGAAGGTGAGCCTCGCAGTAGGACACCAGGCAGGTGAGGCAGGACTTCAGGGCCCTGCACGGGCTCTCGATACACGAGTCACACACAACATCATCGGGGCCCAAAGGTTCCTCCTTCACCTCCTCTTCTTTTACCTCCTCTTTGACTCCATTTTTCGCCTCCTCCTCTGGTTGTTTTTCAGCCTCTCTCTTCTCCTCATCAGGCTTCTTGGGATCCTCAGACTCTTTCAGATCTTCTTGGATTTTGATCTCCTCTGCTGCCTTCGATTCCTGACTTTGCTCCTCTTTGCTCTTGATCACATGAGCATCTTCTACTGTCCCGTTCTCTTTGAGACCATCCACAGGGCTCTGAGGGCATTCAGGACATCCTTTGTTTTTGTCAGCTGAGCCGACACCACACAGCTGCTTCTCTGAGATGAGAACTGCTTCTTCAGCCACTGTGTCTGCCATGTCTTCAGTGTGTCCCTCTGTGCCAGCCGGGCCTCACCTTCGCTCTTTTATGTCCTCAGAAAAGAACTGGCTCGGTCACTTTGTGTCAGCCGGTTAGTTCCTGGATCACACTGAAGAGAAGAGAAGCCACACCTAGAGGACGTCAGTCAAAGCTCATAGTTTCAGTCTAAATGTTATCCGCCCCTGCAACACTCACATATGAGCAGGCGGGCCGGCAAACAGTGATACACCCCCTGAGCACAATCACTGCCCTCCCCTTCCCTGCACAGAAAACCACAGGGAGGAGCCCACACCACAACCAAGGAGCACAGGAGTGTAGGGTTGCAGCCTCCCACATGCTTTGTGTTGAAACATGAACTGAAACTTGCAAGTTTGATTGTTTGCGGATGTTTTTGGACTCGTTACCTGTGGCACTGTGGCTCTGTTGTATCTGCCACAGCATGATTGAACTATCTTGATAAAAGTGAGGAAATCTTTGCTGTGAGTTTTTGTCACATGTTCATTTCTCCTGCTTTTACAGTACAAGTGGAAAATCCTGTGAAGATTTGATTATACTGAGTGAATCACCAGCAAGATTCCTGAGTGATCCAGGCCGATGCTGCCACCATGTGACCAGAACCTGCGGTTATCAAAGAGCTACGCTGAGAGAAAAAGTTATCTGATAAAGAGAACAATGAGACACATTTATCGTGTTACTCACAATGTAATCTAATGTGGTCACTGTACTGATCATGTGTGTTCAGCCAATTTTTGCCCATTAACTACAAACACTGTGAACCATTTTACAACCACGCAACAACAGATAAAGTTTGTGAAATTTGAATTTTTTCTCACCTGCAGCCGCTGGTTTCCATTCACCTCTCAGCTGTTTCAGATCAAACAGCGCTTCCTCATCCTGCACTGATTGGTTTAAACTGTCCCCGCCCCCGCCACTCCTATCAAATCAAACTGCCTCCCTGTCCTTTAGTGTCAATCTGACAGGTTTTAAAGATGCTTCACTGCACT
>JAQMCX010000033.1:2367369-2400235 GCA_029814765.1 Acanthurus leucopareius
AAACACCATCATGTTGTGAAACTTGTGTTGATCCAAATACATTAATGTGCTTGTGTGTGTGTGTGTGTGTGTGTGTGCGCACGTGTGTGTGTGTGTGTGTGTGTGTGTGTGTGTGTGTGTGAGACTTTCATTAGATCAGTTTAAATCTCTTCATTCAGGTGTTTGTGTTTGTGTGTTTCCTCAGGCGACCATCTGCCACCACAGTGTGTTTGTACAGTAAATGTGGGTGTGTGTCTCAGTGTGTGTGTGTCGGTGTGTGTTTTGGAGTGTGTGTGTGTGTTTGTGTGGAGGGGGAATGTTCTGATCGTGATTCTGTGGAGGGGATGTTCTGTGTGTGTGTATGTGTGTCAGGGGTTGTTCTGTGTGTGTGTGTGTGAGTTGGTAGGATATCCTGGGTGTGTATGTGTAGGGGATTGTTCTGTGTGTGTTTATCTCTATACTTGGTTCATGATGTCACTTCGAGGACTTCAAAGACATCAAAGACGTTGAAGACTTTTCAGTCATTTCAATTGAATTCCAAGAAATTTTTTAAAAAACAATTCTGTTTGGCTGCTCTGTGTGTGGTGGGAGTGTTCTGTGTTTGTGGGGTGATGTTCTGTGTGTGTGTTTGTGGACGGTGTGTGTGTGTGTTTGTTTGTGTGGAGGGGGAATGTTCTGACTGTGATTTTGTGGGGGGGGGGGGGTGTTCTGTGTGCGTTTGTGTGTGAGTGGGGGGGTGTTCTGTATGTAAGTGTGTTTGGGGGTTGTTCTGTGTGTGTGTGGTGGGAGGATGTTCTGTGTGTGTGTGTGTTGGGAGGTGTTCTGTGCGTGTATGCGGGGGTTGTTCTGTGTGTGTTTATCTCTACACTTGGTTCATGATGTCACTTCGAGGACTTCAGAGACATCAAAGACTTTTTAGTCATTTCAATTAAATTCCAAGAAATTAAAAAAAAAAACAATTCTGTTCTGGTCGTTCTGTGTGTGTTTGTGTGGGGGAGTGTTCTGTGTACATTTGTGTGTGTTGGGAGGTGTTCTCTGTGTGTTTTGGGGGTTGTTCTGTGTGTGTTTATCTCTATACTTGGTTCATGATGTCACTTCGAGGACTTCAGAGACATCAAAGACATCAAAGACTTTTCAGTCATTTCAATTGAATTCTAAGAAATTTAATAAAAAACATTTCTATGTATTTCTTTATTCCTACCTTCATTACTGCTTTCTTCTGTTTATGCCTTTCAATCCTTCCTCTCCTTCTTAAATTAAACTGCAGACATGCAGAGTTTTAGATATGATTTTTTTTCACATATCACACAATGTTCTTTTTCATGGAGAGCTGTAAATACAGTTAAAAGTGTTTGATTGCTTATGTACTGTAATCATCACTATGAAGTATTTTAAACTTCTCCCACCACTGGAGACTTTAGATCTCTGCTTTCAGTTGTTTTCATTAGTCCAACAACATGTTGTCATTACTCTGACTAACTATCACACCAAAACAAGAAACATCGCTCAAGATTGCTCCTCAAATGACGTGTCCATCCGGCCACTATATCGGTCCAAAGAACAGCATGTTTGGTTTTTGTACACAGGAAGTTTACCAAATGTTTATCTTACTGACAAAAATATTCATTTTAATTTTATGCTAACAGTTTATTCACAATTAAAATAATCATGACTCACTGAATTTTTTAACTGTTTGGTTAGTTACAAATGCCAGACGTGCCAGGACATCTGGGTAAGCAGAATGCAAGTTTTCATTACAAAATATTTCTAAAGTTTGATATTTAAAGTGAATTTATTAAATGTAATTAGTCTTTAGCTGAAGTTTTCCAGTTGGATAGAGTGAAGGTATACTGAAGGTATACTGTCATTTATTCAGCTTTCTTGTAGATTGCACATTAAGAGCTAAAAAGAAAATTTGAAAAAGGGGGTGCTAACACCAGAGAGTTAGCAAGCAAATATGTAGTTAAAATTATCTTAAAATTAATAAGACACAAATAAATGCATTCAACACAAAAAGTTGCCACTCTCTATTGGACTTAAACATTTGTGGTCTTCTCTGTTTATTTTTATCACTCGTTTTCTCTTGCAGGGCTTTATTCAATCCACAAGTTCTGCACTGTTTTACTTCTTTTTATTGCCTTTTTTTGCTTTTAGGATGCACAGTGTCTTTCCAAAAGAAAATTTCAGGTTAAACACGAAACAGCAAACTAACTCCATACTCTGTGAGTATAAATGCAGCCCTCTGAAGCGACCTCAAATGGGTTTATCCTCAGCACAGAACTGCGAAAACGAATGACATGGGCCTGATGGGATGGGCCTGACTCAGGATCTCGCCTTGAGAATGTATTGGACACCATGTGTCTCACAGATGTACAGGATTGATGCACAGGCAAATGAAAAACTTCTGTGTCTGTGTCTATAATGTTCTTAGCATACCACAAATAACTAATTTAAACTGTGACATAAAGTTAAAGTTTAGTCATGTAAATGCTGTTAAATATGAGAAAGCCACTGTATGTGAAGATGGATGTGACACCAAAAACAAATCCTGAGCTGCTTTCAGTGTGGTAAAAGATTTTCCCACAAGGGAAAATATAAGAGGCACATGCGAGTTCTCACAGGAGAAAAACCATATAGTTGTGATGTTTGGGGGGAAAGATATAATCATAAGACACTTCTTAAGAGACACAGGTGAGTCCACACAAGAGAAAAACACTCTGTGATGTTGGTGGTAAAAGATTTTCAGAGCAAGAAAAACTGAGGACACATGAGAGTCCACACAGGAGAGAAACCATGTGGTTGTGATGTTTGTGGAAAAAGACGCAGCTGTCAGCTTAATCTCGTGGGAACATTCTGTTAATTGTTCTACTGTTTTTCTTTTTGCTGACACCTCTTTTGCAGGATGCACTTAGATAAGGTAATATATCTATTTGTGACTATACAAAGTTAACTATTGTAATGTGATGATCGATCAAAGTAAGCTTTGCTTTAGAAACACTAACTTTCATTCATGTATCCTGTACACATTACTTCTAATAAGGCAGGATTCATTCAGTTAATAAAATCATTTTTAAAAAATCTATCATGAGATTTAATGTTTATTTCTGCTTTTAACTTCATGTGTCAGTGTGATATTTACTAAAACCTGTTCTATACGTTAGAGACTATTCAGACATGAACTGTGAACGTTGTAACATGTCAGAAATTGAACATATAAGCTTGTGCTTTGAGCAGGAGCAAACATTAGTCCTAACAGAGTCTCTCCTTCACTGCCTCTTCATCATTGCACTCCCACCAGCTCTGTGATGGGTGGTGCAAACACCATCAGTTCCTGGTATTTATTGAAGAAAAGGTGCAGGCGGGAGAGGTAGCTGTCCTCCTGGTACGGGAGCTGCTTTTCAGTCAAGAACTTGGAAACGACAGGCTTCACCTGGAGAGAGACAGAGTCAGTTTAACAATTGTTTAATTGCATTATTTATTATGCCAGTGTTGTAAATTTCCTCATAGTTACTTTGTAAATTCAATGACTGCAGTGGACAGTAGAGTGTGTGGAGGGATTGTTCCCTACCTTTAAACACATGTTATCAGAGAGGAAGGGGAAGAGATGGTGCTCCACGTGACAGTTGATAAGCGAGTGTCCAAATATCCAGTCCAGCAGGAAGTTACGTGGCAGGTTCAAGACTCCATGAGTCATCTGATAGATCCTCTTGGGTCGACGGGTTGGAGAGAACATGTCAAGGCCAATGTGCTGCAGTAACACAGATTAGATGAGATTGGTTGAATGGTAAAATACTCAACAGATTAACTGACAGAGAGCCTGGTGCCGTCAGAGGCCACAGGGTCGTTGCCTACTTTGTTCAGTTTGTAAATCAGGAATCAGCTCAACTAAATTAAATTTCAATCCCTCAAATTTACCCCAAATTTTTTGGTTAGCACTGATGGACCAAAACAAAACACACAAACAATGCCTTTTGTATCAGTCAATGACTGAGTCAATGTCTTTTCTTAAATAGAAAGAAAAGGAGAGGAGTTTTAGTACACAATGTTGAAGTGAGAGACCACAGCCAAACAAACCAAAGGTCATCCTCGGCCAAAAGTGCATGAAAATGTTGAGTTCAAGGGGAAGAGATAGGATGCCAGCCAACAAAAGCACCAGAAGACAGAGGAGAACAGGTCCCCCCATAGAGAACAAACACACTCCTCTGTTAAACCCTTCACATGATTTCACATCAAGAACCTTTGTTTTCTAATCCACCTTCACACACTTTGATCAGAACAATGCACAATGACCTGAGAGACTCAGACTCCATCTGGGACAATCATGCATGAATTGTTCCTTTTTATCCCTTCAGTTCCCTGACTGGGGTCTGATTTGTGAGAGCACAAAGCTGCATTGAATGAGAGTTTCTCAGAGGGGTGTTCTCACAGTCATTGGCATGAAAAGACACAGCAGTCTTTACTAAATCTGTGAAAGGCCAACACCAGCATGGAAAAGCCAACGCCAACATGCTGATGTTAGCATTTAGAACAGCCTCACAGAGCTGCTAGCATGACTGCAGACTCAAGATGTACAGTAACAGCAGTCTGCAGGTATTTCTCACCTGGAAAATGTTGACATGGATGTACGGCACAGAGAACATTGCTCTGCACACAAGCATACAGAGCAAAGCGCCGACAGCAGACTGGAACCCAGAGACGTGGATCAGCAGCCAGTACTGGGAATACAGGCCCAGTGTCACCATCAGGATGGTCCTAATGACGAGAGCCAACGAGTCTCCTCTGAGATGAGCTGCAAAACCAAAGAAAGAGAAACCGTCACATGCATGAGAATAAACTCACACATGAATGAGAGAGGCGAGGTAATACAGGCACTTGAACAGGATCAAAAGGTAAAAACATCTATCTCAACTTTATGCTGATAATCACATTCAGTGTTGAAATATTTGAGAAAACCCATAAAGCGTATGTTCTTTATTTTGTCCTGTAGCGCCTCTTACCGAGTGCAACAAGTGGAGTGAGGATGGGCACAGCCAGGGGAGCTATGAACAGGTAGACAGTGCGAGGTAGGAAGGGGACCTTCCATACGCTGGAGTCACCCAGTCCAATGACATTAGTATGGGCATGATGCATCTTAATGTGGCCCTGAATGCCGGCTCGCGCTGAGAATGAGCCACAGATCTGAGTGGATGAACACAAGGACAAATGGGCTTGTTTATGGACACCCAAACAATCAAACTGTCACTGATGCAACACACAAAACAAATCAATGAAAACTGTCAGGCAGGAAAGTCATTAGTAGTATTGATAAACTTAGTTACATGTTCTTTTCCATTTGTTTTATAAGCAGCTAATAGCATAGCAAAGGTTATGATGACATTTTGAGCTGATGAACATTCAGTTACATCCACATCCAGATTCACAGGTTCAAAAGTTCAGTTCTAGCACAGAGGTTAATAAACCTTGAACATCACTATGCACAGTGTTTAACACTTCCTCGAAGGGTAATCATTCACTTATCTAAATATTTACTATTTCTAGCTCATACAAGGGCTGGCAATACTCCTGTATTTATTAAATTGTAGGTTGGTTGATTATAAAGCCTAATTCTGCTTCTCATTCACAGCTGCTCCATAACATCTGTTCAACTGTAGAAAACCAGTTTCTGACCAGGCTTTACTGAAACAACTGGAAGCCACCGGAATTATAAAAATTTAAACAATACAAAACAAAACAAAACACCAACTGAAAGCTAGATTAGATGAATAACACCACTCTCAAAGTAAATATGAAGCTGCAGTTAGTTAGCTTAGCATTAGGACAGTTAAAAGGTGGAAACAGTTAGCAGTTCTTTCTCCAAACATGAAAAATTACCTACCAGCATCTCTGGGACTTACTGCCTTATACATCTAGTTTTCTGAGTTCATGCAAGAGACAAATTAAAGGCAAACATTTTCTGATTTCCTGGATGGGGCCATGACTTCCTGTAGTCTGTTGCGCCGGCGCAGTTGCCAGGCAACCAGCATACCCCGGAAATAGTCAGGCACGAAACGCCCCACACGCCAAAACTTGTGTAATGAACGAAATAAACATATAAAATAATAGATATCAATCATTCAACTTCAACGGTGCTAATGAGAAAAAAAAGTTTTTCCCTGCAGAGTCGGGATAGCTGTTTTCAGTCTGTATGCTAGGCTAAGCTAACTGGCTGCTAGCATTAGTTCTTCCGGTAAACCGAGGCCGCGCTGACTTGAAACGATTCTAAACGACATTTGAAACGTGGCTACTGTCATCTTGTGGATTTTATACGTTACTACAAAATAGAGTTTGACTGAGACATAAACACGGAAAAAACGCCATAAAGCACTTGTGAGCGATCCAAAACAAAAGTTTAAAAATCAGAAAGATTATATCATTGATTTTTTAAAACTAAACATACATTAAGCCTAGTTGGCATGCAAATAATATGACAGCCACTGGCCTTTATATTTTTGACATCACCACAAGACTTGGCTTTTATTGACAGCTGGATTTTATATTTAATAATACAGTATATGCTCTCCAGACACGAGAGCAGTATAAATCCTCTGTAAAATGTTTCACTGCTACAAAGCTGGATGTAATAAATAACTTGATTAAACATCGCTGCAGGTGTTTAACGATCCTCCTCAGTCTATTTCCGAACATCTCACCTCGATGAAGAACACGGACCAGAACTTGCTCCAGGCCTGCGACTCGCTGAGCGCCCCGTGGCTGGCCAGATGTGTCCCTTTGACGGTGATGACAGCGTGAGCCACTCCCATGAGCAGCATGCCGGCCAAAAACCACTGGATCTGGGAGGAGCCGAGCAGCAGGAAGGCTGCAACACAGAGCCAAGGGACTCATTATGAGTTCCCAATGACTTGATCCGGACGACAGCACACACATTACATTATCAGTGACATAAGTTAAACAATATAACTTACACCTACATCTTTTTATGTTCCTTTTGGTTATTTTCAATCCTTATGAATGTTTCTTTCTATGCATTGAATTTGTCTCTTGACTTCTCATATTTCAGCAAGATTAAAAATGTGCACTAGCGGCCTCATGAGGCCACAATGAGTATTTTTACACACAGGAAGACAAAGTTGCTGGATGTATAAAAATGGAAAAACAACTTTCCTACACAAAGATCCATAAAACTTGTAAGCAAAATAATAAAACAATAAAAGTTTGAGCTGAGGGGGAACAGAAAGACTTCTCAAAGGTTTAAATTTCTTGAGTGGAACTTAGCTGAAGTCATTTTTTATAACATGATATTATAGTGAATTATCAAGAGCTGCTGCGGATTTTTTTTAAAAATATATTTGTTGTCTAATTACAAACTATTATGGGTTTCTCATCTCAAAACCTTCCAGGACCAAGAACCATCAGTTAATAGACATGAACATTTTGTGCATGAATCCAATATTAGACTATTAATTTACTAAATTAAGCTAACTATGCAAAATAAATCTGCTTTAATCGATATTCTTACAATAAGAATTGCTCAAATTACTGTAGTGTGTTAATATATGTAAGGTTTGCATCTCAGTATGATATGCTTAAAGTTAAGAGTTAAAACATTAACTTTTGTGCTGCACAAGTGGAAATTCTGACTGTTGCCACAAAAACAGTCAGGAATTCATGAGAGGGGAACCACAAATGATATTTTAAATGTAATCTATGCAGCAGTTGTTGAGGTATGTGAGTCTGGGCCACAGCGTGCGATCAGCAGACCAGCTGACCCACAGTGACATCATTCCTTGGGCGACGCCGCTGTGAGGCTGCAAACACACTGTGTTGTTTCCGATCTGGGAGTGTGACATTCAGCCGGAACAGGCGAGGAGATCAGGTGGAAGAATGAAACTCGATCCTGGACTGGAGGCGACTGCGCTGCTCTTCATCTCACACCGTTTCATCATTACATCACTGGCTCGTGTTTTTGTTTACTTCTGTCTTTTGTTCTGGCAGCTTTCCACATAATGCTAATATTAGGATATAATACAATATTACTAGACTAATGTTCAACTGTGACCTTTTAGTTTGAAATTTTAAGGAACATGAGAACATTTGTACGAACTTCTCTGTGAGTTCAGTTTGAAGATGGAACGAACTCGCTCCGATCACATTAAATAATTAATGAAATGCAGCATCCATGTGTCTGCACTGTGGCAACAGATGAGGCTTTAAAACTGTAAAAAAAAACAACAACTCTGCAACACAAGCAGCCGCTGAGTCTCTGAGAGGCTCCAGCAGCTCAGTTTATGTGACACATTTCCTTCTTAAACCAAATAAACCTGCGCTGAAACGCTGCTGCTCCTGTTTCAAAGCAGCCTATTTCGAGGTGATAAGTCACGAGCTCAGAGACACAAAAAGACAGATGCCTCCTCAGACTCACTGGGACACTGAATCAAATTCAGATGTGAGTATGTCTTCACCCTTATGCTGCAGGCAGGGATATAGCACATCGACTGATTTGAGGAACACAACGAATGAGCAGTTGAAGGAGAGTAAAAACAGCAGAATTGCCCTTTAACTGCAGGCACGTCTGCAAGATTACAGCTGGACCTTGAACCAGGTGCACGTGGTGCTGCAAGGCTGTCAGATCCAACGAGTGACAGAGTGACAATGGACATGCAGCCTAATTGAGGTCAGTCGCTGACCACCAGTGACCCAGATAGAGGAGGGTGGGTTGGGGGGGTGGGGGGCGTCACTGTGAATGTGTAAACCAGCTTTGACAACAGCGCTGAGCTGAACGAGCCTGTTTGCATTTTAACTCGACGGAAAGTGATGAAGTTTCTGATTAAGGGCTGAAAAAGACAGCAGATCCATTTATTTATTTATTTATCTATTTATTTAATTTGTAAGTTTCTCTGCAATATCAAACATAAATAGTTGATTGAACTAATTAATTTCACAGCGTTCTGCCCGACAGTAAATTGGAAATTTCAGGGGTTTGGACTTTTGGATCCAATAAAATGAGAATTTTTAAGACACATTTTGTACCAAAAGAACTTATGATTTAAGACATAAAGGTCATTTCAGAACCTCACCTCCTGTTTTTTGGCTCTAATTCTCACTTTTTAATGAAAATTTCAAAGATTTCATTGTTTTAATAATGTATTCATGTCAACCAATAGCTGACAGATTCATAAACAGTCGTAGTGAAATCTCCAGATACAATTTCACATTTTGCTGCTGTAAAAATTCTGAATTGTAGAATTTATATAAAAACTACAAGTCAAAGTTTTAAAAGATAAACAGGAGATATATTTATAAGATCCAGTGTCGCTGCAGGAAGTTTCCATTGTTTTCTTCATTTTTTCAGCAGGTACAAATGTCACTTATAATAATATGATGTTGATGTTCTAGAGTTAATTTATGTCATAAAAAAACTTAAAAATACTGATAAAGACTTTTTTTTTTCTCATGCACTTCAGTGACTTTTTAACACTGAGGCCAAACGATGACCCGAGCAGCTGTGAGCTGAATCTTACCGGGCGGCAGACAGAAGAACGCCGCTGCCAGGATGCTGCAGTCGATCCCCCTCCTCTCCCACCAGCTGCTCTCCTTCACCGTCCTCTGCACCAGCTTCGTCAGCTCCATCATGAGGGACTCCTTCTCCACCTCCTCACCACCTGTCCCTCCGTTCCTCCTCCAGTCTGCATTCCTCTCCTCTCTCTGCTCTGAATCCTTCTTCCTCTTCACTAACATCTCCCCCATCCCCTCATCCCGTCCTTCCCTCCACTCCTCCGGTACATTCTGCATGTCAGCTCCAGACGAGCGGCTCAAAACGGAGTCACCATGCGGTCTGAGGCGGCCGGCGCTGAACCCTGATCACACGTTGTACCCTGAGCATGAAGTCCTCAGGTCAAAGTTAGCATTGCGAAAGTCCTTATTGGTGAGAAGCATTGTCAGAGAGGCCCAGCCCCCTTCCTGCTGCTTCAAACGCCTCGTGGACCCTCCTCTCCTGCCCCCCTCCTCATCTCTTTTGCTCCGTTTCCTCCCTTTTTTTCCCCCCTATCAGCTGACCCCTGATGCAATCCAGCAGCAGTGGAATTTGTTGTAAGAGCTGTGACGTGACGGATCCAAAAATTCCACACAAAGCTGCAGTTTCTCAGCTCGCAGTCGACTTCTCCGTCCTTCTCCGGTGTCTCATACATTCTGCATGCCGCTCACCCCCTCCTCATGTTTCTTTGTCTCAGCTCCCCTCCTCCCCCCTCCCTCCCCCTCCCCTCTCTGTAACCTTGGCAAACATCCTGGGAAAGGATCGGGAGAAAGACGGGCTGAGGAGTGGATTAACAGCGGCTGTTCGGCTGTTTCTTCACTGGGGGAAAGTTCAGAGTGAAAAGCGGAGGATGCTGGTGTGTGAGAATGTGTGTGATAGTTGGGGTGTGTTTATGGTTGTGTATATTTCTGCATGTGCATATCTGATGTCAGTGCTGCTCTGTTTCTGGAGACGGGCCAGTGTTCTGGGCCTGAGGCCGTGCTGACTGCAGCAAACACTTTAAAAGAGACAGTGTGTGTATTTTTGAACCTGCAGGACAGCAGGTACTTCAGAGCAGGAAACACAAGAACGCCAGGCTGTCCGACAGCAGCGCTCACATCCACCCACAGCCTCCACCCTGTTGTTTTCATCCATACAGGCACTGATCACCCGTCAGTGTCCTTTAGTGCAGAAAAGCCAGACACAGCAAATATTCAGCAAACACTGTTTGTGTGTATAAAAATTAAATTCACAACCAGAACGAGAATATTTCCCCTTATTTTAATAAAAGATGATAACGGTTGTTGTTACATCCTCAGATACAAAAACAGATTTATTTATTTTTAAACTGACATTCATGCTCAGTCACACACTCTGGAGTGCACAGACAGACGAACCCTCAGTGAAACCAAATACGTGCCGAGTAACCTGAGACAACAGTGTTATCTGGCACACACTCACGTAACCCCGCAGCACCACCGCATTGTTTTCACTGTCGCAACAGTGTTTGCAGAGCAACAGTCAGTCTGAGGCCACTTTCATTCATAAATAAACCCACAAGGACCAAGTTACCGTCGTTTATGTGCCAGGAAGTGAAATAACATGTGTGAAGTACGAAAACTATACATTGAAGATACAACAAAAATATATTTAAAGGGCTGGGAACGTTTATCAATACATGAACAGTTCATTGATACATGAGTGAAATGATAACGAGTGTAACAGGAACAGACAGGTTAAACTTCGCTGAAAACACAGAACAGAACATGTGTGAACGTGTTTGTAAATGTGGCAAAGTTTTCCCATAAAATGTTCGTTACTTATTTTAGCTCCAGTCAGATGCCTGAACTCCGTGTTGCCTTCACTGACTGCACGGACGTCAGTGCATGCAGGCAGCATCATGTTTGCAGAAAGAACAGATTTTCTGTCTCCAACCTGTAAATAAATAAAAACACAAAAATTGTTTGTCTAGATGTATTGTGACGTGTGCTAAAGTGCTCTGTTCTTATAAGCCTCCACAGCTCCTTGATGTCGTCTCATGTATTGCATATCGCCACTAGATGGTGCCATTTAGCCTGTAAAACAGATGACTGGGCTCAAGCAGCTTCTTACCTGAAAGTCTCTGCTGCCTCACCTGCACTCAGGTGGTTTCAGTCACAGTTTATAACGACTACTGAACTTTACGTACTTACAAGAATAATTTAAGGTTGATTTTCAAATTCTAACAAGTGCAACAAAAGTAAATGAAACCAAAGTGAATGAAGTGATGAAGACGTCAAACATGCAGATATCTGAGTGGAAAAATGTGTGTGGGAGTGAAATGTAAACGCAGGATTTAAATGTCTTGGTGGATGATCTGCTTTAACAGACAGACAGTTGGAGATCTGCCTGTGAACAGAAAAGCTTTCCTCTAAAAGTTTGTGTGACAGATGTTTATGTTGTAGGAAAAGACAGAGGTTCTTCTCGTTTAAATCTAAATGTCCTTTATTCCAAACTGACCTTCAAAGCTCAGTATCTTCAATGGCCTCGGGTTCATCTAGAGTGTCTAAACGTCTCCTGCAGGCATCCAGAAGCTTCTTCCTGGGGCCCAGAGGGATGTGAATGCTGGTGAGGTCCTGATCTGAACAAAGCAGCAGAGCCTGCAGGTCGATCTTCTCCCTCCTGAAGATCTGCATGAACTCGCTGAGGCCCTGAGAGGCCAGGAAGGTCTCCAGAGGGCTGTTCTCCGGCTCAAAGTCCTCATCCAACGCAACATCAGTCTCTTCCCACGGCAGCTCCTGCAGGTTCCTCTCCTGCAGGCTCAAAGCGCTGCCGATGCTGTCCTCGTCAAAGCTCGGCGAGCGTCGAGGCAGACGTCCTCGCAGACGAACGTTAGGCGCTCGACCCACAGGTTCGCTCCCTGCTACGCTCCCTTCATCACGAGCCCCGACGCCAAACATGCCTCCAGTCATGTAGTTCCTCCTGAACACCATGGTGCCGAGCCCCGGGCGGGTGAACAGGGAGTCCCGTCCGGAGTCAGCGCTGATCTCTGAGTACGCAGCCTCATGGAGGCCCGGGTCGCTCATGGCACGAGACACAGTGTCGGCATCGTCGTCGTCGTCATGGGAGAACATGTCGCGGATGTTGAGACGCGAGCGCTCCTTCAGGTTCGTGTAAGTTCCCTGTTTGAGGAACATGACATCATTTCCGAGCTGCAGGCCGGAGAGCGAGCGCACGCTTTTCCTACCGTCCTCGTAGATCTTGAAGGATCCATCAACCTGCTTCTTCTTCTCCAACTTCTTCTGTATCTTGGCCTTGCCCTTGGCTGTGGAATGCAGGGTGGCCTGAGAGCAAAACAGGAAGTTAGAAAAACTGTGAAACTCCATTCAGACCACCGAACAAACAAACCTGTCAGACTTTAAACACTGTACGACAGAATCAGAGCTGAGAGGTGAGTGAATTTTGGATCCATCAGAGGGACAATAACACCACTCTGCTAACGCTAATGTTGCATCTGCTGGATGAATGACAACACATCACAAACACATTCACCTTATTAACTCTACCAGATAAGTAAATGTAAATGTCCTGTTTACAGGTCGTTCTGCTGCGCCAAAGTGGCCAAAAAAATATGTTCAGAATTAAAAAAATGCAAAGGAAGGGCTAACTGGAGGTGATACAACGATTTCTTTTTATTTAGTTACTGATTTTTCAGAAAGAGTGATGAAGAAAACTCAAAAATAAGTGAAGACCTGGGAGCTGAGAGAACAGCAGTCCTGATCCTGATCTAAAAATTCCACCTTAACACAGAGTCAGTGAGCAGTTACCTGTGAGTATGGCATGTTGGAGGTGACGGTGTTGAACTTGCGGCTCAGCGTGCTGCCGCTCGTGTAGCTCGAGAGGCTCATCGTGTCCAAGTTGTCCAAGGTCGCCGACTCCTTCACGAACCTCCTCTCCATCCGCTCGCGGTGCTTCTTCTGGAGCTTCTCGCACTCTTTGATGCGGCGCTCTGCGGCACGGAAAGCTCGGTCCTTCAGTTTGCTCACGAGCTTCGGGTTGAGGGTGATCTGCTTGGCGGCGATGGAGTCCAGGTAGCGGACGCAGTCCATGTGTCCCTTGGTGGCGGCCATGTCCAGCGGCGTGTGGTAGTCGTTGTCCAGACACCACACGTTGGCACCGAAAGCCACCAGGAAGGACAGGCAGCTGTGGTGGCCGTTGGCAGCGGCCAGGTGGAGCGGCGTGTTTCCCCAGATGTCACACTTGTCCGGGTCGCCACTGGAAGACAGGGGACGAGACGAGAAGCCATGTTGGATCTAATACTGACCATCATTTTCTAGAGCTGACTGCAGCGTTTTATGTGTCTGTTTATTTCACCTGAAGATAGTAAAATCAATTAAAGATGATTAATTTAATTGTCTCTTTTTCTGCAGAGGTTTCTGATTTCTTATTCTGCAAAAACAGATGTTTTCCAGAACATCTGGAGCCGAATTCACTCAAATTCACTGAAAAACTCGACCTTGTGTTGCTGATCTTCTTACGAACAAAACTGAGGTACTTTACACGAAGAGTTTTTATTTTACACTCTCTGGATACGAAAACATGTTTTTCATGCTTTGGCCTGCAGTGTCTGACTGCAGCTTCTTATATCTGAGTTTTGTCTTTTTTGTTTTTATTGTAAAGGGAACATACTGTATTTGTGTTTCGGCCAAAACAAAACAACCACATTACATTTGGACCTACAATATTCTAAATGTACAATAAGATAAATCATTTAAATGATGATAATAATGAAATAAACTTTATTTGTAGCCTGAACATGTAAAGTGCATCATGAGTGAGTTTGGGGGTTTTTTCCGTCCTCGTCAGATGGCAGTAATATAGCTGAGAGCTAACATCTGCCGCTCGAATATCATGATTTCACTCGAGTGTATCATGGAAATATTACTGTCATATCCGAGAAGCACTTCCCATAATGCTGTGCAAGTAGTAACAGATCAAACAAGGACACACTGGACTTTGGATTTTGGTTTTCGGTGGATTATAGTTTGCAGAAACATGTGCAGCATGTTGACTCTTCCACACTCTGTATCCTTCACGCACAGTCTGTTGTCTTAGATGAGCTGTGTTTGCATTGAACTGAAGCTCCTCCTCTTCCTGTTTTTCTCTCCGCCCACATGAGTCCTGATCAATAATTAAAGCGCTGCAGGTTAAACATGACAGAGGTGACTCTGCATTATTTATCCCACACACCAAGAGCCTTTTTTTGCAGACACCCAGAGACACAGTTACCACACACCGCAGGGTCGCCACCTTTACCTGCACCAACCCTGATTTCAGGTCCCGCCTGCACGCCGGCGAAGTGTGCAAGCGTCACGTTTGATATGAAAGAAAACAGCATTTGGTTTATGTTTTATATTCATAGCATTGTATTTTGTTGTCAGCTGAAAGGGCAGTTTAGTGGATCATATTCTGGAGATACAGGCAGGAAAACAGTGGTAACACCAAAGAGGAATCACATCAAACCATCTCAAACATCTGCCAAGAGCTCAGACACTCAAACCTCCAACAACCAGCTGTTTACGAGCACCATGTGTGTCCGGATCTCTGACATTAAAACCTTCTGGGTTTAAAAAGCAGTTCTGACCTCTTTAGGAGCTTCTGGACAAACATGTGCTTGTTGAGTCCCCCCCCGTTACCCTCCTTTGTTAATTGTTCCCGTCCGTCGCAGCACAAAGCAGACTGCACATGAAGCTTCATTATTTGTCCAGAGACCCAGAAACCCTCAGCTGGGATCTAAAAACAGGATTCCAGCCGCTCGGCTTTAGAAAATCAAAACCATTTTCTGTGCAGTGAACCGAAAAGTTGAACTCCTGCAGTGAACTTTCATTCTGCAGCTCAGCTTCAGTCATGTCGACTCTGCTCCGCTCCCTGCAGGAACCCTCATGTGAAGAAGATGCATCCATCCATCACTGTGACCTTTCCTGAGTCTGCAGTCGCCTCGCAGCATCAAACTCATCCACCCTCCACTTCACTGCTCCTTCACCCCGTAAACCTGCCACCGTGACAGACTGTGTTTCTGTCTGCTGCTGGAGAACAGGCAGTAAATATGAAGCTGCATGAGCGGCTGCTTCGTCCGTCTGCTAAACCTCGAACAAAAGACTCTAATGCATCAGCTGCAACTGATCGCAGCAGAATATAGACTTACTTTTATAATTATCTCAGTTTTCTATTACAAAGTTAAAGAAAACGCTCGGATCATATCTGCCGCTCGTTCCTGCACAGACGCTTCAGTAACTGATTGGCATAAAAAAATGGCTTCTGTATTGTAACTGAATCAGATTAAAACCTGCAGCGGCTCCTGTATGTAACGGATTAGCCTTCGACCACACCTGTGAGATTAAACATGAAGTTATCAGGCTTCAGATGCATCAGCACACACACACACTTCATTACAGAGTGTGTATTTATGTTTCACACGCTTGATATTCTGACCTTTCTCCGTAATGAAGCTGTTAAAATGTGCAGACCTCCACCTCCATCTGCAGCTGCACTGATTAGATCAGCGAGGGGCAAATGTGGCAGAAGGTTTTTGCTGTATATTTATTCCAGTATGAGCGGGAATAAGTTTAAAATATACAATAAATATATTAAAACTGATTTTTATAAGGCTGCAGAAATTTTAAAGAAATTCTAGTGATGAGGAACATATTTATCTTCTTGTAAACTTGAGCATCGTAACGAAACAGAAGTTTTGTGTTTGAAGGATTTTTCTTAAAACAAGTGAGATTTCTCATTAAAATAGAAATGATCCACTTATTTCTGTTGAATTTTCTTATTAAAAATGGACAAAAGAGTCAAAATAGAATAAATAACAGTATTCATCTTAACTATAGAGGGAATAAATCAGAGAAAATGATATTTGACTCAAAAAAAAGTTGACAGGAAGTCCTAAAAGAAGACAGGTGCATTTATTTTTACCGTCTCTGGTTTTAAAACTGTTGACTTTTTGAAAGAAATATGTTGCTTATCAGATGTAAACACACTCAGATCCCGGTCTCCGGTCTCCGGTCCGGTCTGTGGACTCACCCTCTCCCCACGATGAGCCGCAGCGTCTCCAGGTTGCCGTGGTAAGCGGCCCATAAGGTCGGTGTCATCCCGTCCTCATCCGGGGCGTTCAGCTCCTTCCGCGTGGCCTCCTTCAGCACGTCCAGGTAGCCGTCCCGGGCCGCCCGGTGGTACCGGTCGTTCATGGCGGCGGCCTGGACTCACTCAGAGTTCGGTTCCATGGAGAATCTGCGCCGTTAAGGCAACTTTGGGTCCGGGACGCGGCGGGTCCGGACGGGCGCGCGGCCTGGACAGGCACGGAGCGGGCTGACAGGCTGGTTACTAAGGAGACGAACACGAGGCGTGCTGGTTGTCAAGTAGAGGGGCGGGGCTCATGTGATTAGACACGCCCCCTTTCCAAAAAAATGTACAGACGAACTTTGAAACAAAACGATGATTTGATTTTAAAAAACTTCTTTAATAACTAACTTTTTCTGTCAAATTAAAGTGGAAGAAAAAACTAAAAGTCTTTCTTTGTAACAAAAAAGGATTTTGTGAAAAATCAACAACATACTCAAAACATTAAACTGAAAACAATTTGATGATTTTTCACCTATTTTTATTCACCTATTTATGAGTTATCTAATATTTTATATTAACTGACATGTGAGCCCTATTTATTTTTTCTGCCTTTATAGTTTTAATTATTATTTTTAAAATAAAAAAGTACCAACAGGAATAAAAAGCAGGATGCAATACAAATTACTTAAGTTCAGAAGTATGAAATGCAGCAGAAAAGACTAAAATGAAGTAAAAACAAATGAGAGTAGAACAAAAAGCAGTAAAGTATAAGGTGAAGTAGAACAGATGATTGAGCTCAACGTTAAATCAGAACAGAATAAAAGACAACATCGTGAAATTAAAACAGTTTTAAACGGAATAAAACAGAGGGCAGCAGAGTCTAAAACAACAGAATACACTGGATTACAGAAGCATACAGTAGAGTTCACCACTGTGTGCCGATGAGATACGAAAAGTAAACAGAATCGATCAGTGTGACGTCACAGAAGTTCTTCCGGGTGTGAGGTGATTTCTTCAGACGATTGATTGGCGCCAACAGGTAAGTTGATCGATTTTTTAACAGCAGGTAGATGAGACAACAGCTGAAAAGTGAAGATTCAGCAGGTTTTCTTAAACTGATAAGAAACTAAATGAGATTTTGAGATACTTTTTTTTTTTCTGAAACCGTCGTATTAATCAGCTTGTTTGTCCTCGGTGACCTAAATGTTGAACTTATTCTGTTTCTGTCAGGAAATCGTGATTGATTTGGCACGAGCTGTCAGTTTCTTTTTTAAGCGTCATTACCTGTTTGCAAAAATGGGGCGAGGTTGGAAAAAAGAGAAAGTAATCAGATACTCCTGTTTCTTTACTGTTTTAATGTGTTTTTTTCTGCAGATTAAACTTTCAGGAACAGTCGGTGTTTGAACACACACAGATTTATCACAGCAGATCACACACTGCTGACATTTTCCTCAAACGAGATAATCAGCGATGCGGAACAAGCATGTTGGTCTGATGATGTTATAAAGCATAAAGTGATTGATCTTTTAATTCTGACTCCAGATCAGCCTGAAGAGCTGCAGCCGTGCATGAGTGTGCATCTTTGAATCAGCTGCTTTTGTGCATTTACACAGTTTTTGCTGTTCATTGACTTAAATATTAATGTAAAATAAAAAGCAACACGGATTTTATGAAATATTGTCCTGATTAAATTAACACAAAACTTAATCCCAGATTATAAATATTCTATAAAAAAAGAAAGAAAGAAAAGATGGTGTGTAGTGTTTCCTTTTTGGTCTTTATACCAAATTAAAGTCATGTTTTTGTCATTTTAACCATTTTGGAAATATGCTTATTAAGTTTATCATTGAGGATTGGATGAGATTATTGATATCACGCTCACATGTGTCTGTTAAATATGAAGCTACAGTCAGGAGAAGGCTAGTTTAGCTTAGCATAGAGACTGGAAACAAGGGGAAATGATTAATCTGCACAAAAACCAGAGTGTAAAAGTCGTATATTTTGGTTTCATGCAGGTTGTGTCAGATTATTTCGTGGCCCGGTGCAGTGACTTCCTGGATTGTCTCACATATTGACCCCCTTCAGATTCTGACAAATTAAACAAAGCTATATCATGTTGATTGATTAGCTTTCAAAAGTGCTGATAGGCTGTTTTTGTAACCTTCCGTTATAATCTGACTGGCTGTGTCTCCCTATAATAACTAGTCTTTGATCTGAGCTAATCTAAGCCAACAGTCTCCTCCCTGTCAAACAACACTCGACAAACAGAGGTGAGACTTTAATCAATGTACTCGTCTGACAGTCCAAAGGAAAGCAAACAAATATTTTTCCTGTTAATGCTTGATTAGTTTCCCTGTGTTTCTCACGTCTTTTAGAGGAGAGAAAATATCAGAAATAACATTTTGAGAGTCTGCTCATAGATTTTCAAACCATATCAGAGTGAAAATCAGATGATGAAATGAACACAGGTGCATGGTTTGCATTTAGGGATATGATGAGTAGTAAATGGGCTGAAACATGCAAAACTCTGTTACGACCCTTTAACTGCTGCTCAGCTCAATGTAAAGGGTGTGTTTGCAGGTTTTAAGCCTTTAAAGGGAGAAGTTATTCATTGATGAATATTTTGTCATTATCTGTTCAACCCATGCTGATGCAAAGTGCAGCTTCACTGCAAAAAGTGATGCAGTTTTCTCCAAAACAACTGAAGAAAACTTGTTTAAAATTTTAAAAAAACAACTTAAAAGAAACATAATATGGTTGCATGCAGCCATATTATGTTTCTTTTAAGTTGGCCACTTTAAACCCTTTTTTAAGCTGGAAACTTCACTGTAGCTGCTAAATTAAAAGCATTAAATGACTCAAAAGAGTTGTTAAAGTCTTCTAATTGGTTTCCATCCAGTAAGCAAATGAAAGCTGTGATGTAAAGTGCACTTCATTTGTTTTAAATGGGCTGAAAAGTGCAAATGACCAGTCTGATCCTGTGAGTTTAAAACTGAAACTGAGCCGCAGCAGGTTATCAGTTTTGATTAAAGCATTAGCTGCCACTCGAGACGCCGCACTGATAAGAGTGAGGTTACATTTGTAAGTCGGTTCCTGGTGTCGACTGTACGCAAACAGTGACACCTAATGGCTCCGAGCCCAGCTGATAAACCCTTTCAAAGTAAAACCTCACTGCTGCCTGAGAGAAACCAGGCAGCAGGCTGACACAGATTCTGCTCAGGTGTTTCTGGGGCGGGAAGCGAACTTTGCTCAAGAGGTAAAAAAAGAAAGGTGAGCGTGAAAAGTAAACATGATACCTGTCCTTTTCCAGAGCAAGGTGTGTCGTTAGCTGTCATGCTGGATCGAGAACACACCTTCAGCCGTGTTGGAAGGCGGATCAGCAGGATAACCGGCCCCTTTCGGACGCATACTTTCACATGCTGAGCGTCAGGATTTCACCTGAGGAACGAACGAATGAGAGAAAACACTGAGATTTGAATGAAAAAGAGAAAAAACAAGACAGACAGTGAAAGAAACTAAGAGGACATTTTAGAGGACCGACGTAAAAGGTGAATATGAATTCAGATATTGAACTCACAGAACTGGAATCCTCTTTGGGAACCCCTGGACACCCTTCTGATGGAGAACCAGGTGTGAGCTCAGACCATCAGATCCAGGATCTGGAGCAGGTCTGGATCCCCAGCGGGAGGCGTCTGATCTCTGGTCTGCTGGGTCTGAACGTGGTGCTGCTGGGAGCGGCCCTGTTCGCCGGTCAGGCCTTTAACCCTGAGGGCCTGAAGCACCAGGAGCCGCAGGTGTTCATGCTGCTGCTGCTGGCGGTCAGTCTGGCCTGGATGTTGTGGTACCTGCTGTGGGCCAGGAAGCAGCCCGACATCAGCCCACATAAAGACCACCACGCCGGGGGGATGACTGTCACCTGTGAGCTCCAGAGCTTTTTATGACAGAATATGAAGTGTTTTTTTCGGCTCATGTGATGAAACGTGTTTCCTCTCTCTCTTCTGGTCCAGTGGTCCTCCTGCTCTTTGCTGCTTTCAGTCTGCTGCTGTTCGTCTGCAGGATCGGTTATTTGATCAGCGTGAGGGAGTGTAAGCCTTCTGCTCAGGTGTTTTCTCCGTTCATCGAGGCTCCTTTTCTCATTCTGCAGGTAAAGACATTCATTTCCTGGTAAAGACAAAACTTCAGCTGCAACTTTCCTCTCCAGAGGAGGCGCTGAAGCAACAGCAAAAACCTGATTAGAAACCTTTAATGGTAGAAAAATAAACTTAAATGTTTTAAAGAAAACTCTCAACATTTTACAGAGTTTTACTGAACAGTTATAACATGCAGATAAAAGCCTCAAAAAGAGTTTATGAAATTTAAAATAAAGTCAAATTTACACTTAAAATGAGGAGAATGTGTTGTTTATTATTTTTTTACATTTATTGTCTCACCTTAAATCAAAGAAAAACACTTTTACAATCATCATATAATCAATAATCTGTTTTGTTCACACAGAAAGAAAAAGACAAGAATTAATGAATTTTTGCTGCATTTGTGTGAGAAATGAATCCGAAACCTGATCAGCAAACAAACATTCAAAAATCTTCAAAAGGCCTTAATATCCCCTTAATTTATCCCATAACCCCTTAAATTAAAAGTAGGAGCTGTGCAAAAATATTTTACTGACTCAAAGATCCTTTAATCAGCTTTCTGTCATTAACTTCTGGTCTTCATCAGCTTTATTTTACCTGCAGCACTTTTTATAAGACTTGAGCAGAAAGGATGTCATAATTTAAAAAACCTTAATATTAGATTAATTTTTTAAATTCCTACTTTTTTGTCCTTAAGACTCTTTGTTTTCCTACAGAACAGTTTAACACTGAATTGTGGCTCATTTGTGTTGTTTTTCTGTTGCAGACATATTTGCTGTGGGCTCACTCCAAAGACTGCGTTCACAGACACAAAATAATGACCAGGTGCATCACTTTATATATTATATTACTATTTACCCATGAATTTCATACATTTTCTACATATTTCTGAGTTTTTAATAAAAGATTGCAGTCATTTTTAGCTCAAGGTGAATGTTTTTCTTGGTACATTTTGTTTTGTTACCTTCATGTTTGAATATGTTGGTATTTGCATGCAGGTCTGGACTGATGTTGCTGCTGTCTGCTGACCTGCTGCTGTGGCTGAACGCAGTGACGGAGGACACCATCCACGAAGAGATTGAGTTCGAAAAAGAAGAAAAGCTTGAATTTGGCAACACAAACTCATCAGAGGCAGACTCGTCTGATTTAGGAGGTAGTTGATGTAAAGTTAGTGTACTCACACACTCCTGTTGTGTACTTTAACTGCAGTGTTTCCCGCCTTCATGTTTCCTTTTAGAAATGTACAATTCGACCTTCTGTCAGTGCAGCGCGAGTGCAGCCTGTCTGACCTTCAGAAAAGGCTTTGAGATCCTTTATCCCTTCAACATGGAGTTCTACCTGATGGCCGGCTGCATGATCTACGTCATGTGGAAGAACGTGGGCCGCAGAATGAGCCCGGGTCACCACCACGTCGGTCAAAAGCTCACCCTGCGCGTCGTCTACGAAGGCGGGATCATATACGGCCTCGTGTCCGGCGCCCTCGTCCTCATCGCAGGAGTGACCGTCTTCATCCTCTACCAGGTGTGGGTGAGCCGGTGGGAGCTCCGCCTCGCCGCCTTCCTCATATTTTACGGTTACCATATAGTCGTCATGCCCATCATGTCTCTGTGCTGCCTGGCCGGGATGCTGCTCCAAAGGATGGAGAGGAGGGCGAACGAAGGCGGGCACAACCCCACCCGCAGCCTGGACGTCCTCCTGCTGGTGGCAGCAGCTCTGGGCCAGATCACCCTGTCCTACTTCTCCCTGGTGGCGGCCCTGGCTGAGGGGATTCAGGGGCCCCTGGGGGACCTGGACCTGTCTTACTCCCTCCTCAGCCTGCTGGAGCTCATCCTCCAGAACATCTTCATCATCCAGGGCCTCCACAGGCACCCGAAGCTCCGCACCAAGAAGAAAGAGAGGCGGTGGAGCAGCATGTTAAAGGTGAACACAGTTTTCAAACCTCTCATATGAATCGCAGGTGAAATTTTAAGAATCATTTAAAGGTTTTGTTTCGTTTAAATGATAAACTGTCTCTCAGCCAAAGAGGAAGGCTTCCGCACCGGCACAGGAGGAGAAGAAGACGAATGATTCGCTTCTGGAGGGAAACACATCAGCTGCTGATCAAAGGCATGATGGGAAAAAGGCCTGGACCAAAAGAGCGATGAAAGAGATCTGTGCTTTCCTCATCCTGTCTAACATCATGGTAATGTCATGTGTTTTAAAAGAAATACACGTTGTGTTGTTGCTTCTGCATTCATTCATTCATTCATTCATTCACCCCCTCCTCTCACAGCTGTGGATCATCCCTGCGTTTGGAGTTCACCCTCAGTTTGAAAACGGCCTCGGGAAGCAGTTTTTCGGTTTCTCCGCATGGTTTGTGCTGGTGAACCTGAGTCAGCCGCTCAGTGTTTTCTACAGGATGCACTCGGTGGGAGCTTTGATGGAGCTGCTCATCTCTGCGTGACGAGCTGCTCCGATTGCCAAACACTCGGCGGAAACAACAGGAGACACGTTTTTAAAGTTATTTTACATGGACTCTTTCGGTCTGACGTTGTTTTTCGTGCAACTGTCACATGTGACAATCGTGTTCCTTTAACTTTGTTTTTCTGTTTGTGTCTTTCCTGTTTGAACAGACAATCCTTTGCACACAGTCGGCTACATGCTCAGATGGTTTTTCCAGTTTTTAATGGAAGAAGAAGAAAAACTACAAAAAACAACCTTTAGCATGTTCAGCCAGCATGGCAGCAGCTCTTCAACCTGTGAAAAACCTGAATTTATGCTGGAAAAATTATAAATGGTCAATAATTTCAAACCTTATCAAGAGCAAATAATCATCTCTTAAACTATTAAAGAGTATTTGTAATCCCACAAACTCTCAACCTGACCCTTAAGGCAAATTTACAGCCTGTGAGACAGTTTTTCAAATCAGTTTCATTGTTTTTTTTCAGGTGCTTTTATCCAAACTTCATGAGTTTATTAGCAAACAGAACCTGCTGTCATTGTGACAAATAAAACCTAAACTTATTTAAACTTTAGATCGATATCAGACTGAGGAGCTACATTATTATGAGGTTTATGTTCTGTTCCCCACTGAATGCAAAGCACAAATGCAAATATTGACCATAAACTTCAACATCTGGTCTGCAAACACCCTGAACTCAACATGCAGCACCTTCATCAGAGTCAGAGCTGATTGCAGATCAGTGTTGGACCTTGCTGATGCTCGTGTGCTGCAGCAGGTGAAGCAGATTGATGGTGTCTAACATGGATGTGATTTTCAGGTGTCCACATACTTTTGGCAGGAGATAGTTTTACATGAAATAAGTTTCTGTGAGCTCATGTTGATCTGATCAGTGTTTATTTGTGGATGTAACACTTTGTATTTACATGTTGAAGTCGTACAGTTTTTTCAGCGTCTGATCAGAAGTTCGGTTCCCTTTCAGAACCACATGAAGGTTCTCAGTTCAGCAGGATCCTTCAGTCCGGAGAACGCTGGCAGGAGTTTGTGACTGTTTCAGGTTTAAAAGACGATGGAGGAGCATCGAGTGTGTTTTACATCACAAATCCATGTGAAAAACTTCCCTTTGAAACTTAAACAGATAATTCTATTTTTGGCAAAGTGAGAAAAATTAATATTCAACAATCATCGCTGCTTGTTTTCTTTCAAATGTCCGTCTGATCCCAGATCAGGTGTGAGGAAGCTGAACCTGCAGATCTTGTTTGTTTGAGTGTGTGAGAACAGCTGGATCTTCTCAGCAGCTGCTCTAAATCCTCTGGATCTCAAAGAGCCTGATGTCCGTGTCGTACCAGATCGGAGGATCCACGTTCCTGCAGAGGAAAAACGAGTGTTTGTTAAAACTCGAGCAGCGAGGACCAAAAGCTTCCTCGCTGCCTGATGTGTGCATGCTCACCGCAGGTAGATGACTCCCCACATGTAGGTGCGGAACCACATGGTGGTGCCGGCGTTGGCCTGGTACTTCCTGATGAGGATGGGATGAGGGACGGGCAGCAGGCCGACGAGCGTGCCGTGCTGGAGGAACTTCAGGATTTCTGACTCGTCCGTCAAACCTCTGAGGACGACAACATTTGATCTGACTGATTAAAGCCACTATAATCATCTTTCATATGTTAAATGATGTGTAAAGTAAAAGTCTGATACGTTTCTGTCTGCTGCTGAATGAGGAACCTGATGTTAAAGGATTTCGGTATTTATATTTTGCAGAGTTCTGAACTTGGTGTCTGACATTTCCAGAAAAAAATGTTTTAAATAACTGCTAATGCAAACTGAACATTTCTTTCTGCTGCAGCTTCACAGTAAAAGCATTAAACTTGCACAGCACATGTTGTCTTTTATTTTGAAGCATAAACAGGAAGTGCAGCTTGTTTGTCAGAAAGCTTAGCACCTGCTACTCTATGAATATTAAAAAAAATGTGTCTACAAAACAAGACAAAGGTCAGTTTTGGCGTCTTTTGGCAGCTGATCAGTTTGAAAGAGAAGAAGAGATGATGTGTGAAGAAGCAGTGAGCTGTTGGATGAAGAACTGAAGGTCCAACTTCTCAACCTGACAACTCCTCTCACTTTGACCCTTTGACTTTCAGAATAAAATCACTGCTGCTCACAGGATGACGGACCATCAACCATCTTTTTTCAGTGTGAAGTTTTTCTTACTTGTCAATGCAAATCTTCTCCACCTGAGGAACGAGGACTTGAAGCAGACGCATGATGGTCTGAAGAGGAAGCTTCGCTTTCCACAACAAAACCTGAATTATGGATGAAAACACAAGAGTCATTCATGTCCTCATCGACTCAGAAACCAGCTGACAGAACAGATATAAAACTCGTACTGACCCAGTCTGAAGTGGCGCTCCAGGCTGCTGATGACGAAACGCTCGACAGGCGACTCCTCGTTGCCTCCGACTCTGCGTGATAAACCTGATGGCGAGATCAAACATGAATACAACACTTAAACCACAGAAAGAAAAAATAAAACAACAGTAACTGAGGTGAAGCCTCGTCACCTCGTGGTCTCTCTCTGAGTTGGACTCTGTGTCGCTGGCTCCGCCTCCAGCGCCGCCGTCACCCGTCGTCTGTGGACAGTCTGCGTGCGGCACAGCGACCATGGTGCCATCCTCACTCACCTGAGCCTTCTCTGTTATCTTATCAATACCTGAAGGATGAAAGACGATTTTTATTTCATTACGGGGAAAAATAAAAACCTCTTTGCCGCCTCCAGGCTGTAGAGGCTCTGAGAAGTTTCTCTGAAGTTCAGCTGAGATCTAAACCTTTAGGTCTGCAGGAGGAGGATGTTCTGCCATCAAAAGATTCCTACAGACAACTGACTGGATATTTACTGAATAAAAAGTCATCATGAAACCTTCAGTGTGTTTGTGAGTCTGACTCAGTACCTGGTGTCGCCTCTAAACTGGCTTTGAGCGTGCCGGGCTCAGCAGGTGCAGCAGGTCTTGAGCCCTCCATTGACTCCATGGTCTGTATGGAGTTGGTCCTGGAGATCCCAGACTTTTTCTTCTTCTGCAGTCCTTTCTGAATGGACGCCGTGTCGGACGGCAGGTTGGCCAGCTGGTGGAAAACGTTCCTCTTTCGGATGATCGTGTACACGAGGTTGCAGTTTCCTGTGAAGGAGATTTAGGACTTTAATGAGTCTCAACGTTCAACTTTGACATCAGTTTGATTTGACTCGAGTTCACGTTCACGCGCTCACCGTCAAACTGATACTGGATGATGTTGTTGAAGACCTCCAGCAGGAAGAAGACCAGGTGGTGATTCTGCGGGGAGGAGAAGAGGAACCAGGGTGTGGAGAAGGCCTCCAGGAGGTGGAGCAGCTTGTTGGCTGCCACCATGGAGAGGCTCTTCAGATACGGAGAAACTGTGGAGGGTCACGGCACAAAAGGTCAAGATGGCACAGCAGAAACCCATGCAGTTCTTGTCTTTATCCACAAGGGAGCAGCATTTAATCTGTTATACTCACTGTTCACTATGATTGTGAGCAGGCAGTCAAACAGAGGCTGGAGGCGCTGATGTCCACCGGTGATGATTTTGTGGAAGATCTGAGCATGAAAAAGTGAAAATTAATTCACCAAACATCAGAAAATACAGCAAAGTGAAAATATGAAAACAAACCTTCAGGCTTTTTAATGAGGAACACAAAACAATCTGAGTGATTAAATCTGAGTTTTACCACGACGAGCAGGTCAGCGTGGGTCCCCGTGAAAACAGGGATGTCCATCGGCACTCGGAGTGTGAACGGTTTGTTCAGACGGACGCCGAAGTTCCTCTCTCCGCTCAACAGCAGGAGGATGAAGACGCCGATGTGCATGAGGCCGACGCGAGCTGCAGATTCACACCGAGCACGAGGTTTTTAAACATAATCTATGCAGGTTAACACACACACACACACACACACACACACACACACACACACACACACACAGCAGGCAGAGGGGCTGACTCACACTGATCTGCTCTGGCGTCGTTCAGGTTGAAGAGGATGGGAACCAGCACGTCCAGCACGTCGCTGCTCTTCAGCACAAAGAACAGGAATTTCTAAAAACACACAAAGTTCAAGTTTAAACTCAAGTCGAGAAACCTCGTTCGAACTCCTGCTAACTTTTTTAAAAAACACTTTTATCTGAAAATACAGAGTTGGAACAAAGTCTCCGACACACAGATGAAACAGCGCCGACCGAAGCCAGTCGTCCAATCACAGGCTGATACACACAATCTACATCCGGTGACTCAGACGATGGATGCAAAGTTAAGTGACACCACTGCTCTTTCCTGTCTCACTGACTCTTCGTCTTGCAGCTTCATTCGTATTTCGAGCTTCACACCTTGTTGCAGTCGCAGAACTTCCAGAAGAGGATGAGCAGCTCCTGGTGAAACTGGATCTTCTTGGTGGAGTTCGGCAGGTAAGTCTGGACCAGAGGGTTGTTGAACAGCCGCGCCAGACCTTTGAGGATGAAGCCTAAATCCTGATGAAAGAACAGAAAACACACTTTCACATGCAGCATTATGAGTGTGTTTGATGCTAACAGGCTAGCTTCTGCTCACTGTACCTCTTCTCTGTGAATCCTGGACAGATAATTCACAAAGAGGTTCTCAGGTCCGACTGGCTGAAAAAAAAACACACAGAAGATCATTTTAAGTCCAGAATCATCATCAGTGTTTGTGTTATAACTCATCCCTGTCTCACCTCCTGCTCATCCACAGCTGGGGGGGACGCAGAGTCGCCCAACGCCTGCAGGGCGGCGCTGGTGGCCGACCCACCCTCGTGCTCCAGGGTGACGATGAGGATCTGCACCGCCTGCTCCACCAGCTGCTCGCGGTGGTCGGAGAACAGCAGGTGGTTGTAGGGGAAACCGTAACCGACGGGGTCGTACGCACACACCACGTTCAGCAGGGAGGTGAAGAGAGGGAGGGCGTGTCTGCGGGGGGTGGAGGGAGACGGGTGGAGGTCAGTCTGTCAGTCTGTCTGTCTGTCTGTATATAGTGTGTGTGTGTGAGTGTGTGTGTTACCTGTTTTCCGGGGAGCAGAAGAAGGAGACCCATGGGTTGAGGTTCTTCTTCTCAGAGGACGGAGGAAGGTACATGGCCTCGGAGAAACAGGTGAGGAGCAACTTCAGCAGCTCTGTTCTGAGCAAACAAACACAAGGGCTGATGGGACATTTTCAGTTTGATAAGTAAAAAAAAAAGCTCTCATACGGAGCATCTGAGTTTCTACTCAAAAAAATATCTTCGGCTCTTCTAAGCTGCACCTCCACCAAGGCAACAAAGACCTCTGAGTGTCCAAATTTAACAGAATCGACCCGTTTGAACCTTCATTTAAATCCAGAACTGTGTGAAATTACAGATAATCACGGTGACTCCAGGGACGATGCATCTTCAGGGTTTTATATTCAGGATTATTAGAGTTTGTGCCGTTTAAGGATGAATTATGCAGCAACAGAAGTGAGTCAGACTCAGAAGCACTGACTTCAAGCAGGAGAAATATCATCAGGCCTTGTAGAAATATCAGAGTCAGTATGAGCTCGTGTCAAACAGGCTGCATGTTTTATTAGGTATGAAATTATTGGAAATAAATACACACGTTTGCAAAAAAAATACCATTATTCAAATCTGTTTAGTGAGAAAACTGTGTCCGATTATCCAAAATTGCACCACAAAATGTATTAAAAGATGCAGTTTTACCTGTTGAGGTCGTGCAAGTAGTTCAGGGGGGGTGACTGAGCGAAGCCCACCCCCGCCTCCCAGATGTACTCACAGCTGTCTATGGACCGAATGTCCTCGACCGCGTCCTGCAGGACAAACAACAACAACGACAAAACGAATGTCAGGCAGACGACAAATGAACTGAAATCTGTTGTTTCTGTTCAGGAGACTTATGGAAAAATACTGAAATGAGGGAAAAATATGTGAGAATTGCAGGAAAAACAGAGAGTTTGCAGGTTTAAACTTGATGCATTTCACTGAAGATAAATTAAAACCAGGACAAGACTCATGAAAACTCAGTGTTATCAGCTACAATGAACCAAAAAACACACAAAGAAAAGTCTCAGGAGCTGAACTGTGATCTGAACGACCTGTTCTGCTTCACATTATCAGTCTAAAATGACCGACTGCGTTCATACGCTGTGATATTTGGCACTAAATATAAAAACTTTATTGAAGTGACGGCTCACACAGCGATCAGCAGATCTGTGCGACTGTGTTCACACCTCCTTCCACCATGTGATCCAGCAAGTGGACTAAGCTGAGTACTCGGCTGACACGGCCGGCGTGGGACACCTCAGCGCTGATAAAAACAGCCTCATGAACAAACCCGACAAGGTGCCGCCGCTGTTCTTCATGAGCAAACTGACAGCAAAGGGCACCGAGCCATGCCAACACCGCCGCCGCCGCCGCCCGCACACAGGAAGCAGCCGCTCGGCGGTTTGACTCAACGACAGAAACGTCTTTGTCACATGTTTCACAACTCAGAAGCTTCAAAGCAACACTTTCTTTAATCTCTGACATCTGAAAAGCTTCTGAACAAAGGTGTTTAGTTGAAACTGTTTGTGATGTTGAGTCACGCAGGAAGTTTTGGTTTCGTCTGGATGTGTTGGAGATAATTTGTCTCTGAAGTTTCTGCTTCCACAATGAAGATGAATGAAATTTCACTTCACCATAAAACTGTAATCAGGTTATCAGAATGTGTCTCTTCTCTCCTGGTTACTCTGGAAAATCCACTGCTTTTATTGGAACGACCTCATACCAAAGAAATAATCTCTGTTTTAAAAGTCGACAGTGTGAGTTTTAAAACTGATGTTTCTTTTCATGACGAATTGTATAAACATAATTTTATTATTACTGATTATCAAAAGATTAAATGTCATTCAGCAGTTTTACGTTCGGGTGGTGGCAGAAAATTCAAACACTGTTTGCATTACTCTGCAAATAAAACCAGAACTATCTGCGCGGCTGCAACACCGGCTTTGAGTGAAGTGGCACTTTAACTCAGATGCATTTTGAGCTTCAGGCTTCACAGGGAAATAAAAGTTCATGATGCTCAGAAGCTTAATGTGTTTCTGTGGGTGCAGAAACGTTTCAGAGGCAGGTGGGGAAAAAAAACGCCGCTGGTCATTTTCCACCTTCGGCTGCACATTTTCACACACACTCCGGTGACTTTAGCGTTTCCTCGTGGAGCTCTGAGGAACGATCTGATGCAGGGGGGGTCAGGACCTGCAGGGCGGCTTGTTTCTGTCTCCTCCCATGTTCTCCAGCTCCACATGTTTGCTCACCTCGGCTCAGAAGCGTCCACCCTGTTCTCCTCAGCCCAGTTGACAAACATGGCCACTCCTGCCTCCCCCTCCTCTCCGCCTCATGGAGGGTGACTCATTAACTCGAGCGGCTGCCTGTGGAGATTGTGTGAAGGTGATAACGGAGCTAACAAGCGCTGCCACGGGGCTCAGCAGGGACGTGTGTCTTCAACAGGAGCAGCACAGCGACGCTGCTGCAGCTTCAGGGCACAAACAGTGAGCATGAAGGTGGAAAAACACTTGTTTTCTCTTCTTATGTGGAAAAACAGTTTAAGGTCCAGCTCAGAGCTCTGGGAAACACTTACTGGCTCCTGATAACACCTTCATGTCACAGTTAGCATAGCTTAGCATAAACACTGAAGGTAGCTAAATAAACCTCACAGGAATAACTTCTTAACTTAAGTTTTATATTGTTATAAAAAGCTATGAAGTCAGACATTTTTATGAAAAACCTGCAAGAAAAAAAACAACAAAGAGAAAAAAATGGGATGTTTTTGTAACCTGGCAACCACACGATGACGACAAGACTCCAGGAAGTCGCTGCTCCCATCCAAGCTAAGCTAAGCTAGCTGTTTCCCTCTGCCTCCAGTCTTTATGCTAAGCTAGGCTAACCACATCCACACTCCAGCTCTCTGTATTATCTTAAACACATAAATGAGTCTGATATCCATCTTTCCATCTCATATCTTGGAAAAAAGCAAACACACACGAGCTCAAACTGTTGACTTCCTCCAAGCAAAAGTCACATGAGTTCATGAACGAGCCCGAGGTCGAGGTCGAGCTTCGGTAAACCTCCTTAATGAAACACTGAGGTTTGGCAGGTGTTTGTGTCCGGCTGTGTTCGGTGTAACGTGGGGGGGGTCGTTGACTCACCGAGCTGCTCTTCTTGTGGCTCTGAGCGGTGAAATCTGGACAGAAGAGCAGGTCTGCGACGGCCAGCAGCAGAGATTCAGCCAGCGGCCGAGCTTCATCGTTGTCCTCACCTTCATCCAAACGCTGGAGGACAAAGAGACGAGTCACATTTGTGGTTTTAACATCACAGAAACAGATTTTTAACACAAAATATGATTAACTGAGAGATTTGTGGTGCATCGTGTGAGTGTATTAATACAAAAACACACAGTTTCATCGGTTTCTTGTCTTAAAATGGAGTCACTCTGAGTGTTTTCCTGCAAAACCACAAACTGAATTCATCAAAACAAACCGTCGGCCTGTTCTTACTGCTGCAGCTCTGCACTTTCATTAAGGGACATTCAATCCCTCCTTAATTCAACCACTGGACAGGAGGAGGAGGGGGAGATACAATATGTGCAGTGTTTGGTCTGTTTCTTCCCTGCAGACCATGAAACCAGAGAACCAGCTGCTGTCAGGAGGGTGAGGAGGGTGAGGAGGAGGGTGAGGAGGGTTTCGGACCTCCACAGCATCGACAGGCTCGTCTCACAGTCCAGATCCTGCAGCAGACATCAGCATCGCCCCCGACTGGTGCAGATTATTCTCACTGGGAGACTCAAAGGGCCTCAGACGCTCTGATGTCTGCGGAGCTGAAAGGCTGCTGACAGATTAAACCCTGCAAACTGCCTGCAGGCGGATAAGATCCCTCTGTTTCACACACAACACACGGCGCTGTGGGATTTCTCAGGCTGCAGAGGTTTAATGCACCGCAGAATCAATCTGAAGGAAATCTGAGTTTTTAATGCAACAGGAGGCTTTTTTATAGTCTGTAAACTATGTTTAAAAAGTTAGAAATGAAAGCACAAAAGCTCAATCATGCACTTAAAAGCAGCCTGACAAATTAAATTTAAATATGAAACTTTAAACTTCATCATCAGTCAGTATATCGACCACTTTTATTAAAGTATCTGCAAACATCTGCAACGCTAACGACGCTCACTTCAGCATCTGCACTCTGTTCGATGCTAATCTGCAAATGTTAGCATGCTAACTATACTGTTAGCATGCTAAACTCAAATAACACCAGGACTTTTTCAACGGTTTCATACTGAATCTTTCAGAGTAAAAACACTTTCTTGTGATTTGAGTGAACTTTTCTTTTAAAAACATGTTAAAAAAAATAAATTCCTCTCCTTATTTTCTTTCTGCCAGAGGCTTTTGTCGACACGGTTATGTAACGAGCTTCTGTTTTCACATTAAACCGAAAACCAGTTCTGCCTGTAAACATCAGGAAACAACCTCAGTGAATGAAAGAATTAAACCTGCAATTTAGATAAAAAGACTGGAAGAGGAAAGAATAAAGAGAGGGACAGTTTACAGGTCTGACACACACACACACACACACACACACACACACACACACACACACACACACACACACACACGCACACACACACACACA